>OU744720.1:51238292-51604860 GCA_916613615.1 Steromphala cineraria
TGAAACATCTACCTTTCTGTGAGGAATCACCATGGGTATAACATACTACAATTTCAGAATGATATCTGCATTCGTTTAGGAGGAGTAGTCTTTTTCGTGAAATCTAATTGAAAATTCAATATGGCTGCCATGGCGGCCATCTTGGATTCTCAAAACTGAAACATCTACCTTTCATTGAGGAATCACCATGGGTATAACATACTACAATTTCAGAATGATATCTGCATTCGTTTAGGAGGAGTAGTCTTTTTCCTGAAAGTTTACGGACGGACAGACGGACGGACGGACAGACGGACAGACGGACGGACAGACGGACGACGGACGAAGCGCCATGACATAAGCTCACATTTACTTCGTAAAGGTGAGCTAAAAACCGAAGGAACTGGTTATTGACTTTCGAAGTAAACCATCTAAAATGCTTCCAGTCATAATAAATGGTGAATGTGTTGAGACTGTGTCGGAATATAAATATTTGGGAACCTACATTGATTCTAAACTGAACTGGAATTCCAACATTGAAGCCTTGTATAACAAATGTCAACAACGTCTTCATCTCATGCGAAAACTCAGATCTTTTGATGTTAACCCCTCCGTCATGTCAACCTTTTATACAGCTTTTATTCAAAGCATATTAACATTTTCATTTCATTGTTTGTACGGGTCTCTCTCAGTTCATCTTAAATCTAAAGTTAACAAAATTGTGAACGTTGCGAGTAAGATTGCCGGTGTCAAGTTCGAGTGTTTAACTGATATATATGAGCGGCAAATCGTAAATCAAGCTGTCAAAATCATATCTGACCCGACACATTACCTTCATTCAGAATATTACCTTCTCCCTTCAGGCCGCCGCTACAAAGTTCCAGTTTTGAAAACTAAGAGAGCCCGTACATCTTTTGTTCCTAACACAATATGTCTATTAAATAAATGTGAAAAGAATTAAATGCATGTACATAAATATTTCATATGATTGTTCTCCTGTTCAAGCTCTGTGTTGATGTAAAACAAATTCCTGAAAAGGCAATAAAGTATTATTATTATTATTATTATTATATAACTTGGTCTTTCTTTATCCAAACAACATGCCTTTCAAAGAAGTCAGAGAGTTTAAAGTAAGAATTTGATTGTATTCATCGGTCTTTTTATAATTTCCATGGCATAAAAAATATATTGCAACTTTTTTAATGCACAAATATAATCCATTTTACGAGCAATATATTGACAGCATTAAGACCTCAAAACCCATAAATTTAAGTCCTTCTACTTCCCATAATGACCCCCCTACCGCTACGGAGCCCTGGGCCCTCGTTTGAGTTTTCCTAGCTACGTCCCTGTAGATTGCCCAATTCTATCAGCTATTTAAGATTGTCTGTGTCAAAGAAATTAGCCAGTTCTTTTTTCATTGGTTGATTTCCGTGAATGCTTGAGGTGAGGTGAAAAGGGGTTTATCGCCCCTTTCAAGAGTATTTCACTTATATCGCGGCTGCCAGTATTATTGCAGGGAGAAAGCCAGCAACACTATTGTGACTATGTATTGCGGCTAAACCTGCAAGCCTCGGCTGGAACTAGCGAATCATGGGTGGTACTGCACTGAAATTCAGTGTAGCATTGCACCCGTGCATGGGGACCCGGAACTAGTGGTAAAGCGGCTAGATGTAATGTAGGACGTAGTGTAAGATAATTGTCAATTGAACACTAAAATTTTACAACATTGACATAGGATTTTCTCATATCTTGTAATTTCCTTTAATGACTGATCCTTTATCTCTTAGGTGCGTATCTTTACCAGTCAACACTCTAACATATAGATCGAAACTTCTGTCGCCAGTGGGGTTGCAGGTAGTTAATTCAACGATCATGCTCGCTTCGGTAGCTCCCCTACGCCGTGCTACGCTCCGCAGTTACCGGGAACAGAGGTTTACCGGAGATAGTCATCGAGCATACATCGTCTAGTAGTTCATCTGATATGCATTCACGATAACTTGAGTTGAGTGCCGCTTCAAAATAAAAGATCAGATTTCACCCCAGTTTTTACCATGGCTGTAGGTGAATTCGTACCCAAAACAAACTCGTCCCCACTGAGAATTCGTACCGAAAACGGAAATGTACCCAAAATAAAACGGTGAACTCTTACCCACATATATTTTAATATTTTATAGTCATTTATAAGATTAGATAATCATTTTAATCAACAATTTTGTAATATTTCATAATGTTGTAGATAGACTCACAGTACATTTATTTTTATTTCTGTGATAAAACGGTGACAAATAGTAGAATATTATATATTATATAATTAATACAATCATGACAAATAACAATGAGCAATGATTAAAATGTCAGTGAAGATGAAAAGGGTAAGTTGCCGACAAAATAACTGACAATCTACAACTGTGCGCTCAGACCTTCACTAAGCTAGTAAATTGAGTATTTATTGTAATTGTCCATCTTTAGATAAGTTTTTATCATTGGTATAATGTAAGCTATTCAGTGAAAATTATGTGTGTATGTCAAACATGTATACGTAAGCTCTCATTATCATAACTTTGTAAATAATAAAGTGTTGAAAGACCAATTACATCCAACTAAGATGTTGTTTAAACTCATGGATTATCTCAAGTGGTGAGAATGTTTATTCAGAAATGTGGGTGAACACTGAATTCGAATATCTGAATCGGTAAGCCTTTGGAACTCTGCATATACGAACGTGATATAAGCCTTCTTTCACTTTTAAACATCAACTAACCTCGACCTTACCACTTCTCGATTTTCGTTCAAAAATTCATAAAAACAATAAAAGTTGGACTTAACTTTTGTTAATTTGTCCAATAAACACCTTTTATTAGCCTTTCATTTAGACAGCGTAATTATCGGCTGTGAAAAACGGTGGCGTTCACTAATGCCTACATGGAAGAATGCCTACAGTCTTATCGCAACATTTTCATGCACCAGTGGCTATGAGTGGCTTGAAGTAAAACAACCTTCACCCTATGGGTAAAGTGGATTATTCCACCTATGCCTACCATGAAAACATAACAGAATTGCTATTTTATGTGAGATAATCAAAATGTCTAGTATTATATCTTCTTTTCTATGACCTTTGAGTAACTTTTGTGATTCTAGTTACTCAAGCCACCCAAAGCCATCTTTTTTGCTATTTAAAAAAATCTTAATCATGACAATCAATCAGTTAATAACAATTATAGCAGTCAACAAGGTAACTCTTTTTTCTCTTTTTTTGTGTTTTGAATTTGGCATTCCTTCCATTTTTTGGCATTTGTACATATCATACTTAGCAATTGACATCATCTTATTTAAAGAAAGTTTCTTTTTTCACAAAAACCTTAAATAATATTTCTGAAAGTTTTTGTTGTACCAGTTTTTTCCATTTATCAATTTTTCTATTTCGTTCCATATTTCGGACTCATTTACATTCATTCAATAAGTGCGATATTGATTCTACCTTACATTTTCAAAAAGAACATTTGTTTTAATCTATGCGTTTGTTGGCTGAAATCTATTTATTACACTGTATTGGAACCAAGATTGTTTTACACTATAAAATGACTTAAATTATTTTTTTCGATTTTCCCATGTCTTCATTTAATCATTTTGCCATTTTTCTGGATATGTTGACAATATGTATTTTTTTCGACATGAGAATGTCATATATATATTCCTCAATCCTTTTGGTTCTCCGAGTATATTTTGTAATAGATATTGGACAATAGGGGTTTCAATTTTCTTTTCAATATGAACTTCTGTATATAATGTGAAATTTTGCATATCTCAGAAATGTTCATAATTTTACAAATCATTTATGTATGTTATCCCTCTCGGAGTAATGTTTATAGTGTTTTAGTCTTCAGTCCCTGTTTGTAGTCCACTCTTACTTAATCTATCTGCTAGTAAATTCCCTATTGTAGGCATTATTCCACACTTATTGGAACAGTTCACTGGTGTGCAGGTAAGCGTTTCGCTGTCACAATATTCAGTGTAGGCATTGTTCCCTGTAGGCGTTTTTCCATGTAGGCATTATTAACCCTAACCGTGAAAAACCCAGGGACCATGAAACTCGCGCGGTTGTGACGTAATAAACAGACTATACAGAGTAACGCATCATTATTTCAACTGAAATACCGCCTAAATAATTGTTTAATTACCATTGATGTGGATATCTTTTTTACACCAAACGCTTAGCTAGTAGTGTTACGTCGTCAAATGATTTATCTAACTGAGTGGAAAACATTTCCTGAAAATCGTTAATTATTAGTTGATTCCCTGTGTTATTGTTTCGATAGATGTATAGATAATGAGGATGATTTTGTTTATGACGTCACAAAATGGGGGCGTGACCAGTCATGCATTCACTTGTTTGTTGTCAGATAGGTCTAAGCGGCCCATCAAAAGTGGCTTTCAAAAACGGCTTTCATTACCAAACTAAACATATTTGAGTAGCGACCTTTAACGCACTATACAATATTGTAATCAGACTTTCTATATTCCAAAGAAAATAGTGAAATATGTTTGTGGTTATGTGTAAGGGTGCAACGATACACCGATACACCGGTGCATCACGATTATATGGCCGACGATACGATACACGATACGTTTTGCCTCTGAATCGATACACTACGATACGACCTACAGTGGAAAAAAATTTCTTAATTTTAATTTTTTACCCTGTCAGTGTCAACAGCGTTAATTAAATTATTATAGACAAATAAAGTAAATGTTCTTTTAATACTTCACTATCCTGTGTAATATGTATCGAGATACGTATCGTATCGTACCCCAAATATCTAGATACGTATCGTATCGCGACCCTCCTGTGTGGTTGCACCACTAGTTATGTGAACTTTAAAGGGGCACAATGCGCTCGCGGGTTAATTAATTATTTGTTGGAAAAGCTTAATTAGCCAAGCGTAACGAGGTCGGAAATCTCAATCAGCGTGACCACTACTCAGCGATGTTTGTTTTGCGCAGCGCCCTACTCGCGCGGTACTCAACCGGATACGAGATTGTTTATAAGTCCAAACAATATGGCCGAATAAAATCATCCTTATGTCCAATCAAACTTCAATACTAGGCATACCCAGTAACATCTGCAAACTTATTACGTACCAAAAATTAAAACATTCACTAATATATCTTCGTGAGTTTATCATGAGGTAATAGACAATTTTTTGAGTTCAATATCACATGCCAAGTCGATGAAAAATGTCCGTTGAGGATAAAATATTGTTGTTTTTGGGTTGGAGTTTAACGTCTTCTTTCACCTTACGGTGATGTCGCCGACGTGGATTGAGGATAAAAGGTTGATTATAAGATTATAGGTAAAAAGTCCTCGAAAAAAAAGTACCAGAAAAAAGTCCTCAGGAAAAAGTCCTTTTATCGTAAAAACAGATTACATTGATCTTGACATCAAAGTTTTTGTAAAGAATGCATCCTTGAGTATTAATAATTGAAAACTATGTTTGTTTTAACTGTCAAAGTAATCTTGGCAATTGATATTGTAAAGAAAGTATGAAGTGTTTATGTATAATGACTTTAAATAC
Organism: Steromphala cineraria; assembly: GCA_916613615.1. Taxonomy (NCBI): domain Eukaryota; kingdom Metazoa; phylum Mollusca; class Gastropoda; order Trochida; family Trochidae; genus Steromphala; species Steromphala cineraria. The sequence goes on from OU744720.1 coordinate 51,243,848, forward strand.
ATGGATTAAATTATTAAATTTAGCCATGAAGGATGTTACGATAACTAATTAAGGATTAAAATTGAGAGCTTGTAATTGTATTGAAGAACTCAACGACTTGAATGTGTGATTTTAGCTGACTGGATCAAAGCAGTTCTGCATTGTCATGTGAGTTTAGCTGAGTTAATCAATGAAGGCTATTCTATCAGGAGATGCGAGAACTAACAATGTTTGCGAAGGGTGGAACACCAAGACTTTTTACCGTGACTTTTTTTTACCGAACACCGATTATAACCTTTCATAAAGATTTTTTTTTATGAATGTGCGTTGCTGTTGTTAAATTGAGTTAAGATTTAATCTTTGTCTAAATGTTTCAAATAGATCAAATATTTATCATCTTTCTTTAACAGGTATCATAAACAGTAATGTCTCCTTGGATTTCAGGCAGTGAAATAAACAGGACTATTTTTACTTGTTTAAAATGTGAGGATAATAAAATCAGGGGTCGAAATTAGTCCTAAATGGGTACTAGCCATTCGGACTAGTGCATTCCTGTGAGCACAAGCCCAAACATATTCTGACTAGCCAAATACACAGATATAATCGTATTTTCTTTAAATTCAACTAGTCCTTCGGACTACCCATAATTACAATTTACTAGCCCAGCATCTTTTTCACTAGCCATTGGCTACCGGGCTAGTGCTAATTTCGAACCCTGATAAAATACATCGCTGATATTTGTAATCACTGTAATCACACCCAATACATTGATAAAATATACATCTCGTTAGTACCACCTTATCTATCTCTGTAATTTTCTTTTATGACGACCGGACACCTGTCATTTTATACGTTGTGTATCTATAGCAATGAAAGTGCGAAATGTCTAGTCGTATGACGTAAACAGTGACATAACTGTCCGGGCACTAACTAACTTGTCATCACAATAGGCGAATTTGTTCATAACAGTGACCGCCGACTGTCTTGGTATCTTACTGCAGACCGAATGTCTAGACTAGTGACTAACGTATTCGTACATGGCAGGGACCGCCAATTGTCCTGGCACCTTTCTGCAGACAAAATGTTAACCAATGATATTGAAGAATATAATCCGACCAATGAAAAGCAGAAAAAGAATGTAAATTTATTTCATAGGACTCCCCTTCATCACTATATGTTAAACCTTGATGGATCATGTATGATGTTAACAAATACAGTGGATCATATACATGGATGCTTCTAGCAGGTATGTTTTTATCGTGTTCAATACGAGTTAAGGAAATACCCCCCCCCCTCCCCCCCTCATTCAATATTTCGTAAAAAAAATATGATAAGATGAAAGAGAAGCAACCATACCTTTGTGTAGGTTTATTCGTAGAGGAAACGGGTTCGTAGATGGGATTTTTACAGGTTCGTAATGAAAAACAGTGTTTCGTATAGAGTGACAAATTGTGAAATAAGTTCATATAAGCAATAAATTATCATTGTAAATGATAGTATACAAATTCAAAGGAGAATAATTGTACATCCAATGTATAAATACGATCGATGTTATGTCTTGTATAAATAAACTGAGTAGATACTTTGTAAATATTACATCAAACTATATATATTCACAATATTAAATGAAAATTTAAAAACCTCCATGAAGCTTTTTTCCCTGAAAAAAATCGGTCATGAAGGGGATTCCCCTGTCAAAACTACGACCGCATCTCGCTGGGCCAGTGCCCAGTCTTCACCAGGTGACCTTGCTACCCGCTAAATCAATTACGTAACGGTCTCATTAACGGTGGTCAATTCGCCTTGACCCGCGGGCGCATTGTGCCCCTTTAAAAATATGATCATCAAACTTATTATCAGAGTACAATTACAGTATAATTACAGTACAATTACAGTTAGAATAATAATTTGTATAAAATAAAATACAAAATAATAGTGGGGACGAATTCAGCGCCTGATCTGGGTACGAAGTCACTCAGTTTTGTGGGTACGAGTTCGTTTTGGGTACGAATTAACCGCATCCCTTTTACCATAGCTTCCTAATACCTTTCTTCTGTATGATCTCTCAGTCTCTCTTGTATATAATAGCAGAACAATAGAACATTAAGCTTAAAAACATTATAAGTGTAGACTGCCTTACCATTTATAGACGATGAACGAAACCAAAGGGTGGCAAACCATTAAATTTTGCCTTGTCAACTTATCCAAGGATTGAAAGAAATAACAATTTAGAGTTACGTCCCTTTGACTCATTTCGGAAGCATTCAGAAAACTTCGGATCAAGCATGCGAAACCTGTGTGTGATTATCCGAATGAGTCATTTTCTTTTGGAAAGTTGGCGCAGGGAAGTTTAATATAGTGTTATAATATCCCTGGTTGGCGCTTTTCGAAATAAACAGTAAATAATAAATAAATTTTCTAGTGAAAAGAACTGAACAGAATTGCCAACGATAAAATCGCACTCGTTTTCTATATGCTAATCTAGAATGTATACAATCTTAGATTTATCATTATTCACACACATAGGCCTACCGTTATTCCCATAGAAATCATTTAAAATACACAACAAACGATTAAAATCCAATGATGATTCTGCGATTTAAAAGGCAACAAAAAGGCTGCATTAGTTATAGGATGTGGACAATGTGGTGCCCCCTTAGTAGGGGCCATGGGGCAACCAAAGCTACAATTTATAATCCTCACTAGATAAGGAGTTTGTACGTGTACAAAGTTACAGCTTTCTAGGCCTTCTGCTTCTGGAGAAGAAGGTGAAAATAGGTTTTTAGGGCATGGTCCCTTAGGCCCTTATTAGGGGCCACAGGGCCACCAAAGCTACATTTTATAATCCTCACTAGTCAAGGAGTCTGTACACAAAGTTTTAGCTTTCTAGGCCATATGCTTCTGGAGAAAAAGATAAAAATTTCAGCTCTCTTGGGCTTCTGCTTCTGGAGAAGAAGATGAAAATAAGTTTTAAGGGCGTGGCCCCTGTGGCCCTAAATTGGGGACACAGGGTCACCAAAGTTACAAATCAGAATCCCCACATACCAAGGTACCTGTACACACAATTTCAGCTCTCTAGTCTAGAGTCATTGGTTCTGGAGAAGAAGACGAACATAAGTTTTAAGGGTGTGGCCCCTGTGGCCCTTAATTGGGGTCACAGGGTCACAAAAGTTACAAATTAGAATCCCCATCTGCCAAGGCACCTGCACACTAAATATCAGCTCTCTAGAGTCATTGGTTCTGGAGAAGAAGACGAACATAGGTTTAAAGGGCGTGGCCCCTGTGGCCCTTAATTGGGGTCGCAGGGTCACAAAAGTTACAAATCAGAATCCCCACATGCCAATTAAGGTACATGTACACACACTTTCAGCTCTCTAGTGTATATGGTGTATGAGGAGAAGTCGAAAGTGTCAAATGTTTACGGACGACGGACGGACGCCGGACGACGCCATAAGCCCATCTGGCCTTTCAGGCCTAATGAGCTAAAAAGGAATAACAAAGGTGAAAGTAGACAGCCTTGTTAACATGTTATCATGCTAACAAACCAATGCATAAACACACTCGCTCATTTTTTTACACAACTTTATTTCTGCCTCACAAATTTCATTCCATCAATTCATCAAAGGCTTTCCTACTCGCCGCTTTTAATTACTATAACAACTAAATACAACATAATTATGTGAGTATAACGTAGTATACAATTCTCTCTGTACCAGGTTTGTCAGTCGCTTAGCACAGTGATCTAAGGCCCTTTTCTCATGCACGAATTTACATACATGAGTAAATTTACACACTATGTAATTATACATACATGTGTAATAGTAAATATACTTTCTGTTCACATGTAGTTAAGCATTATGTTGTATTTGTCAATTACATACAGCCATGTATTATAATAAACGAAACTATATGAGTAGATTCAGTCTAGCGCCAGCTTTCATGATGTTAAGACTTCTTGGCTCCAAGAGAAGAAGAGATTTTCCCTATATGTATATGTAAATTTACATTTACATGACCTCCTGAGGTCGTGTAAAGTTACTCCTAGTGCAATAATACTCATGTATTTAATTGCGTTCTCATGACACTTTTACATACCCCAAATACATTTACATACATACGTAAATTTACTAACATATGTAAAGGTGTGCATGAGAAAAGGGCCTAACTAACCAGCAGACTCATCCAGCTGCAATGTAATATAGCATTTAATTAATTTTTGATTTCATTTGAAATTTGCAAAAAATGCGTTGGTATATTTGATGTCGAACTGTGTATAGAGAATATAGTCTCACAGTTGCTCTCTGGAAGACGAGACTCTATCTTCAAACTATCACAGTTCATTACCCACTGCAGGAGCGAGTGGGAAAGCTGCGATCTCGACCTTCAAATGGTCACAGCGAGCAGATGAACTCTGGGTCAGTTTCAGAAACATACTCTGTAGAATCGACGAGCCTATTGCTGTAGGGGAAAGCAAACGGAACTACGCAGTGTCAGTCACCGACATGGAAAACATATTATCCTGCTTCGGCAATTAAAAGTTTCATGCTTCATTGACGTTAATGATGTTGTTTCGCTTATCATGTAAAATGTTATTGATAAGCATCAGATACGTTAACAGTTATTGACACTGACAGTTATCTATTTTAGAAGATATCATTTCAGAATGGTGTTCTACTGGAAAGGAAAGAAGCTATAGACTAAGTTACAATACATTTGACATGAATGTAAGATGATTTTCATTTGATTACATAATTTATATTGAGTTTTTTTAAATCCTCCATCATTCAGAAACAATATAAGTAACGAAATCTACGTTGAAGGAAACAATATATCATGTGTAATATGCTTTTTTCTTCTTCTTTTTTTCATAATAATGTGAATATATGCTTTTTTATATTAAATTGTTGGTGTTCAATATTAATTTTATGTTAATCAGATACGTTAATGATTGGCATCAGATACGTGGACAATACTTTGACACAAAATGAAAAAAATGTAATTTAAAATATATTTTGAGACATGGTGTTTTTAAATTGATAATGACTAAGTATACATTTCAATTTATTGTTAGAAGGTTCACGTTATGCATATGTGAGCGAAGGCATTTGATGCATCTTTGATCTGAAAAGTGTTCATTTGACATTTTTGTTTGTTGAAATAAACTTTGAATCAAAAATATATATTTTCCTTTATCTTATTGATATCAAGACTACTAGATTTTGGCCTGTTGAATTATATAATAAAACTAGGTTACCCCGACTTATGATTAACATTAATGCCCGCTGACAAGATGGTTTAATATCATAAGCTGTATAACGTATCTGACGATAAGTGAAAATGGTAGGTCTCATCAACTAGGTCTGGGGTTGTAACCAAACCTCTTTTGTGTGCAATGATTACAGAAACTCAAACTTGAGGTACGTTGGTATCGTAGTTAGAAACATTTAGCTGTCTTTTCAACTTTTTTGACATTTGAACTTTGTTGGTTACTTTATCTGAGAATCAATGTTTAATTAATTTTTGATTTCATTTGAAATTTGCAAAAAGTGCGTTGTTATATTTGATGTCGTTGCTCACAGTTGTTCTCTGGAAGACGAGACTCTATCTTCAAACTATCACAGTTGCTCTCTGGAAGACGAGACTCTATCTTCAAACTATCACAGTTGCTCTCTGGAAGACGAGGCTCTATCTTCAAACTATCACAGTTGCTCTCTGGAAGACGAGGCTCTATCTTCAAACTATCACAGTTGCTCTCTGGAAGACGAGACTCTATCTTCAAACTATCACAGTTGCTCTCTGGAAGACGAGGCTCTATCTTCAAACTATCACAGTTGCTCTCTGGAAGACGAGGCTCTATCTTCAAACTATCACAGTTGCTCTCTGGAAGACGAGGCTCTATCTTCAAACTATCACAGTTGCTCTCTGGAAGACGAGACTCTATCTTCAAACTATCACAGTTGCTCTCTGGAAGACGAGGCTCTATCTTCAAACTATCACAGTTGCTCTCTGGAAGACGAGACTCTATCTTCAAACTATCACAGTTGCTCTCTGGAAGACGAGGCTCTATCTTCAAACTATCACAGTTGCTCTCTGGAAGACGAGACTCTATCTTCAAACTATCACAGTTGCTCTCTGGAAGACGAGACTCTATCTTCAAACTATCACAGTTGCTCTCTGGAAGACGAGGCTCTATCTTCAAACTATCACAGTTGCTCTCTGGAAGACGAGACTCTATCTTCAAACTATCACAGTTGCTCTCTGGAAGACGAGGCTCTATCTTCAAACTATCACAGTTGCTCTCTGGAAGACGAGACTCTATCTTCAAACTATCACAGTTGCTCTCTGGAAGACGAGACTCTATCTTCAAACTATCACAGTTGCTCTCTGGAAGACGAGACTCTATCTTCAAACTATCACAGTTGCTCTCTGGAAGACGAGGCTCTATCTTCAAACTATCACAGTTGCTCTCTGGAAGACGAGGCTCTATCTTCAAACTATCACAGTTGCTCTCTGGAAGACGAGGCTCTATCTTCAAACTATCACAGTTGCTCTCTGGAAGACGAGGCTCTATCTTCAAACTATCACAGTTGCTCTCTGGAAGACGAGACTCTATCTTCAAACTATCACAGTTCATTACACACTGCAGGAGCGAGTGGTCGAGTCGGAATCAACCTTTTATGCCCCGATAGCAAGCATTTGATAGGGTTTGGCATAGAGGTTTGTTTTTAACTGATGACTCGTCTCTTGGCTATTCATCAGTAAACAAAAGTGATATTGAAATGTAACTTAATTCTAATTTGTGTAAGCTTAACATATGGGGTAAAAAGGTGGTTAATCAGATATAACCCCGATAAAACTGAAGCTGTTCTTTTCTCTCTTCAAAACAATACCGACAATTACACTTTTATTTTGATGAAGTTGAAATATGAATTGTTGAGAAGCATAAACATCTCGGTGTTATTCTATTACGAATAGTAAATGGACCGATCATGTCGAAAATATCATTAAAAGAGTTGCAAAGATGGGAATTTTTCTTATAAGTCTAACATATGTGTTAGATAGGGATACTCATTAACGCTTCAGCATTTTTTAGAGGGAAGTGCAGACCTGTCACCTTGTCAGAATGTTAACATATTTAGAGTTGTTCAATCTTACATCCATGAGACCAAACGATTTGAATAACAGACATACATTGTATTCTATCTCCAACCTCTCAATCCTACAATTATGTCTTGTACATTTTGTCATCTAAATATGATTGAAATATATATTATCGTAAATACCAAGGAAAACCCTAAGTTGGAGAACTTGTCCCCAATCCTATTCATTATGAATAAAATATGTTTAAACCAAACCATTCAGACGCGGGAATATGGGGATATATCAGCTTCTAGCTTAATTTGTGTTATGCGACGAGTCGAAGGCAAGTTGCATAACACCAAGCGAGAGGCTGGTATATCCCCTTACCTTGTGGCTGAATGTTATAACGAATTAATCTTACCGAATGTTTAAACAAAACGCTTATATTATGAAAATTAAAAAACTGCGTAAGCGCCTTAACTATACTTTGTTCACAGCTACATATCGATCGGTTGATCAAAAGTAACCTTGACGTTGGAGGTAACACACATTGTACATTTCAAGACGCTCAATCTGCACGCTTTTTCATGCTTTTTGTTGCGGGGTATAAATAATTTATCTTTTTTCATATGTATAGGTGAGATTAAATATTTGGAAGGAGGACCAGGGTTGCATCCTCGGTCCCTTGCTCTGCTCTATAGGCAAACTGATGAGGGTCAAGCAAATGACTGACATTATTTAGTAAAGGACTTGCTATATCCCGTTAAAACACTTCATTACTAGACGTCTATACAACGGTGCGCTAGTCATTTCCGGCATGGTTGTAAAGGAAAGGTTTTCCAAAGTTCGTACTTCTCAGTGAAAGATGATATAAACAAAATTAGAGCTTCACTGCACAACAACGCTTGAAGTTATCGTGTTTACAAGAAATGGTTTAGTTATCTTATTACTCGTGACCTTGAATGTGAACATTTCAACATATATCCCCAGAGGTGTAAACAGGTACACATGTACTAGGGTGCTGAAAAGCTTAATGCGTTAAAATCATACCCAAATTTGGTGTACATTGCAATTACTCTCTTGAGCTGGACCTTTGACATTCAAGGTCACACATTCAATGAACGCTTTTCATTAAATAATTACAATTAAGTAACGATTAAAAAGTAATTGGTTAAAATAAAGCATTTTCGCTTTAAATACACATGCATATGTCTCAACCTTGCTGTGACCTTGACCTTTGATGCATTGCAGCAGAAAGCCTTTAAACTTTTGTATTTCTCTATATTTCCAAATTATAGCTTCATATCACAAAATGTTTCAAGTTGCCGTGTTTATTGTGACCTTGATATTTGACCTTGAAACTAAGTAAACATGTCAAACTACTTCCCTCGAGGTATTTGTAGTGATTTCAGTATGGGTTCTGGAAAGCTTGGTCGAAAAGAGTTATGCCAAACCCATTAGAACGGGTGCAGCGGCGGCGGAAACTGCACAAAAACTGATAGCAGTTGCACTTTAACTGGAAACCTATTTTCATTCAGTCCTAAAATACCACTATACTTTCCTTAGACAGTTTTATAACTAAAGTTATGATTCACTTGGAAATAAACAAAGTGTAAGGAGCTTACAGAATCCTCTTCTATCGTCGAGGTGGACCATCCACCATGATACACATTGTATTTCTTCATTGATTTGTATCGCAATTGGTCAATGCAGCTGACTGTTTAGCCCAGTGCAATTGTCAAACAAAAAAATAGAGCCATTGGCTCTGTAGCTCATCAGGCTTCATCATCAATTATGCCGTAGAGTGTGGCCAATGTGATTCCCCCTTTGTAGAGGCCACAGGGTCACCAATCATAAAATTAAGTATACAGGCGACAAGTTTCAGTTTTCTAGGCTTTATACTTCAGGAGAAGAAGATGAAAATAGGTTTTTCGGGCCTGGCCCCTGTGGCCCTTATTAGGGGTCACAGGGCCACCAAAGCTATAATTTATAATCCTCAATAGCCAAGGAGTCTGTACACAAAGTTTCAGCTTTCTAGGGCTCATGGTTCTGGAGAAGAAGATGAAAATAGGTTTGTAGGGCTTGGCCCCTGTGGCCCTTATTAGGGGTCACAGTGCCACCAAAGCTATAATTTATAATCCTCAATAGCCAAGGAGTCTGTACACAAAGTTTCAGCTTTCTAGGGCTCATGGTTCTGGAGAAGAAGATGAAAATAGGTTTGTAGGGCTTTGCCCCTGTGGCCCTTATTAGGGGTCACAGGGCCACCAAAGCGATAATTTATAATCCTCACTAGCCAAGGAGTCTGTACACAAAGTTTCAGCTTTCTAGGGCTCATGGTTCTGGAGAAGAAGATGAAAATAGGTTTTTAAGGTTGTGACCCCTGTGACCCTATTTGGGGTCACAGGGTCACTCAAGTTACAAATTAGAATCCCCATTGTCCAAGGAGTCTGCACATATCATTGTTTACTATCTACTCCTTTTGGAACTGGAGAAGAAGATGAGAATTGGTTTTTAAGGTTGTGACCCCTGTGACCCTATTTGGGGTCATGGGGTCACGAAATCTACAATTAAGAATCCCCATTGGCCAAGGAGTCTGCACATATTACTTTCAACTCTCTAGTCCTTTTAGAACTGGAGAAGAAGATGAAAATAGGTTTTTAAGGTTGTGACCCCTGGGACCCTATTTGGGGTCACAGGGTCACTAAAGTTACAAATTAAAATCTCCATTGTCCAAGGAGTCTGCACATATAGTTTTTAACTCTCTACTCCTTTTGGAACTGGAGAAGAAGATGAAAATAGGTTTTTAAGGTTGTGACCCCTGTGACCCTATTTGGGGTCACAGGGCCACCAAAGCTACAATTTATAATCTTCACTAGCCAAGGAGTCTGTACACAAAGTTTCAGCTTTCTAGGCCTCATGGTTCTGGAGAAGAAGATGAAAACAGGTTTTAAGGGTGTGGCCCCTGTGGCCCTTATTAGGGGTCACAGGGCCACCAAAGCTACAATTTATTATCCTCACTAGCCAAGGAGTCTGTACACAAAGTTTCAGCTTTCTAGGCCTTATGGTTCTGGAGAAGAAGTCGAAATTCCACAAAGTTTACGGACGGACGGACGGATGGACGGACGGACGGACGGACGCCGGACACCATGCCATGCCATAAGCCCATCGGGCCTTACAGGCCAGATGAGCTAAAAAGCAGAAAAATGAAATAAATTCAATGCTTTTATTCAATCAAGTGACAAGTTGTTTGTCCGAGTGCTGCTGACAGTACAGACATGGTAGGGTTACAACATAGGGACGAGGACATGATCCCTGGCAGGCTGCAGCGAGTGCTGGCAAAGGGCTGCTCTGGCTTATTACACTCCAGGCAGTTCAAGGAGTAGCTACTGGCTGCACTGTCTCTTTTGATTGCACAACCTGCCTATGCATTAGACTAACTAGTGTCAAAAACATTACGTGCATCAGCATACTTGGTTTAAACATATTTATTTCAATAAAGAATTGAATCAGCATACTTTCAGACTGCTTTCCAAAAATAATGAAATTAATCAAAATTTAATGTCATCATCAGTGATACAGTAGTTAATTTATCCTAAAGTAAATTAAGCAACTCCAAATGTCATAAATCTGTTGTATGGAAAAGTGTTGAAAGCTGATGCATGTAGTGAGATTGACAATTGCTGTACTACATTGCTACTACAATCTCATTGTAAAGAGTCTGACCCTTTCATTCTAACCTGTTGCATTTCAAGTCTGTGTAATGCTGTTGGAATTGTGTCAGATAGCCTTATCTGTAACCTATCAGTGACCAGCCAGTGCAAAGGTCATCTGACAAGACTCATTTTGGATCATTACTCAAATCAGAAACACATTGAGGAAGAGTGTAAACTAGAATGAGATTAAAAAAATAGAGCCATGGGCTCTGTAGCTCATCAGACTTTTGATGGAAAAAGGTTTTGACCCCTGTGACCCCATTTAGGGTCATTGGGTCACAAAATCTACAAGTTTGAATCCTTATTGGCCAAGAAGTCTTCACACAACTTTTTAGCTCTCTAGACCATTTGGAACTGGAGGAGAAGATGAAAATAGGTTTTCTAAAATTTAGAATTCCCATTGGTCCAGGAGTCTACACACAACTTTTCAGCTCTCTAGACCTTTTGAAACTGGAGAAGAAGGAGTAAAATATGTTTTTAAGGCTTTGACCCCTTTGACCCCAATTGGGGTCAAGGGGTAACCAAACCTAAAATTTAGAATCCTCATTGGCCAAGGAGTCTACACACAACTTTTTAGCTCTCTAGAACTTTTGGAACTGAGGAAGATGGAGTAAAATAGGTTTTTAAGGTTTTGACCCCTGTGACCCCAATTGGGGTCAAGGGGTAACCAAACCTAAAATTTAGAATCCTCATTGGCCAAGGAGTCTACATACAACTTTTTAGCTCTCTCGACCTTTTGGATCTGGAGAAGAAGATGAAAATAGGTTTTTAAGGTTTTGACCCCTGTGACCCCAATTGGGGTCATGAGGTCATGAAATCTACAATTTAGAATCCTCATTGGCCAAGGAGTCTACACACAACTTTCTAGCTCTCTAGACCTTTTGGAACTGGAGAAGAAGATGAAAATAGGTTTTTAAGGTTTTGACCCCTGTGACCCCATTTGGGGTCATGAGGTCATGAAATCTACAATTTAGAATCCTCATTGGCCAAGGGGTCTACACACAACTTTTCAGCTCTCTAGACCTTTTGGAACTGGAGAAGAAGATGAAAATAGGTTTTTAAGGTTTTGACCCCTGTGACCCCATTTAGGGTCATGAGGTCATGAAATCTACAATTTAGAATCCCCAATTGCCAAGGAGTCTCCACATCAAATTTGAGCTCTCTAGAGTCATTGGTTCTGGAGAAGAAGTCGAAAATTTGAAAAGTTTACGGATGGACGGACGGACGGACGGACGGACGGACGCCGGACGCCATGCCATGCCATAAGCCCATCGGGTCTTTCAGACCTGATGAGCTAAAAAGGTGACTGACTGGAGTTGAGAGCAGCCAGCATCTCAGGGGAGAGAGAGTCTTGTGTCAGTCACATCACTCACACAACTGGAGGGGAGAGCAACCAGTATCTCAGGGGGGAGGCAGAGTCTAGTATCAGTCACATCACTCACACTGACTGGAGGGGAGAGCAGCCAGCATCTCAGGGGGGAGAGAGAGTCTAGTGTCAGTCACATCACTCACACAACTGGAGTTGAGAGCAGCCAGCATCTCAGGGGGGAGAGAGAGTCTAGTGTCAGTTTCAGCACTCACACTGACTGGAGGGGAGAGCAGCCAGCATCTCAGGGGGGAGGCAGGGTCTAGTATCAGTCACATCACTCACACGACTGGAGTTGAGAGCAGCCAGCATCTCAGGGGGGAGAGAGAGTCTAGTATCAGTCACATCACTCACACAACTGGAGGGGAGAGCAGCAAGCATCTCAGTGGGGAGAGAGAGTCTAGTATCAGTCACATCACTCACACAACTGGAGTTCAGAGCAGCCAGCATCTCAGGGGGGAGAGAGAGTCTAGTGTCAGTTTCAGCACTCACACTGACTGGAGGGGAGAGCAGCCAGCATCTCAGGGGGGAGGCAGGGTCTAGTATCAGTCACATCACTCACACGACTGGAGTTGAGAGCAGCCAGCATCTCAGGGGGGAGAGAGAGTCTAGTATCAGTCACATCACTCATACAACTGGAGGGGAAAGCAGCCAGCATCTCAGGGGGGAGAGAGAGTCTAGTATCAGTCACATCACTCACACAACTGGAGTTGAGAGCAGCCAGCATCTCAGGGGGGAGGCAGAGTCTAGTGTCAGTCACATCACTCACACAACTGGAGGGGAGAGCAGCCAGTATCTCAGGGGGAAGGGAGAGAGTCTAGTGTCAGTCACATCACTCACACAACTGGAGGGGAGAGCAGCCAGCATCTCAGGGGGGAGAGAGAGTCTAGTATCAGTCACATCACGCACACAACTGGAGCTGAGAGCAGCCAGCATCTCAGGGGGGAGAGAGAGTCTAGTGTCAGTTTCAGCACTCACACTGACTGGAGGGGAGAGCAGCCAGCATCTCAGGGGGGAGGCAGAGTCTAGTATCAGTCACATCACTCACTTGACTGGAGTTGAGAGCAGCCAGTATCTCAGGGGGGAGGCAGAGTCTAGTATCAGTCACATCACTCACACGACTGGAGGGGAGAGCGGCCAGCATCTCAGGGGAGAGGCAGAGTCTAGTGTCAGTCACATCACTCACACGACTGGAGGGGAGAGCAGCCAGTATCTCAGGGGGAAGGGAGAGAGTCTAGTGTCAGTCACAGCACTCACACTGACTGGAGTTGAGAGCAGCCAGCATCTCAGGGGGGAGGCAGAGTCTAGTGTCACTCACATCACTCACACGACTGGAAGGGAGAGTAGCCAGAATCTCAGGGGGGAGAGAGAGTCTAGTGTCAGTTTCAGCACTTACACTGACTGGAGGGGAGAGCAGCCAGTATCTCAGGGGGAAGGGAGAGAGTCTAGTGTCAGTCACAGCAACCACACTGACTGGAGGGCAGAGCAGCCAGCAGCATTCTCAACAGCAGCATCATGATCTGACTTGACAGGATCTTATCCCACATCTCACTCAATGGACACTAAGGGAATTAAATATTGACTTCCTGATTTCAGTAACATTGACAGTATTGCAATTTTCTGCTCCAGCTGAAGACATAAGACTTTGTTCCCTACTTGGGCTGAGCATTGTCTTCACTCTAATGTAGAAGCTACCTCCACCTTGGTATGTCGTTAATCTCAGAGATTTATACTAAAATACTTGGTATCATCTATCAATCAACATGAACACTTTTCATGAAATGATATCTATGAAAAATAAAAGTAAAATTATTTCTATTGTTTATTTGATGTGTTAAGTTAACAGGTGAACTAGACCAATCTGCTTTGTTCTAAACTTGGCGGGTCTGCTGAACTCTTGGGCTGAGCTGGGATTCTGTGACATTATGGACAGGTGACCCAGTACAATTTGACATTCAGTAGGTCAATCGAGAGAACAGATGATTATTCAACAAGGAACACATGAACAGATTGTAACAATGGATTATGTACAATTAGCAATGAGTGAGAATGTATGAACATGATTATATACACACCACCCCCCAGGCATAACCAACCTGGTCAAGGGTGGCAGAATCGAGAGTGATAGGCTGGGTTCAACAACATTTAATCTGCACAACCCTCAAGTCAACTCCACTCCGCACAACACTAGTACATCGGCAACAACTATTTACAGGATTGAGCAATAATCTAGCATAGGCTACATATACTGTATAACAGCAGTGAAACAACAGACTAGTACAACTCAGTTCAGCATTAATGGCATCATTACAAGTTCATCCAAATGAAAATTGAGCTAAAGCACATGAGACTTGGTACAGGGTACTCAGCGAGGCTGCATGACCAAGACACTAGCTACCAGATCCAAGTAGCACCAGCACTATTCACCAAGCCCCTTGATGATGCATAGATCCTCCACCCTGACCAATCTTCTCAGAGAGACACATTAACCAGCTGTTAACTCAGTTAAAGGACAAAGGAGAGTCCAGTGCAGATAAGTAATACTGATCTCTAGTTCAAGTACATATCCTGCAGGGTGAGTGAATACCATGAGATATGGTTCATCCCACCTTAGAATCAACAATATTGTAGGAATGGGTAGTAACTTATCAAGCAGAAAGCAACAATGGACTGTAAGACTGTAGCCTATCAGCATATATCTCTATATTCTCTATCAGTACACATGTGCCATCTCATGTAACACACACATGCACTGCACGGCAAGGTCGCCCAAAACATCAGAGTTGGGTTTGATGACCTTAGCATCAAGAGAGCTTGATATATCTCTTCTAAGGATAATAGAGAGCAATGGTGTTTACTAGATATTCCATCATATGATATATTCTACATGTGGTATAATTTTTGCAGATATTATGTTCCACAACAAGATATAATATTTGCAATAGTTGAATGGTCTTGTGACAAGGGATATCTGTCAAGTATCAAAAGCCTGTAACTAAATCATTCGCATTACAAAACAAGATTAAACCTCTATTAAAAAAAAGAATGTCAAGGGTATCAAACAACAACCTTGAAATAACCATTTAATCAACATTAGATATGTCCATAATGTATGCATTTCTACATCTTTTGGCTTTTTTTTGAAAGCTTGATGATAAAACTAAAGTAGCGGTTTATTGCACATGATGAGTAGTTTGAAATGGATGTAATAAAGCTGAAGGCCATCAAGTAGTCTTCATACAATCAATGAATTGACCTTAACTGCAATATGTGCATCACTGACAAACACCCATATATATTGGATGCCGTAAGTTTGGGACAGAGGAACAGGGCAACCAAGTCAGAAAGTTATGAGAACAAAGATGAGAGATTGGAGATGAAGAATTATTTAGGGGGGTGGGGGGTATATAAATAGCGAGTTAGAAATTGGGGCAATGAGTAAGCACACTTAAACACCTAGTAACTACCGATAGAAATATCACTTAATACCAATGGAATGATGAAAATAAGGTGCCCTCTGATAACCATCACGTTGGAGTTGTAATTTTCCATTCAAAGGGAAACTTCAGGAACTTTTCTTAAAGTAAGCTGACTCTGTGCATCGTTTCTATGAAACAAATTGTGAAAATACTAAATAATAAAAACAACACGATCCAAGTCTGTAGTGTCCTGTAACAAAACTCTCTTCTGTCTTGAGTTGAGTCTATTGCTTTAGACTGAAGCAGGAGGGCAAGTGTTCTCCTCACACCTCCAACTCAGTGAAGACTTTGCGGCACCAGACCACGCCCTCACCACGTGGCTTGTCATCATTCTGTAGGCGACGTACATCAGCTGGGTTCAGCTTCTCAAACGCTAGGTTGAACTCTCTGTCAAAGGCATCTGTGCAAAAACATAAAGAGTATCTTTATATATGTAATTATGGTCTAAACTTATGCCTTACTGGATACACATGTCATGCTTCCAAATATTCATTTATCTTGTTATGAGGGTAAAAAAATAGAGCCATTGGCTCTGAAGCTCATCAGGCTTCATATCTAATTTTGGCCAATGTGGTTCTCCCTTTGTAGGCGCCACAGGGTCACCAATCATAAGATTAAGTATATAGGCGATACGTTTCAGTTTTCTAGGCCTTATACTTCAGAAGAAGAAGATGAAAATGGATTTTAAGGGCATTCCTGTGGCCTTTATTAGGGCTACAGGGTCACCAAAGCTACAATTTATAATCATCACTAGTCAAGGAGTCTGCACACAAAGTTTCGGCTCTGGGCCTTATGCTTCTGAAGAAGAAGATGAAAATAGGTTTTTAGGGCTTGGCCCCTGTGGCCCTTTTTATGGGTCATAGGGCCACCAAAGCTACAATTTTAATCCCCACTAGTCAAGGAGTCTGTACACAAAGTTTCAGCTTTCTAGGCCTTATGGTTCTGGAGAAGAAGTCGAAAATGCACAAAGTTTAATGACGGACGGACGCCATGCCATGCCATAAGCCCATAGGGCCTTACAGGCCAGATGAGCTAAAAATTGAACAGTACAATTAAACTTACAATGGATATCAATGCTTTAAAGGCATCTGAAGTATTTTCATGGTACAGTATGTAGTTAACTGCAAAATGCATTGGCTGTCAATGTTGGGTACATGTATATGAAATCCATCTTAATTAGAATTTAGTTACAATGCTAAAGAAAGAAGACTGACCGTGATCAATGTTCTCTCTCCCACAGGCTGTGAAGGCTAGGTAGAGAATCTCTCTATACAAGCTCCGGAAACGACTCTTCCTCTGTCGCAAACGACGCCTGTTGTTCATGACGAGCTTGATGGGAGACAGCACATCATTGCACTGGATGTTGGAGATTATCTGGTGCATCTGACTGTAAACACAGAGAATCTATATCTTCTACAGCAACCAACTCATCATATCAACTGGCTTCAAACTTTTCATTAGAATAAACATGTTACTAGAGCAAGGACATCTTAGAGACATTTCATGAATAAAATGACAAGCTTCATATCTAATGAAATCTAATGAAATTAGAAGAAGTTAGGATTAACTTACGGTCGACTGAAAGGCTGCTGTTCAGTAATAAGAGCATCAACCACAGTGGACCGGTGACCTGCAAGACATAAGATCATCTCATATAGTTGAAAGAAGCATGAGAGACTGAATGAGGAGGTGGGGTGGGCAATGAAAGTAATTGGTTGTTGAGAGACTGATAGTGATGAGGGGTGGAGACACTGACAGTGATGAGGGGTAGAGAGACTGTGAGAGATAAAGGGTAGAGAGAGTTGACAGAGTGATGAGGGGTAGAGAGACTGAGAGAGATAAAGGGTAGAAAGAGTTTACAGTGATGAGGGGGTAGAGAGACTGATAGTGATGAAGGGTGGAGACACTGACAGTGATGAGGGGTAGAGAGACTGTGAGAGATAAAGGGTAGAGAGAGTTGACAGAGTGATGAGGAGGTAGAGAGACTGAGAGAGATAAAGGGTAGAGAGAGTTGACAGAGTGATGAGGGGGTAGAGAGATAAATGATAGAGAGAGTTGACAGAGTGATGAGGGGGTAGAGAGACTGAGAGAGATAAAGGGTGGAGAAAGTTGACAGAGTGATGAGGGGGTAGAGAGACTGTGAGAGATAAAGGGTAGAGAGAGTTGACAGTGATAAGGGGGTAGAGAGACTGTGAGAGATAAAGGGTAGAGAGACTGTGAGAGATAAAGGGTAGAGAGAGTTGACAGTGATGATGAGTAGAGAGAGTTGACAGTGATGAGGGGGTAGAGAGACTGTGAGAGATAAAGGGTAGAGAGAGTTGACAGAGTGATGAGGGGTAGAGAGACTGAGAGAGATAAAGGGTAGAGAGAGTTGACAGTGATGAGGGGGTAGAGAGACTGATAGTGATGAGGGGTGGAGACACTGACAGTGATGAGGGGTAGAGAGACTGTGAGAGATAAAGGGTAGAGAGAGTTGACAGAGTGATGAGGGGGTAGAGAGACTGAGAGAGATAAATGGTAGAGAGAGTTGACAGAGTGATGAGGGGGTAGAGAGACTGAGAGGGATAAAGGGTGGAGAGAGTTGACAGAGTGATGAGGGGGTAGAGAGACTGAGAGAGATAAAGGGTAGAGAGAGTTGACAGTGATGAGGGGGTAGAGAGACTGTGAGAGATAAAGGGTGGAGAAAGTTGACAGTGTGATGAGGGGGTAGAGAGACTGTGAGAGATAAAGGGTAGAGAGAGTTGACAGAGTGATGAGGGGTAGAGAGACTGAGAGGGATAAAGGGTAGAAAGAGTTGACAGAGTGATGAGGGGGTAGAGAGACTGTGAGAGATAAAGGGTGTAGAAAGTTGACAGTGTGATGAGGGGGTAGAGAGACTGTGAGAGATAAAGGGTAGAGAGACTGTGAGAGATAAAGGGTAGAGAGAGTTGACAGTGATGATGGGTAGAGAGAGTTGACAGTGATGAGGGGGTAGAGAGACTGTGAAAGATAAAGGGTAGAGAGAGTTGACAGAGTGATGAGGGGTAGAGAGACCGTGAAAGATAAACTAGTCTCACCTGCACCCCAGGCCATGTACATTGGCAACCCCAGTTCGTCGTGTATGCGCACATTGTCCCAGAGAGGCCGGATTAGCACATGTCGGCTGTCATACACAACATCAGTCTTCACGCCCCGCTGAAAAAGAGAAAGCACTAACATAAGACTTGATTTTCTCTTTAAGAATTTGGGCTTTGATTCACTTTCTTTTATAAACAAATACAATGTAATTCTATAAAAGCGTAAGTACATGTATAAGAATTCCTGGACTTACCGGTGCCTGTTTACTGATGGAAGAAGCGGTGAGGAGCAGGCCAGGGAGGTGACTAGGAACCTCGAGTCGTCTGAAGTACCACACCTGAAGCAGAATCTCATACTTTAACACTGTCGTCTGCAGCTTATTCTCATACTGTTGGTTATTGCTAATAGTGAAAGTAAATGTATTTTGTTATATTTTGCTGTGTAACTCATCAAGAGAGTTCAGAGGTCTCATAATATTGTTGACTCTGTGGCTGGTATTGAGGGTCACCTTTCACCAACAGCTTTTGAACTTGATTTCACTTTCTAGAGCTTTTACCACTCATGAGAAATGACTAACCACAAAAACTGAGACGAGTACCTACCAGATTCCAGTAGATGATGGGATGTTCGTCCACGAATGTGCTGGCCATAAGTCCGAGGTCTCCCTCCTGCTCCAGCACATACTCCAACTCCTTCCTCAACACCAGCGGGCTCAAGTACGGCAGCACGATCGGCGGGATCGAACATGCAGACCTGTTCATTCACACATGCATAAGCTTACAGCTAAGACGCTAAAGATCTGTTTCTAGTAATGATTATCACTTTATAAATATAGTTAAAACTTGCTGTTTCTTGTATGATATATGGACCCAGAACCGTGTTTTGTTCAAAACTATATTCCCCCAGAGATATTGTTTATGGGAGATCAAGCGATAATTACTTGGAAAAATCATTTTGACAGTAAATTTGGAACAATGCCCTGCCATCGTCAAGAAAGTGTCATTAAAAGAAATGACATGACATCACAAACCTTGATTATTTGTAACTTTTATTAACTTGTGTTGATATGTTTCATATCAGAAGCTGCTTTGTCTTTCTAAGGGACCTCAATTCAAAAGCTGATTGTTTCAATACTTTTGGTGAATTTGTAGAAAAAACAAGGCACATTCAAATTTGTGCATTTGTTTGTGCCATGGAAAAAAAAATAACAATCAAATTAGTAAGATGTAGATTCACACTGACTATATCAGCAGCAGCAGTAATGCTGGAGATCAGTTCCTGTTTGACTGTACATGTACCTTGCCATGAAGTCCTTCCTCATCTCCGGGACTGCAGCTGGCGCCGTGGGCAGTTCATCATCTTCATCTATTGAAATACTAAGTGGGGACCGCATCCTTCGAGGGTTGAAGCTGTCCACCGACTCCAGTGAGGATCCAAAAGATGTGTTGTCGGTTGCATGAGTGAGACATTCGCTCGTGCACCGTCTGCGAGCAGAGAGACCTA
The DNA here is from genome assembly GCA_916613615.1 of Steromphala cineraria. Classification (NCBI taxonomy): domain Eukaryota; kingdom Metazoa; phylum Mollusca; class Gastropoda; order Trochida; family Trochidae; genus Steromphala; species Steromphala cineraria. Next base: position 51,264,025 of record OU744720.1, read on the forward strand.
CATCAAAGAACTGTGGATCCTGGGTTGCCTGACTCATGGACTTGGACTGCCAGTTGTCTGGTGCTGTGCTTTGTGCTGTGCATTCAGGACTAGCATGAGCCCCAGCATCAGTCCCTTCCAGGTCCATCTCCCCGACAATCAGCTGGGGCACATCCACACTGCACTGGGACGGGTTCATGCTCACTTCAGACTCACTCTTGTCACTGGTTTCAACAAGAGCCTCTGCTGCCTCTTCCTCTACCTCTACCTCTACTTCTACCTCTACTTCTACTTCACCCATTGGGTTGGACTGGTCCTTCACAATCGGACACTTTCCACTTCCACGCCAGTCCTACAACAAACAACATCAAATCATAAAAACTGTGGGACTCTATCAAACATCAAATCGTTGAATAGTTCCAAAACCACTTAAGTCTCCATGACCAATATTTCCAGCCGCTGCTTGCTACAGTTATTTGCTAATTTGGTCCTGATTGGTCTTACAAAATATCTATATTGATAAAAAAGTTTGTTACTAACAATTCTTAGTTGCGAATCCCGTAAATAAATGACAAATACATATCTTGGACAGTTTCAGTATGGAAAGAAAAGTTGTCTTCATTTCTCAATAAACTGTGACCATGCATTAGCCGTATTTCTACAGTAGTATATAACTAAATGTTCAGCTTCTATATAGAAATTATTGCAACAAATTCTATGGAACAATTTTTTACAACGATCGAAAAATTGTCTTTATTTCAAGCCTAATAAAACCATTTAAATACTGAGCAAGCCTATGTAAATAATATACATAAATGAAAATAATTTATTGCTCCTTATGGTGATATTATTTTCATTAGAATATGCCGGCCTGAACAAGACTCGAGAGACATACGTTCTCAAAGTAAGTACAGTATATTACAATGTATATGGTGACCTCGTACATAGGGCGACCCCCTTTCTCAGCTCCCCAAATTGCTGCCAAAATCATTTATCTCATTAATAAGGCGACCCCCCTTCTAGCAGGTCGCTGAAACAGTCGACATGACAGACAACTCACCCAATTGCGTAAGGGTAAATTAAGGACGGTAATTTTTAAGTGAAATGTCATGTGTAATTAAAAAATAAATAAATTACTTACAGTGTTTGTTATTTTATTCAATGATTTATCATTTGCTTCTGATAAGAAGCATCATTCTCATTCAGAAATCTAAACAAACGTTCAGTCAACGTACTGGTAATGCTATATTTGTATCAAGCCTTTTCACTGGTTAAAAGAACGGAAGTTGTAATAGTGCACAATTCAGAAAATCTAACACAAATTGCATATTGAAAAGGCCTTACCGGTGTAAAATTGCTGCCTAGTAAAAACTGAGTTATACATCGCCTTCATAATTGATAAAATAATTTGGGCAGCATAAGTTTTGTTAAATATATCCATAGAGAAAAATAAAGTCACAATATCAGTCATCAAAACAATGTTAATTAATCAATTAATCATTATAAATTTATTTTTATCTTTAATTATGTCAAGTTATTTCATCACGAGGTTCTATCTCGTATGACACCGACACTAACATAACATGTTATCGGCCAGCAAACATGTGTTGAATATTTCCTTTGGTCCGGTACATGGATAATTTTGATTGATAAGTTATTTTGAATTTTCAATAATATTTCTCTCTATATTTTCATTTAAAAATAACAATAAGACAAAGGTATTTTATTTTACAAGATTAAATTTGAGATGACATCGATGATTGTGTAATTGACATGCGGTGTAAACATCAACTCGCTTGACTTGTTGGGTTGGCAGATACCCCTCACTTGGCCTCTAGTTTTTGACATTGTGTATTGGGCGACCCCCTTCTTTGACCCCCTAATTTCTGGCATAAAAAACTCACCTTATACATTGAAAAAAATAAGGTAGGTGGTATAGCGTGAAAACAATCTGGCGAGTTATATGTGAAAGAATCCCCAAGGGCAAACTGTAGTAATACAGCTCATGTGTGGTCAAAATTTATTGAGAAATGGCAATCAAAATGAAGACAACTTTGCATTTGATATTGAAACCATTCCAAGTGTGATAGAAATTTTATTGGTGTTTTGGATACATATTGGCCATTGTTTACGGGATTTGCAACTTAGAATTGTAAGTAATAAATTTTGTTGTCCCCGTTTTGCCATGTAAATATACAATTTCCTGTGAAATTGAACCTGATCCGCCACTGGAAAATATTAAGCCAGTGGTGCGAATCAACAAATAACAGTAGCGAGCAGAGAGTTGGAAAATACTGCCACAGGGGCTAAACAGGCATAGGAACTATGAAGCAACTTGAGGGTAAAGATCATAATATGACTTCAATATTTCTCTTCGACCTTATATTAAATTTGATTACGTATGACAAATACTGAATTAAGGTATCACGTCTCAGTTATTGAAAAAGAATTTACCTTGACATAAATCTGGATGTGGGGAACAAACTTCGCTGGACAAAATGGGCAACTGAAAAAACAAAGCATGTTTGTGTAGAAGATGTCACCTTTGTATTTGGCATTGTATTCTAAACTTGAAAAGGACTAGTCAAGACAATGGAGAATGCCTGTGTCTAACAGGGAATGATTTTTTTAAATTGTTAGATCTTTTTCATTACCTTTAACATTTTTCTACTCTTTTCACCTACAAAAAAACCCCCAGTTTTCTATATCAACATCTCTGTACAATATATTCTCATGTACAAATGTAAAAGATATCATGAATAAAACAACAACAACAAAAACAAACCAAAAACATGTGTATTTATGATTTGCTCTTAGAGGTAACCATACACAAGATTTCATCTTTATAGGTTCAACAGAATAAAAAAACAGAACAAATTTCTTTTAATTGCAAATTGCAACTCAATACCGCACACTCAAATAGATTAGGACACAAATTGTTTATGGTTCAATACAATGACTAAAGACAGCTAAAAAAAACTAAGGCATAATTATATATTTAACTATGTTGCAAATTATTATTTAAGATGAGTATTTACAGTAGTTTAGAGAACATGAACTTTCCAACAGTATAAACATTAACAAGAAGACATGGTCATCAACATCCCCCGCCAAATAAGTTTTCATCAAAGCTCCCAATATTTTCCTAAATGGGCTGTAACTCTGTAATAAGTAATTGCATTTACCTCATTTTTGAACTCCATCAAGGTATTGATACCCTAAAGACACAGTGCAAATGTTGTTACCGTATTCGTCCTATTAAGCGCCCCCTCCCTAATAAGTGCCCCCTATTACAAATTTCCATATAACAGAGCGCCCCCCCCTCCCCTTCATACGTAAATGGCCTACCTCTACTGCTTTTCCAATATAGTCTGAAGCCTCTGTATTAGTTTATCCAGGCCTGTGAATGTGTAGTTGCACTGAAAATGCCAGGCGAGACGATCGAACTACTTTCATTCTCGTTCAGAATCCCGACAAGTGCTAGTTTCGCTTGTCTATAACGTATTCCTAATAAGCGCCCCCCCCCCTTTTCTGGGGTATCCTAATAAGCGCCCCCTTTGGATTTTTTAAAGCTAAGCGCCCGGGGCGCTTAATAGGACGAATACGGTATTCTATCTTAAATAGTTTTTGAGAAAAGTTTTCCCCTTTGAGGACATCCTCGAACAGAGTCCAAACACAAAACACAGACAATAACTCCGTAAACAAGGCAAAAGTGAGCGCGGCTCACATACCCCCGCCTGTAGTTTGACCGCCTTCACGTAACATTAATTTGAAAATTTATGAAAATTACTCGTTGAATGTTTATGACTTTGAACACAATGATCTTGCAACCCTAAAAACTATTTCACTTCAAAACATCCCCGGCTATGTAGTTTTTGAATAAAATTCTGGGAACCCTGGAATTACCCCTAAAAGGCACAACAGCACTATACAGTCGAACCTTGTTTTAGTTACAGGTGAAAATCGTCCAGATAGCAAATAGTCCGGTTAACTAGGTCATTTTTCTTAAGAAATATAGACACATTGTTTGAAAAATCTTTGTCCTTAAAGTGAGATTTCAGATATACGGAGTCTGGGTATCCGAGGTTCGACTGTATACTTCAATACCAAATTTGAAGTGTGCAAGTCATTTGGTATTTATATATGCTCCAGAAACAAAACAAGTCCAAAAAGTGGACCGTTTTTGGTAAAAATTAAAAAAAATTATTCAGAAAATTGAGCTGAAACCCCTTAAAGGCACAACAGCACCATATAGGCTACTTCCATACTAAATTTGAAGTTTCTAAGTGGTACTGGCTGGGGACCAGTTATCGCCATTTTTTCGAGGTTTATAACATTTTAATTAATTGCTTTTCAACCAAATCAAACATTACTCATATTGATGATTGATTAGCTATTTGCCTTTCTTTTTTGCTTGTTTACAGTTGTCTATCGTGTATTTCAGTAACACTGAGAAGCGAAAGTTTGAGTGTCTATCTTGTGCTTTCCAAACAACTAACAGGACCAGTTTATCGCCACTTCATGATTTATTGATTTTCATCTAATGCAATATTTTTTTTTTAAATGAAATTATTTCTTTTTTCATTATAGAAGTATTGTATATATACACTTCATAAATGAACATTGATTTAAAAAAATAAAAATAACACTATTTTGACATACATGACATCCCCCCGACCCTATTGTAAATTTTGTGAATATTTTCTTATGATTAATCATATTATATTTTTATAGTTAACACACCATGGAATTTTTTTCCGATATCCAAGTTTCCGGTGATATTGCCGATCTTTTCACACTAAAAATGACATGATCAGATATGCGCATGTGCAAAAACGAAGTAGTGGCGATAAACTGGTCCCCGGCGATAACTGGTCCCTAGCCAGTATAGTTTTTCAGTTATGCTCCGGAAACGAGACAAAGTCCAAAAATCGGACCGTTTTTGGTCAAAATTTCAAAAATTATTTGGACCATTGAGCTGAAACCCCTAAAAGGCACCACAGCACCATATAGGCTACTTCCATACTAAATTTGAAGTTTCTAAGTGGTATAGTTTTTCAGTTATGCTCCGGAAACGAGACAAAGTCCAAAAATTGGACCGTTTTTGGTCAAAATTTAAAAAAATATTTGGACCATCGAGCTGAAACCCCTAAAAGGCACCACAGCACCATATAGGCTACTTCCATACCAAATTTGAACTTTCTAAGTGGTATAGTTTTTGAGTAATGCTCCGGAAACGATTTTGGACGGACGCACGGACGCACGCGGAGCGCTATATACCCCCGACTACGTCGTAGCGGGGGTATAAAAATAACTTTACAGTTCTGATTTTCGAACGCCATCAAGGTATTGATACAATGAAGACACACAGCAAGTTTGTTTAACCTATCTTAAATAGTTTCTGAGAAAAGTTGTCCCCTTTGACAACCCCCTCGAACAGAGTCCAAAAAGACAAAACAAGGGCAATAACTCTGTAAAAAATAATTTTGCGGTTCTGATTTTCGAACTCCATCAAGGTATTAATAAGACACACAGCAAATTTGGTTACCCTATCTTAAATAGTTTCTGAGAAAAGCTTCCCCTTTAACTCAGATGGACGGACGCAGGGACGGAGCCCAAACCTATATCCCCCTTCCATTTTGGGCGGGGGATAATAATATAGATAGATGCTCTTGTGGAAGTGTGCAAGCAGGACTTACCTGGTGTTGAGGTTGGAGTCGTCAGCGAACCAGCCGGCCATGATCTCCTCGTCGTACACCAGACAGTGACAGCGTGTGCACCGCGAGCACGTGCTCATCTCCACCTCCATGGCAATGTTGGTGGCCGGGGCCAGTGTCTTGTCCAGTGCAGACAACTTGGTGGAGGTGAGTTCCTGCATCAGACTGGACCGGTCTAGCAGGGAGGGGGAGGGCACGTTTCCTGTAACAGCCACAACACACTCACTGATAATAATTGTTACCGGTATAATATTTATTTTATCATAATGCAATTGTTGGGACAAATTTTATCTTAGAAAATGACTACCGGTAAGTACCGGTACAAAATATTTGAAATCTGTAAGATTATGCATTGCTTAGAATTTGGCACCAAACTCTTATAAGTAGGGTAGAAGACATGTTGAAAATTTCACAGGATCAGATTAATATTTATTCTGTCATCAGATGGACAGAGTCGTCGTTATAACTACAGACAATCACCATTGGTCAGGCGTATAATAAACACTCCCTGTGTACATTGTATACTCGTTATAACTACAGACAATCACCATTGGTCAGGCGTATAATAAACACTCCCTGTGTACATTGTATACTCTTTGTACTGTCTTGAGAATCATGAAAAAATAGAACCATTGGCTCTGTAGATCATCAGATTTCATATCAACTATGCTTTAGGTTGTGGTAATTGTGGTAATTGTGGTAATTGTGGTAATTGTGGTAATTGTGGTAATTGTGGTTCCCCACTTTGTAGTGGCCACAGGGTCACCAAATGTACAAATGAGAATCCTCATTACATAACTAAAGACTCTCTTCTCAACATTTTAGTAATCTAGGCCTTCTGTTTCTGGAGAAGAAGATGAAAAATGGTTCTAGTATATTAAACCAACGTAGGAGATGTTACTGCAGATATAAGTAATCAATTCAGAAATGGAAATTGCTCTAACTTTCAAAGAAATTTCAAAACGTTATAACAGAGTGACCCTCAATTGATAAAGAAGGCTACCAAATATACACTTAACAATTTTGGGTATAGGATCTAAACATCCACCAAACAATTTTTATGATCCACAGGGTTGATAAATCTATAGATTACAATCCTGATAGACACAGAGTCTGTATACAAAAAGGTTGCAGCTTTCTGGGCTATTTGTCTCTGGAGAAGAAGATGAAAATAATTTTTTATGGCATTGCCCACGTGACCCTTATTAGAGGCCACAGGGTCACTAAAGCATTTAGCTATAAATTATAATATTCTTCACTATTCAAGGAGTATGTATACAAGAATTCAGCTTTCTGGGCCTATGCTTCTGGAGAAGACAATGAAAAAAGGTTTTAAGAAAATAGCCCCTGTGGCCCTTATTTTGGGCCACAGGGTCAACGACTATGATTGAATTATAATCCTCACTAGTCAAGGAGTCTGTACACAAGAATTAAGCGTTATAGAGACAATGGTTCTTGAGAAGATCAAAATGGACAAAGTTTATGGACGGGCGGACATATTCTTGACACCATGCCATGCTATAAACCCATCAGGCAGTTCAGGCCTGATGGGCTAAAAATTTGAAACACAAACAAGTTTATAGAATAAAAAATAGAGCCATAGGCTCTGTAGCTCATCAGACTTTTGATGGAAATAGGATTTTAAGGTTTCTTTAAAGAGTCTACACACAACTTTTCAGCTCTCTAGACCTTTTTGAACTGGAGAAGAAGATGAAATAGGATTTTAAGGTTCTGACCCCTGTGACCCCATTTGGGGTCATGGGGTCACAAAATCTACAATTCAGAATCCCAATTAGCCAAGGAGTCTGCACATCAAATTTCAGCTCTCTAGAGTCATTGGTTCTGGAGAGGAAGTCGAAAATGTGAAAAGTATAGGACGGACGGATGGATGGACGCCAGACACCATGCCATGCTCTAAGCCCATCGGGTCTTTCAGACCTGATGAGCTAAAAATGAATCAACACTAATGTCAACACAATGCAATATTCAAATCACAGGGATAGAATCTCGGAGTGGACAATATAACAAAAATATTCAAAACCTGGACTTTGGCACTCATATATCATTTTCATATGTTGAGATAAACCTACATCTCAAATTCAAACGAAATCGGTCAAGAAATAAAGATTTTAGCGTAATCTCTACCTATTATATAGAATACAGAAGGGGGGTCACTCCAGTCGCTAAAACCTGATCGAAAACAGGACACATCGATTATTTTAATGTGCGGTGCAATTAATACTAAATTTTATGGCAAAACTATGCACTGGAATCATAGATCAATCTTTTAACTTGCTGACAATCTCACCCAATTTTTAAACTTGCTGACAATCTCACCCAATTTTTTTAATCCATCCAACTTTTGACCACTGACCCTCGCATTAACACCACATCTTTGAACAAATGCCTAGCTGATTACGGGAAAATACCGGCAGTTTCCGTAAATCAAACACGCTGCCGTGAATGAATCGGCCTCTCATTGGTCCATTTCCACGTGCGCCCGTGTTGTCATTTCAAATTGCTTTGTAACCGTTGCCAACAGCTATCATTTTGAAATGACAACACGGGTATTTCCCCAGGCATTTGTTCAAAGATAGGTGTGGTGTTAATGCGAGGGTCAGTGGTCAAAAGTTGGATGGATTAAAAAAATTCTGTATTCTATATAATAGGTAGAGATTACGCTAAAATCTTTATTTCTTTACCATTTCGTTCAGATTTGAGATTTGAGGTTTATCTCAACATATGAAAATGATATATGAGTGCCAAAGTTCAGGTTTTTAATATTTTTGTTATATTGTTCACTCCGAGATTCGAACCCCTGTGATTCAAATCAAGATAAAGAAGAGGAAAAACTGTCCCCAAATATGAGAATCTATTGAAATGCATATATATTCAAACACAAGCTAAGGAACTGATGTCACTGCCCATTTGCTCATACATTCCCTCATAAAAACATCTACTTATATGGATAAAGAAATGAACTGTACAGAATGCACATCTCATGAGGATCATGCCAAAAGCACTAGACAGACTACAGGAGAGGCAGAAGTTAGAGAGTAAGAGTGAGTGTCTCACCAAATGCCATCTGTGAGGCGGAGCGATGCTGCAGACTGTCGGAGCTGTTGCTCTCATGGGTCAGCTGGTCCTGACTGCCCCCAAACCTCTCATGCACTGTGCTGCTGCTTTCCTCGTCTCCTGTCCCGCTGTCCCGCTCCTCGATGGAACGTGACAGGGAAGTGTTCGATTCACTCTTGCTAGGTGTTGTGATGGACTGCTTCAACTCATTGAACTTGCTAAACGCTGCCTTTGCTGCAAACCTGAGAGCACCTCCAATAACTTCATTTGTCTTCCTAAGGCTTTGAGTCCTTCTCAATACAAAGTCTGTTGGTCTAGAGGTCTTCTCTGGAGTTTCATTCAGTGAGAGGGATGAATTGATAGGGGGATCATCTTGAACACTTTCACTCCTTTTAACTGTTGGAAGAGTTCTTGATTTCCTGTCTGAATCTTCAAGACAATCTGGGGAACTACTAGTCCTACCTAAATCAATGAGCTTACGGACATGCCCTGCTGATGTGGGACTAACACTATTGCAACCATTGTCCAGGCCATTGATTTTAGCACTATTGCACTCTGAATACAGCTGCTCAGACTCACTATCTGATGTCCTATTATTTTCGTCAATTGTTGCAAATGGAGTACTGGGAAAGCCTGAACGACTCTTACCACCATGACTTTCCTTCTTGTTTATCACAGACGCTGTGTCAGCACCACAAGATTGAACATTTTCACTTTCATTATCCTTCCCAACAGCCGATTCCTCAATGCACCCATTCACCATCTGCACATTGATAGAGAGGGGTGTGGCAGTGTCACCCTCATCGGCAATGACTGTATCCAGGGGACTATCACCATCACTGTTGACATGCAGGGCTTCATCTAGCTCAACACCGCTGTCCTTCACATCCTGCTTGCTGCCCACATCCTCAGACTGGAACACACTGCTGTCTTCCCCTTCACTCTGCTCCTTCATCACATCCTGGACACTGTCCTTCAGCACCAGCTCCGAGAAACGCATCGCCACCTCTGCATCCCCACTCATGTGCCGAGGCCTCCAGCTGGCAAACAGACTGTTAGAGCGCACCTTGCCCTGATACTCTCCAGCACTGCGGTGCCGACGCCGCTGCTTGTCTGCCAAACTGTCCAGTAGATCAGGCTGCAGCGGTCCTCCATGTTCCAGAGAGCTCTGACTCACCATCAGCAGCCCCGCTGAGTTCCCCACTGTAACATGCAGTCATACAAACCTTACACTTCTATACTCTATTCATCTGTTTAGTTTCATTGAGGTTATCAATCTTCATAACTTGAACGAAAAGTGTAAACATTACAAACAAAGTTTGTTCTTAAAGGAAAACATTACTTACTCAGACTTCCTTTGACTGAATCGTAGCTTCCGAAACTTTTGACATTGCCAGGGGACTTCCTGACTATACTACCTAGCCTGCATCGGGACCTTTCTCCTGTAGCGTCCCCTGAAAGTTATACAGCACATACACATGAGGGCCACATTCAAGTAGTCAGCACACTTCTTCAGCTTTATTTCACTCTTAGAATTTAACAATAACAAGAGTAAAGGAACAGAAAGCAGGGAAACAATTTAAAAGCTAAGCATGTCATCACCTTTTCCATTGATCAAGGACTGCGTTTTGACTAGTTTCCTCCGGAAACTAAATCTAAGTGGATTTAGACTTTCTGTCTTCTTTTTCTCCGGTTCAACCTTGGAGTTGGAGGTGTCTGTCTCGTCCACACTAGAGAGGATCTGGGAAAGACGCTTCACATCTTCCTGGGTCATGGAGTTATAGCCCCGGTCAGACACCCCACCTGCAGGCACCAGAGCATGCCAAATGGTCAAGCTTCAACACACATGGCCACTCCAAACACCTTCAAAGGAGTCTTACAAAAAGCTGAATAATGCTTCATACGTCAACATGCATTAATAAAGGGTAAATGCCATGGTCAGGTTGCATAAAGCACGCGGCATGGATACAAAATAATATAAGATATATATTATAGCAAAGCTTGCAATACTCTGGAAGTATGTTGGGCACAGTGCACGTAGAATGTGAGCAGTACCGACCTGTACTCAGTCTCTCTTCAATGCTAGCCTTGGTGCCTGCTGCCGGTTCGATGGTGGCATCAGGAGCCACAATCTCAGTCTTAGCGTCCTGAAGGGGCTCCTCCTGGAAGTAGCTGTCCACGCTAGTCCTGCTGATCTGGTCAAACTCACTGCCCGAGTTGGAGCACATCGACAGGCTACGCCGCCGGATGGTGCGCCGAAACTTTGCTACACCGATAATAACATTGCGCACCTTGGTCCACAACAATCTCCCCTTGTTTATGGTGGTAGGCCACTTGGCTTCTAGAATCATCTAAAATGAGACATGCAGACTCAAGCTTGAACATACAGACGACATACAGACAATTTCATCAAAATTGTTATCCTTAGGATGAGCTCACAAATAGTTTTTTTTTTAAAAGTCATTTCTTCTGTATTAATTTTACAATGTATCTCACAAAACATGCAATCATAACCAGCTAAATTGGTTGTGTCTTCAAAGTACAAAAGTATTCAAGTATTTTATTTTCTATTTCAGAAAAGGACAATACATAGCTAGTAGTGAGGTTTTGCTCATAGAGTTTTTCAGTAATCCTCCCAATAATTTTATTGCTCTTATGTGCTTCCCTTGGCCCCATAGGCCTGCTTTACAATAAATTGTTAAACACACCATGATGATATTCAAAAACTATAACCATATGCTTTCATTATTCAAACACAACAATTAACTACTTAATATAGATGTGAAGACATATGTTTAACTGTTTTTTTATAATGTTTATTGAATTCTTTGATTTGCTTTTTATTTAAAATTTATATAGTATACACTGCTAGGAAAGAGGAACAATTACTGTTTAGTTTTGGATGGTGAAAAGATTTGGTAAATTTACATTGAATTCTTCAGCTTAAGTTTACAGTTTCATGCAGTTAAATGTTTATTTTGGACAATTGATTTTTTTACAACCAGTGTGATATCCCATATGAAAAACATGTGTCAACAGTTTAAGTTAATGTCCTCGGACAGACAGACGGACGAAATAGACCATTGGTCGTGGGTATAATAAATGGCTTGATATAACAGTCATTGACCCGTTGGATATCTTAGCTATAGAATTACTGACAACTTGAGTTTTTTTTGTAATGATTTGTATGTTAAATTGACAGTTAAAATGGTTATAAGACACACTTCTGTGATCAGAGATTCTGTTTGTGGAGTGCAGGCAATGTCTTATAAACGAAATATCAAGGCAGGTACTGTCAGATTAGGGAAATTCAAGTATATGTCATATTGCAATCACCTTTTTTTATAAATCCTGAAAATGACCACAGACATTTCAGTCGATCTCTAAAACAGGGAACAGAAGCAGACAGTGTTATCTTTTTCTTCCTTTCCACAAAGTGGGAAATTTATTATATGATTGGCGGTGAAAAACTGAGATCTATCAATGAAAATAAACTGTGTTATCAGTCACTAGTGACAAAAACAATGGAACATCTTATTTGTCACTTATGACTGATAACAACAATAACCTGACGTCATCACACAATTCTCTGACGCATAGACATGCTTATGATGTCATGCGCTTCAATTTTTATATAAATGCAATTTAATCATAATATAGAAAATTTGTCTTTTCTTGACACATACCATGTTTATCTCATCTGGTGAGACCAAAAAAATTTACTTTTCGTGAAAATAAACTTTCTTCCTCACCCGATGAGATAAACATGGTGTAGTGAAGAAAGAACAAATATCCTGAAATATTGATGAATTGAAATGTAATGTTACCTTGTTGTAATATCCGTATGTAATGGCATTGGGCTGGACTCCATGACTCTTCATTGCCAAGAACACCTTGATTGCCAGGAAGGGTTCATTGTACTGGCCACACAGCTGCATCAGCACACGGTAACACACCTGCACAACACGTTCTAGTCAGTCATGTATCATTCATCTGAGTACAGTTTAACATGCCCCCTTGTACTTTGACCACCATTACAAAATAACAATAATATAATCAAAGAAATGCATTTAACTAATATGAAATAATGATGGTTAATGTAAATGGACTAAGGGTGAGGTTAAATAGAATTATAAACCTCCAGTGACATCATTCTATTGTTCTATTAGGTTCTTCTTTTACCGGATAAACCTCTATTGTCAGATTGCCGTGCGTTCTCCAAGAATGCCCAGGGCTTTCTCTAGGAATGCCCGGGGCTTACTCTAGAATTCATCGGAAATTTACTTTGATTAGGGAATTATACACGTTTTGAAATAATTTGATTCAAAGTCCTTCTTCGAATAAATACCATTACAAAATATGACATTTTTGACAAATCACATATATAACGTTCGCATGCCTGGTTTTGAACTCTGGACCTTTCGCTTACTAAACTGGCGCCTTTGACAACTCGGCTATAAAGGCCCACGAGAACAAAGATGTATTTTCCACAGTGACAATCATGTGAACTTCACGAGCCAGATAGCGCATGCATCTCACGCTCTCGGCTTGGGTAGCGAGCGCAAAGCACGTGCAGGGCGCGGATGTGCTCTCCGTTTGCTCATGGTGATTCCCTACCAGTAAAAATCAATGAATCCACTTTTAAACTTATTATTGAAATTATTTTGAAACTACGGTTTATCTTGGTTCATAAGTTAGATCAAAACCTCGCCCTCGGTGTTGTTTGATAATATAAGCCCTCAGCCTCGGGAAATTGGGGCGGGCCTGTCGGCCCTTTCCAATTTCCCTCTGCCGCGGGCTTACATTATCAACAACACCTCTGGCTCGGTTTTGATCCTACACTTACAAATCAAGTCGTGAAATCGTAGCTGTGAAATTTCAGAAACTAGAAGAGAAACAGAGTTTTAATGCAGAGACTTTTAACTGACATCTGTGTTACGGTTCATACCTCGTCGACTGAAATGAGTTTAGCTCTGCCCATCTTGTGTAGGACAGCAAAGCCGATCTTAAAGGCGGCGTCCTTCTTGTGGTGGAGAGAGAGGTAGGCCGGCAGACAGATGAACCACAGACTGTAGCAGTTGGCAGCCAGGCATCTGCACATCACACATTACACACAATCACAATCAGTTATTGGCAGCTACTTGCTTAACTCCACAATGCCACTATTATTAGTTCAAGAAGGCTGTCGTAAGATTTAATTCTTAATGCCTCATATTCTCTTGGAAAATTTACCTGTTGAATGCTAAACAATTAAAGTAATGGACACTGGAGTTCCTACTTACTTTGCCCATCTGTGTGGGTAGGCCAGATGCTGCTGGGCCATCTGCAAGATAGTCAAGTCACAATGAATTACAAACTAGTTACAAGATGCAACACTAGTAGGATATGAAGCAGAGTTACAAACAAAACAAACTAGATAGAGCATTTTCAATACATAGGGCAGCAGTTTGATTTTGAAAGCAAAGACAAAGAAAGAAAGGTAAGTTATTGGAGAGACTTGACCTTTTGTGCAGACTTGATTTCCTGCTTGGTGCGGCGAGCGAGGGGGCTGTTTGGACACGCGGCCTGCTTCGTGGGGAGGGAGAGGGTGGACAGCTGCTTCACCAGAAACAACTCATTCTTCAGCTTCGGGAACCCGTTGTAGCTGTCAACAACACAACTGTCTATACACATAGACATAGATACACCCTCTTCAGGCCTTACTATTATATTGGAAATCTTAAACCTATTTAAACATTATTTCCCTTTGGCACTATTCTACTATCTTCTTGTAAAAGCTACAAATAACCTCAGCGGAAATGTAAAGTGTCATCCAAGTGGAGAGACCAGGAGGCACTTCCCTCACAGTGTTGTCCAAACATAACAATCACTGTAACAACCTAACCTTACCTTGATGATATGAGATGAACAATACAAACAAATCATTTCTATCTCTATCTATCTATCTCTATCGTTGCGCAGCCACAAAGAAAAATGACACTTTCTCACTTCACGAGATGAGATGGAAATGATATTCGGCAAAAACAATGAAATAGTCTATTTACTTTATGATTCAATAAAAAACAGTACAATAGAAATAAATCGATATTTAATCGGAAATAGCTTTTGGAAAATATATAATTTGTGAATATTTATTGATATCAAATCGATAATGTGTTTTTAATTATAACTTGGTTAAACAAGGCGCCTTATTTATTTTGGAAAGTCTGATTTGAAGCGAATTGATACAGTGAGTGAAGCTATGTTGCTGTGACAGATCTCTCGCTTCGTAAATTTATTTTGCGATAAATTAAAGAATTATCAACTACAGCAACAAGATATGAACTTTGGATGGCTTTTTGATATCTAAGGATACATTGGCACTGCAAAAAGTTAACAGTTATATACCGAAAACATCATAAAGAAGTGTTTTTCTTCAATTCTAACCAACGCGAGGCATGCATTCGATTTCCTCAAAGGGAGATTATTGGGTTTCAAAGGGAGGTAATAGGTTCGGTCCTACTTTTCTCACTGCAGTGAAAATATGGATTATATTTTCAGTGCAATGATAATATGACTTTCTACTGCTTTTCTTAAATTATTGATTTTTTTTATTTTATTTACACCACCTCCGCCCCTTTGCTTACACAAGCCCTTTACATCCAAATCTCCTTATCACTAACATTTATGACATTCCTACTACGGCAAACACTGCAACCAGTCTTCGACTACCACTGTCTGTAGTTTAATAATAATAATAATAATAATAACACTTTGTTGTCCTAAGTACAAGTACATTGGAAATTCGGGTTGTGCCTAAGCACCCGGCAGCCACTGTGCAGCAGCGCCAGTTAATGCGTTGTTCCGCCTTTACAGTACTGAGTGTCAAGCAAGACAGCAACAACTCCCATCTTTTAACGTCTTTTGGTATGACGCGACTGAATCGAACCCCGGACTTCTGGGTGACGAGCAGTAAAATAAGAATGAAATATCAGTTGATGGAAAATTGTGTCATGTTGAATGTAGGGTATGAGGACTAGTGGATGACATCTAGAGATGTGTTTGCTAACCTGTAGGCGAGACCCTCGGGGAGTCCTGTTGGCTCGGGGGGCATAATGAACACTGTCCTCTCACTGAAACATACAATAACAGTACTACATTCACTACTCATCATACAGACAATTTAGTAACAATGCAGGTCCATTTACTTGCTTCATTCAGATACCATCAAGCAGACAGACTCATCTGTAACCCCTGCCATTTGAAATATTTTGAAAATATAAACAATGACTATGAATCTTAAGTATCTTCATTTTAGGTGTCGTAAATTATTGACGACTACCAATACAAATCATTGCTAAAAATATATGTTATCTACATGAGATAATTGTTTCACAATGCAACTTACATTGTTTTCAATAACACTCCTAAAAACAGTTCTTAATGATTGATTCAAATACACCAAGTTTTGTTGACATAGGTCCTACAGTGTTTCCGACTAACGGATGGAGCCCATTTTAGAAATTTTAAAACATTTTAGAAAACATATTTCTTACTACTTGAATTATACTTTGCTGTCTTTACCTGGTTTGAGAGCTTTCGATTTCAATCAATTTTGGTTCATCACTTGTTTCCACAACCTGGCAAGAGATGTAAAGACATTATAACTTATCAACTGACATTGTAAATAGGCTTGAAACAAAGTTTTCCCGACATATATATGTATAAGATGTTTTGGACATCAGAAAACATTGCTAAAATGTCAAGCTGAATTCTTCAGAAGATGACATTCTACATTCATTTTAAAATAATTATTCTCTAAACAATATTTTACTCATCAAGATTACTTTCACTATCAAGTATTTTGTCCCTTCCGTGATCGGCAAAATATTGCCATTTCAATATTCATGTAATCCAAATTAGATAAAGTGTGGAATGGTCAGATATTGCCCTCTCTTCAAGAAAGGGACAAAAGTCTTACCTTCTCAGCACACTCATCAAAGAAGGCGAGACTGGCGTCCTTGTCGGACACAAACGATCTCTCCTCTATGAAGCGGAAGAACATCTGAGTTTTCATCATCTGGTGGAAGAACTTGGCATAAGCTTTGTCTCTGCTCTTCAAGAAGTCTGCAAGATAAAGTTGGATTGGTCTTATCTTCTGGAATATCATTGTTTTACTCACGGTGAATGAGATTAAAACGGTGTCAACAATCATACTTCATACAAGGAAAGTTCATCATGATTATAACTGATAACTTATACATATCAAGCAACAGGCTTTACCAATGTGCTGGTTATTATGGTCCCATGTAGCACCAATTTTTAACTTTATAAGACAAATAGCTTTTAAGGGAGGGTCCTCTTTTGCCTTCATAAAAACTACTAAGTACTTAAAATCTATGAAGCACTAAACATTAATACCAGTTTGAACACACAACAACAGGAGATTGCTAAATGGTGATATAGATGTTATCTCTCCTTAGCTTGCAAAGCATCTCAAAGGGTCTGCCCTGAGTGATCAAACACTGGATATTACTTTTTGTTGTTAATAATTGAATAGTTAATAGATTATTATGCTTATTTGTACTCCAAATTTTAGACTTCCGCACAGCAGTTCATTGAAAAATGATTGGCAGCAATAATAATATAATTATTTCTTCAATGTCTACGGATAACAAGGTTTTTAACCCTCTGAAATTATTTGCTTAAACAATAAATAGATTGAAAATGAAAAAAAAACAAAAAACGCAGCCCCTGTAAGTCTTCTATTTTGTAAATGCATAAGTATATATATGCATACATGTATGAATAGGTGTTTTACAGGAGGATGCTTCCTGATCCAAATACTGTAACTCCCACTCAGGGTCAATGCACGATGAAAGATGTAAACCTCAAGGGGTATTTTTTGCAATAATTATTCAATCAAGATATATAATTTTCATCTGCAGATATGAAACTGTTATGTATAGGGAATGTAAAACAAAGATTGCACTGACTCTGCATGTCAAAGAGACAGGAGGCATCGGTAGCGGAGAGGGTGGGCTTGTTGAGGATGGGGTTGAGGTAGTTCTTGTAGTCCTTCAGCAGACACGCCATGAAGCGCACAAAGGCCTCCTGAATCTGCAGCTCCATCTGCATCTGGACAGAGATTCACATCAATAAGGCTTACTATATCGTTAGTTTACAGGCTGTAACAAGCAAAAAAGTGAGCGTGGCTCACTAATACCCACGACCGTGCATCCCTGACTAACTGAATTATTTTTTACTTTCAATGTAGTCATCTCTTGCACAGCATTTGACCCCCTAAGAGGAATTGAGAAAAATGACTAATCAAAAAAATGGAACTTTGTAAAAAAAAAACACACATAAAAACGGTATAAATTTTAGTTTTGATTTGGCACTGCACCGCTCCTAGTAGGGAAGAAGACACATGCAAAATGTGAAAAGAATCAGATGTAAAGTTTTTTCCGAAATAGGTTGGACAAATCTGATATTGGAAAATGACTATATGTTCAAAATATGGAAATTTGTAAAAAATTGAAATATCAATGAACTTTGTTGCAATTTCGCACCACACCCCTCCTAGTAGGGTAGAAGACATGTGCAAAATTTGAAATTAATCGGATAAATAGTTTTCCCGTAATAGGTCGGACAAAAAATGTCCTTGGACAGACAGACTGACAGACAGACACACAGTCAGACACACACACACACATACAATCGTTGGTATTACTATATACCCCGGTCCGTTGGTCGGGGGTATAATAATACTTCCTAGAAATATAGGATATAAATGGAGGTATGAGCAGAACAAAGTACCTCCTTCTTCTTGCGGCGGAAGTCATGGTCGATGGGTGCCATCTCGAGGGAGACCTCGTCTGTAGTGTGGGGCTGGTCGGGGTGCTGGGTGATGACCTCAAACAGCTGGTGAAGAGTCTCCTGCAGCACGCGCGCCGCTCGCTGAAACACATGTGCATAGGTAACCACATACCTTGTGGCGATACAATTGCAGTCTGATTATTTTGTATTGTAACTACTTTAGCTAACTATTATCAAATTTATTTGAAGTGGAAGCAAAATGCTACAAAGTAAAAACCATTGTACCTACCTTTGGTAGAATCTTGTAATTTAAGGTCTTTCTATCATCTGGCCTTGAAGAGAGAAAAGAAAAATTGCAGCTGTGATATCATGAACTTCATATATCATCCCACAAATTAACGATCAAAATGTAGAAATGTGTTCTGTATTCTAAACCATGAACAAGTAAATGTAAGGACTGAACAATCAGTTCAAAATATTGATATAAATTCCTTTTCAGTTTGTATTCTAATATGTGTTTGATATTCATCAAACCAGAGGAGACTGAGACTGCGGTCCATAGCCAGGAGCAACTCACATCCATATCCGGTTGGTGTCGAGGTCCACACAGATTACATCAGGCGGGGGGTCGTACAGGTCAAAGAATCGGGAATCAATTCCTGCAATCACACATTCAAACATGATAGTTGTAGGTGTCAACTTGATCTATTTAAATGTGAAATACCTTAAAACTTCTGTCACTCTTACACCAATGATGTATCAAACCTGCATGGTCAAAGTGTCCACTTACCTACAATGAATGGACAGGGTGCACTGAGTACTTCAGACAGCCCGAGGGGACACAGTGGAATGTACGGACACTGCCAGTGGAACGGGAAGATCATCTGAAATGCATTGGCAATTGTTCAGCAAATTAAAGGCATTGGATATTGTTCAGCAAAATAAAGGCATTGGAAATTGTTCAGCAAAATAAAGGCATTGGAAATTGTTTAGCAAAAAAAAGGCATTGGATATTGTTCAGCAAAATAAAGGCATTGGAAATTGTTCAGCAAAATAAAGGCATTGATATTGTTCAGCAAAAAAAAGGCATTGGATATTGTTCAGCAAAATAAAGGCATCAGAAATTGTTCAGCAAAATAAAGGCATTGGAAATTGTTCAGCAAAATAAAGGCATTGACAATTGTACAATTGTTCAGCAAAATAAAGGCATTGACAAATGTTCAGCAAAATAAAGACATTGACAATTGTTCAGCAAAATAAAGGCATTGACAATTGTTCAGCAAAGGTAATCTGATTATCCATGACCAGTCTATCCCAGATTGTTATCATAGCCTTGGTTTTGCACATCATAATTATTACACTGCAAACGGAGCCTAAATGCAGACTTGATTATGAGGCAGACACAGCATGAAAGTGCCAGATACAGGTGGAGAATGAGTGTGGACATACGGTGGAGACGGCCTCGGCGACGCCGGTCAGGACTGCTGGTCGGAGGGAGTGGATGAGGATCTTGTGCTCCAGCAGGATGTAACTCAGGATGCTCATGCAGTTGGCAGGACCCATGTTCTTAAGCAGCGTGATGAACGACGCACCGCTGCAACACAACATACACATTAAACTCAAGCAAACATGACTTGACAGTTTGTTTATTACAGGTATCACATTCAAATTTGACTGATCGTGAACAATGCTGAAGTTATATGTTATTGTGTTCACGCTTGTTGTCCAATTTGACAGTGTGTTAAAGTGTGTAGAAGAAGAATATGTAGAGCCAAGCTTGCATTACCTCTGAGGCAGTGGTGAGTCTTCTGGCATACACAGTGACAGAGCTTCATGATTCAACTGAAACAAACAAGGGCAGCTCAATTACCAATTGCAATCAAACTATTCCAAAATTCACAACACACTAGACACATAATAACGACTGCTTTGTACCGTATCAGGATTAAGTTGCAAAACAATTATAACATAAGGAAAGGTAGATCCATTGAAAATCAATTTTCTTAACAGCTATTAAAGGTTTCATATCAAGGTTTCAAGATATTTCATGGTGTGGTCCTCATAGTCTTTACAAGGGCCCACAGTCACAACAGCTACAATATATAACTATTTCATACTATTTTTTTTTTTTAATTGTTTATTTTTCAAAACTCCATACAGAAAAAGGACATGTAAGAATAATGTGTTAGGATTTCAAACTTGCAAGATATTAAGTTTTTCAGGACAAGATGAAAGAGATGCCACAGTGTCATCTAGTCAACATTAACATTCCCATTTCCTGAACACTATTCTACAAAACATTGAGGAGACCAAAATGTGAGATGACTGAAGTAAGTACCGTATATGACAGAGTAAAAGCCGAGAATATTATACCAGAAATTAGGGGGTAAAAGAGGGGGGGGTCGGCCTATACCTGGGATATATGATGCAGATGAAAAGAGTATCTGTCAGCCCAGCAAGTTAGTGAGTCGATGTTTACACAGGAAGCAACATGCACATTTATCGAGGTCATTTCTGTATTGAACTTGTAAAATAACAATACTTCTGTCTTGTTGTTTTTTATGAAAATATTCAAAGAGAAGTTGAAAAATAAATATTGATATATTAATAATGGGATTCAAGCAACCTTCACGTACTGTTAGATTTCGGCAGATCGATGTGGATTCACTTGCATACATGATCGGAAATTGAAATCCGATTTTCAACTATATTATCAAGAATTATCACTTCAGAAGGCTCGTTGTCCATTTTAAAGGTTTAATAAGACATATCTCCAATTCTATTTATGATATTTTATCTAAATTCAATCAAATCTTTGTCAAAGATACACTCCTGAAAGTACGATGTTTTAAATTTCTAGTACTTTTAATCTCAATTGCAATTTCATGACGACAAATAACATTCCTTATAAACTTTTGTGCTCATGGTAATATTTCTGATTGTTATTCTTTGAGTTTTATACACATAAATATTTCAATTAACTGCATGTTAATCTAATTTAATATTGTATCAACAAAATGTTGTCATGAAATTATTAGGGCCACGTTTTATGTTTCGTACATCGTTTTAAACCGACTCGCTGATTGGTTGATCTAAATAATTTAGCCAATGAAAAGGCTTGTAACAAATATCTCATTTACAGTCAACACTACATGCACCAAAGGTTGTTGACTGTCATTCTTTAATAATTTGCCGAGAATAACATGTAATATGACTAAAACAAACAACAAACGCTGTAAGTGAACACTTGTAATTTGTTTAATACTTATAAAAATAATATACGTTTTAAAATTTATGTGTCCTTTGTTGATTCATGAGTTTCAGTTTCAATGCAACCTGCGATATGTCGACTTACAGTGAGCAATAATAGAGCTGCGAGGAGGGGGGTCGGCCTATACATGAGATACTAGGATTTGACTGGAATTTGGGGGGTTGAGAAAGGGGGTCGGCTTATCGGCAGGGTAGGCTTATACCCGGTCATATACGGTACATGTCATACCATGAGTCTAGTGGTCCCTTTAGGCCTGGTTAGTAAATAAACTACAAATTGTTTATTCTATGGATCAATGAATTCTTTTTCTGTTGTGTTGTTTGAAACTTAAAGCTGATTCAGTAGAATAAAAGCAGTTGTTTTTACCTCTCCCGAACTCAAGACAAAGAATATGTAAAATAATTGATTCAATCTGGCCTTTTCACAAAAACGAAAGACATTGTGAGTGAAGAAGGCAGGTAGGCTTCTCGTTATTAACAACTCTGTGGTGGAAGCAAAGGGGAGTGCACATACCTGGACAAGGATGCGTGGCCGCTGTGGCGAGGGGTAGGGAACATCGTACATGAAGTGGGAGATATGTCTGAAACAACAAACACAACAAATAAACAAAAATCCAATACATCATTTTAGCTGTCAATTAACATTTTCTGTTAGAAAGAGTGCACTGTATATGTATGAAGGAGCTCCCTAGTGGCCTACCTCTCCAAGGGGACGTTGTGTGGTCCTGTGATAGATATCTTGTACAGGTAGGACAGGAACTTCTTAAAGGCATCAAAGAAGGGCCAGCGAGACAGGAGACAAATGCTCTTGTTGGCATGCACAGTCTTCAAGATTCTGTATTGCTCTCGGATGTGCTTGTTCTTTAACCCAAGGTGACGCATTTGGAGATCAGAGAGTTTATCCTCGTGGTATTCCTCATAGAATGTAACAGCTGCCCCAAACACCTATTCAATATCAAAATATTAGCTTTAGTTTGTATCACTAGTAAGAATGACTGTCGAGAAGATATTGATTTATCCTTCGAAACTGTTTTCTAAAAAAAATATCGCAAACAAACTTTTTGCATCATCAACAAATGGCGTTAAAATGCTATGACATCATAAACATGTCACAATGGGATGACATCACTGTTACAAGAGTTTATGGGAAGTGTAGAGTTCAAAGATGAAAATTTTTCATGAAAAAGTAATGAAAATGATTTTTGATAATTAGAAAGTCCCCCTTCTCTCTTCTGATGTCAATTATATCAAAACTCGTTGATAAAAGTAAAATATTTGTTACCTGGGTGAGATTTATTTATCTTTATTCTCTATTTATCACTAGGAAATTTACATTCAAAGAAAAATAGTCAAGAATCCATAGTGTTTGCACTAACGCAGAAAGTAGTATTTAATGCACAAAATACTTAAAATGCCCAATAACAACAACATTGAGAATCACAATTGACAAAATGACATCTACAAAATTAAAACTAGTTTAAATTGAGCGTCTTAGCATTCCCGGTTTCTGATCTGAAGTAAAGTTGACGTTGGCAGGCTGAGCAATACCTTCTCTCCAGACGGGATGGTGAGGATGAAGGTTGAGAAGACCGGCAGGGGATGCTGCGCCTTGGCCGACCAGCACTCTATAGCAGCACCCATGGGCAGACAGAACATGGGCACCTGGGATGGGAGGGGATAGGGCCCGTAGTCGTCCAGTGGGTACCGGTCTAGGATACCTGTAAACATATTGCTATATAATTCAATGTGGCTCTATATTGTAGATACTCTATTTACTGTTGAGCAGTAATGTTCTTACAACATGGTAGTTAACAGTAATATTGTATCTTATGTCAACTGCTTTATTCTAAAAAATGTTTGCTCTCAATCTCTCTAAATCTTGTATCATATCACCTGGCCTTGATTGTTAAACCTCCTAATCTCAACTCCAAAATGTGACCTTAACCTGACTGACCTGTGGATGGAAGACGCGAGACAGAAACTGACCTGGTTTGTAGGCGAGGAGATCAGCCTTGTTCATGGCCTTCTTGTAGCACAGAAACACATCAGAGCCCACCTGCACACACAAGCATACATATTTATATATATATACCAGCATGGACACTGCTGACTGGGCTTGGCGCGACACTGCTTAACAATATGTAAGGACATTCAAAGACAGAAGGTAACTTACCATGCCTTTGTTCAAGTTCTTATTGATTCTGTTGAAAGCTAGCGGTGGATCCTCACCCTGAAACAAAACTTTGGCTTCAACATTTCGCATGTTTCATTTCAACTTACATCCCTACCATTTTGCTGCTTTTCCCAACTTGTACCCAGTGGCTTAATTTTCAAGTGTAGCAAAGCTCAATTTCTTTCCTTAAAATTATGTGAAATCACACCAAAAAGGGCCAATTTCATGTTGAGCAGCAGCTTGGAAACAGAAGGATGTCATATGAGAATTTGTTACACTTGAACTTGAAGTCACTCAGTGGTGATAAACTTTTACAGCTTATGGCCACTGTAGCCAGAGGGTTTATTTCATTGATAGAACAGGGTATCGCACCCTCAATCATATCATAAAGTTATTTTCTCACTCCTGATCAGTGAGTACTGTTAACAATTGGTCAATACGAATCTGACACTGTTAAGAAATGTTCATCCCATCTAGATTATACTTTTAACAAGCAAAACATTTTCTTTACTTTCAATTGTTTCTCTTGTCTCGAATAAGATACAAATAAAAACAAGTCTTATGGTTTTTTCTACAACATGATAAGATTGGCAACATTTCCATTTGGCATGAGTTAAAAATTCCCATTGGCCAGCAATGCAGCACAAATGGTTCTAAGGAAGATGTTGACAAAGCACAGGAGAGTCTACCAAGCGGCTAGACACCATCCACCTGAGCATGTTACACTGTCACACTGACCTTGTTGATGAGGATGACACAGATGTCCATCACGGCAAGGGTGTCGCTAGAGGCAGCGTCGGAGGCACGTCGGAATGTGATGTAGGTGCGGTTGCTGCTGCTGTTGTTAACGTTAGCAGGGTGTCCGAAAGCCGTGGTGTGGACGACTTCACATCCTGGCAGCACCTTCTCCTTGCCCTCGTACAGAACCCTGCACAGCACACACACAGACTTCACTATCTTCTAATGGTAAACTTTAACTCAAGAACAAGGATAAACATACTTGTTCATTCTATGATATCACCATTATTGTTTTTCGTCAAAGGAAATTCTTTAAGTTGCAAGAGCATACCACAGTTTAAAGAATACTATGTAGTTCAATTGATTATGCATAGATAAGAATATTGAAGAAAAAATAAGAAATTTTCATATAGTATTGGGGTGATGAGAAAGCAAGTATCAAATAGGGAAAGGCAGCGATTGTTTATCAAAGCATACCGAACTGCCTCTCTGGGACTGAGATAGCTTTTTGCCTTTATCTCCATAACATGTTCTGACATTCATGATTAAGCTGAGAGTTGATTTGATACAAAAAGTTATTACACATTGTACAGGCCAACTGTCCAACATTAGTGAAGCTGTCAAATGGTTGCAGGAGTGTAATCAACTAGATGTGGACCTATCTAACATAGAATAGATCAAGACCTACCCGAGATCAGTGAGAGGAGGCTTCTCTCTGCTACGTCGGAAACAGAGGAACATCTCGGGGCAGCGAATGGAGCCATGGTTGAGATCAGCAGGGAAGCCAGAAGGGGTTCTCTCAATACAGTTGAATCCTTTAGGAACCTTCTCCCCCACAGTGCGGTTGATGACCACAATGTCAGTGATGGGATCCTGCTTGAACGATGGTTTGATGGCTGCTTCATTTGTAAACTCCTCCAGAGGCAGGGGGTTGCTTGGCAGTCCAGCAACCACAAAGTAGTCCACAACTCGCTTCTCATCCATCATGCTGCAACAAATGGGCATGGCTGTCAGCAACACTGTCACACTCTACCTAGCTTGAACACATCACACCCCATCCATATGTTTTAAGGGTGTGGCCCCTGAGGCCCTTATTAGGGGCCACAGGGTTACCAAAGCTACAATTTTTAAAGTTCACATAGCCACAAACATATTTCACTATTTTCTTGGGAATATAGGAAAGTCTGATTACAATATTGTATAGTGCGTCAAAGGTCGCTACTGAAATATGTTCAGTTTGGTAATGAAAGCCGTTTTTGAAAGCAACTTTTGATGGGCAGCTTAGATCGATCTGGCCACAAACCAGTAAATGCATGACTTGTCACGACCCCTTTTTGTGACGTCATAAACAGAATCAGCCTCGTTATCTATACATCTATCGTAACAATAACATAGGAAAACAAGATGTGTTTGTGAAACACGAATGCCCCCGGATGCATCCTGCTCGCTGTGTCAAGGTCAAGGTCACAAGGTCAAATGTCATGGTGTCATCTGAAAGGTCTCATCACAAGGGATCCATATGTCAAGTATCAAAGAGCTAGCTCTGACCAATCAAAAGTTATGACCAAGGTTAAAGTTCTTGTGGACAAACGGACAGACGGACGGACGGACGGAAAAGGTCAAATATCATGGTGTCATCTGAAAGGTCTCATCACAAGGGATACACATGTCAAGTATCAAAGACCTAGCACTGACAGTATAGAAACTATAGCCAAGGTTAAAGTTTTCGGAAAAGGCTCGCTGTCTCAAGGTCAAGGTCACAAGGTCAAATGTCATGGTGTCATTTGAAAGGTCTCATCACAAGGGATCCATATGTCAAGTATCAAAGACCTAACTCTGACCAATCAAAAGTTATGACCAAGGTTAAAGTTTTTGTGGACAAACGGACAGACGGACGGACAGACGGACAGGTGAAAAACAATATACCCCCGGAATCTCCGATTCGGGGGCATAAAAACCCAATAATAAACGATTTTCAAAATATGTTTTTCACTCAGTTAGATAAATCATTTGACGATGTAACACTACTAAGCATTTGGTGTAAAAAAGATATCCACATCAATGGTTATCAAACAATTATTTAGGTGGTATTTCAGTTGAAATAATGATGCGTTACTCTGTATAGTCTATTTATTACGTCATGCGAGTTTTATGGCCCCTCACCCAGGTGGTTTTTTTTACAGCCGATAATTACGCTGTCTTAATGAAAGGCTTATTTAATGTGTTTATTGGACAAATTTAAAAAAATAGAGCCATTGGCTCTGTAGCTCATCAGGCATCATATCAAGTTTGCTTTATACAGGCAAGATGAGCTAAAAATGAAACTGACGTTATCTATTGCAAGAAAACCTATAAAAAAATTACAAAACAAATGTATTATTATTCAACACTTTCTAGATCGCCAATATCAGACAGTGAAAGAAGTCCACACTAAAATATCCAAGGAGAAATAAATTTGCCATAGACTGTCATCTAATGGAGAAAAATAGGTTTTTAAGATTGTGACCCCTGTGACCCTATTTGGGGTCATGGGGTCACAAAACCTACAGTTTAGAATCCCAATTGGCCAAGGAGTCAACATGCAGTCTTTCAGCTCAATAGACCTTTAGGAGCTAAAGATGATGATGAAAATAAGTTTTTAAGGTTGTGACCCCTGTGACCCTATTTGGGGTCATGGGGTCACGAAATCTACAATTTAGAATCCCCATTGGCCAAGGAGTCTGCACATATCTTTTTAACTCTCTAGTCCTTTTAGAACTGGAGAAGAAGATGAAAATAGGTTTTTAAGGTTGTGACCCCTGTGACCCTATTTGGGGTCACAGGGTCACCAAAGTTACAAATTAGAATCCCCATTGGCCAAGGAGTCTGCACATATCATTTTTAACTCTCTAGTCCTTCTG
Organism: Steromphala cineraria; assembly: GCA_916613615.1. Classification (NCBI taxonomy): domain Eukaryota; kingdom Metazoa; phylum Mollusca; class Gastropoda; order Trochida; family Trochidae; genus Steromphala; species Steromphala cineraria. The sequence goes on from OU744720.1 coordinate 51,291,675, forward strand.
GAACTGGAGAAGAAGATGAAAATAGGTTTTTAAAGTTGTTACCCCTGTGACCCTATTTGGGGTCACAGGCTCACCAAAGTTACAAATTAGAATCTCCATATGCTAAGGTACCTGTACACAAAATTTCAGCTCTCTAATGTGTATGGTTCATGAGAAGTCGAAAGTGTCAAAAGTTTACGGACGGACGACGGACGGACGGACGACGGACGGACGCCGGATGACAGGCCATGCCATAAGCCCATCTGGACTTTCAGTCCTGATGAGCTAAAAAGTCGAAAATGCACAAAGTTTACGGACAGACGGACCGACGGACGCCGAACACCATGCCATGACATAAGCCCATGGGGCCTTATGCCTCGCTTACACTTGCCCGCAAAATGCCTCCGCGAGGGCCCGCCAAAAATCTTGTTCTAGAGTACATCAAGCGGATAAAGGTAAAATCATCCCGTAAAGTGTTCTATAAGGTTTTAATTGGGTTTATTATGGCGTACTGTGCGGAAAACAGCGGAGGATTTTTTCAAACCAGTTTGAAAATCGCCTCCGCAATTTGCTTACGGAACATCACGTGAAGTATGCGCAAACCATTTTTACTAAGCGCGGACAACTGTAAACGGAAAATTCCAAGATCTATGGTTACACAGCCTGTGGCCGGCCCCTCACCCCGCTGGTAAGCACCACCCCCTTGGCCTTTACCACTGGTTCGGCCGTCTCCAGTTTGGAGGGTGCAACCTCGCTCTCATTCAAGGAACACGAGACCCTCAACACCCCACGATCGAGAGGGGAGGAGGAATAGAAGTCCTGTGACCATGAAGTGCCTCCTATGTTTATATGTTAATGTTGCTGTTTTAATATGTTCTGTTTAATACACTTGTGATGAATGAAAACAGTGTTTGGTCTTCGTTTTTTAAAGTGATGTTTAGTTTCATCGCGTCGTGAGGATTCTCTTTAACTTATATATGTTGGCTCTACAATTTGCAGTAAAGGGATGTTTTAATGTTGAAATATATACATGTATGCGCCCAACATAACTAAGTTAAGGAGAGGCCTCTGACGTTTGCATGGTTAATGCTGTCGTACTCTATACTCAGTGTTCAGATTTCAACTCGTGAACTTCCTCAAGTGATAAGAATCTTCTTCAAGTGATACGTTACAATACAATTTAATAACCGACATACATGTAACTATTTACATCAACAGACCTACAGTCACACTTTTGCCAGTAATGCAATATACACCAGTGTCTTTCAGAAATGTAGTATACACCAATGTCAGCAACTGGTGATATTGGCCATAGTCAGGACTTCTGGACAGCCATTCTATGACCCGGCCACAATCGCCTGGTCTTTCTAGTCTTCTTCTTACGGTCATCCTGTTCAACCTGTCGTTCTCTCGCTTGTCTTTCAAAAATGTATATAAGTACCAAACAAACTGCTCCTGCAAGTTTGATTCTTCGTCTTCTCTGTTGCCTCTCTACTTCTCTATGATTTCCTCGACACATTTCGATGGTGACAGCTTGACATCTTGTTGCTGAATGGCAAAGAAAATACCTAGTACTTATATAGGGGCTGTAGCGTGCTCACACGTGATCCAAAAATGTGTGCACGCTTGATTTTGCCTGGTTCCGCATGCGTATACGTGCGGCATACTGCGGCAGAGAGAGGTAGAGAGTGGTACTCGGTGGCGGATGGAGGATTCTGTTTTGTCCAAATCGGATCGAGTTGGAACTTGGCAGACCATCGGCGGAATATGTTGCAAATTGGTGAATACGAAGCTTGCTTGGTGGACAATGGCGGCAGGCTGTGGATAAAGGTGGAGCATTGCGTACGATTTTGGTGGTTAAAAATCCGGACAATGGCGGAAGAGCGCGGAAGATCGCTTACAAGTGGTCAAAATCCTTAATAAGCCAGTGTACGCGAGTTCATGAAAAACTTTATTGACAGGCCAATTTGATGATTTCACTGTACGATTTCTTCCGCGATACGCGGAGCACAGCGGAATACGGCTTAGGCATTTTGCGGGCAAGTGTAAACGAGGCATTACAAGCCAGATGAGCTAAAAATGCGAAGGTAGTCAAAATCAACTGAGCTCCGCGTCTTCCCAATAAGAAGTTATGTTAGTTATGAAGAGAATCCAGTGGCTGGTACTCGAGATATTTTACTGACAAGGGTAAAATGTCAAAGTTATACCATGACCTTGAAATGAAGGCCAAGGTCATGAACCCTTATGAACCTTACCACCATGGTGATAGAGCAATATATAAACAAGAGTCATGAGAAGATCCTTTTTACGGTGACAGGGGATAACAATCCTGCAGGCACATATCACACACTTATCCTGCCATATGTTGCCATAATTGATAGCAGAAGACATGATATTATTAACATATATTCATGATATATATATTATATTTAACCTTTAGAAGATGAACAGAAACTGTTAACTTCATATTACCACATTTTCTTACCTTAGTTACAACTAGAGTATTCCTTGGTATTCAGTTTAGCTGTTTAAACTCCATGATCTCAGGTGATCATTTCATCCATTATGGCAGCTTCAAAAATCTGAAAAGGAGACAGTAAACTTATAAACTACATCTCTTACAAGGGCAGATCTACTATGTGATGCTTTCTATGTTGTACCTACCAGATTTGGTTTCAAACTTGTTCATGCATGTTCTTCTTAATATATTTTGTATTTTTATAGGTTGCATAACCTGACGACCATGTAATTGTATCAGAAATATCAAAAATAGAGCCATTGGCTCTGTAGCTCATCAGGCTTCATATTTAATTTTGGTGGTTTCCCCCTTTGTAGGGGCAACAACTGCCAACAAGGTCTCAAATGCTAGACTGATATATATGTGATGTGATTTCAGATACCTGTAATCAATACAGAAATGGAAATAGCTCAAATATTCAATTGATAATTTATGGCATAGGATCCAAAGGTTCACCAAGCCCTTTTTAGGGGCCATAGGGTCACCAAGACTGTAACTTCAAAAGAAGGAGTCTGTATACAAGATTTCAGCTTTCTAGGCCTTTTGGTTCTGAAGAAGCAAATGAAAATAGGTTTTAAGGGCATGGTCCTTGTGGCCCTTTCAGTCATCACTAGTCAAGAAGTCTGTACACAAAGTCTGCTTTCTAGGACTTATGCTTCTGGAGAAGAAGATGAAAATGTGCCAAGTTTATGGACGGACGGACAGACGCCGGACGCCAGACAACATGCCATGCCCTAAGCCCATTGGGCCTTACAGGCCAGATGAGCTAAAAAGCGGCCACCGTGGGATCGTATCTGTGTAATCCCCAAATGTACTCAGTGACCAAATTTGAAAACTTTGTGTTCACAGGTTCATGAGATATCGCTTTAACAAGAAATGAAGAGTGCTGTTGTAACCTTGAAAGATCACCCAAAGTGACTGGTGTGTGCGTACACTGTGACCAAATATGAATCCATAATGTACAAAGGTTCCTGACTTCCTGTTAACATTCGGATGTTCGGACAGACAGATGAACAGAGGGCGGCACTAAATACAATATTATGCGTCCTGTAATGACAGACACAAGTGCATCTCACAACCTAATATGCTTTATTCAAAGGTACAATAGGTGCAACGATTGTTGTAGTTCTTCTCTGGAAGTCCATTTACAAAGAACTTCACATCCAAAATGCAAGTATATGGGGCTACTATTGGAATACCAGGACCAGGGTGTAGATGCCATTATCTTACATACCATTTAGACCTCGTTGTCTGTGGCAACCATTCATAAAAGATCTTGTTCATTAATGGTATCAGGACTGTTTTCGTCAGAACAATCCTGATATCGAATGCAAGGACTCTTATGAAATTGTCTTTTAAACTACAGGAAATAAATATATCAAAGAAAAATACATCAGCTTTTGTCAGGAGGACTAAATCATATTAATCATAATGTAATCGATTGTGCTCATGATTAATCAAATATTGATTATGACTTAATTGAATTCAGAGACACATATTTCAAAAAATGCACTTAGCAAATTGCACGAGGAATTGCAAGGTAACCATCAAATAAATATAGATTGCCTGTTGATACAAATTATCGCAAACAATTAACAGCTACAATTAATTGAACATTATTCGAGTTTATATATTTCAATCAAATATCTTAACAAGCAAGTTTAAACAAATATCAAGATTGTTATGGTTACCTAAATGTTGCAATCCAAACGATTGTAATATTTTGAGAAGCCATCATAATTTTACTATCGTAATAGAGGACAACTAAGTAGTCCTAAACAGTCAAAACCAAGGACGAAATGGACGACTTGAGAAAACTTGTTGCAAAGTAGCTGTATGTTCACGCACTGCACAACGTGCATGTGCACAGAACATTCATTTTGTGTCCTGTGCCTCATACCTAATTTTTGCATGCTTCGAACGATTAGGTGCCACATCAGTAGTAATAAATATAACAATTAGGGTATTTATATAGCACACAAAGCCACACCGAATGCATGCTCAAGGCGCTCCATGGCAACCATTAATAAAAGTGTCCTGTTCATTATCGATATCGGGAACTCTTAGGCCAAAAAGTCCTGACATCTGATGCAAAGACACTTTTGTAAACCTTCCTGCACAAGGTTTAAAACAATTAAGTCAACTGAAATAATCAATAAACAAATACAACAAGTGTTTGCCACTAATGTGGACATGGCTCCCGTCGCTTGGACATTGCGATACAATTGTCACAATAAGCAAATGCTATATTCCATTGACAATAACTGCAATGGTTCAAGAGATATGGCGTTAAAGCGAGACGCCGTCCCCGTAAATGTGTTGCATCACATTTATTAATTAGTGGCTCGCTACCGTGTGCCGAGTCTCTCCTAAGCTCCGCAGCAGTGTTGATTATTCATCGCTGTACGGAGCTTGACTGTGACAGTGAACCGGTTTACGTCAACTCTTCGATTTCTCTGATTGAGTTGTTTGTTTAATCATATACATTATTTAAACTGCTATAATGCGGCTTTAATTTATCATGATTGATTGAGTTATCTCACTGTGACAGTGAGTTGTTTTGGTAACAAATTAATGCATCTAGAAATTCTGAATAGAATAGCTTCTGCATATGTCATAACATTATTACTAAATCATCATTACAACACATTTTTTTGTATTGGATTACTGTTCTTTGGAAATTTCTAAATAATTTCAATTTCAATTACTTAAAAATAAAACAAATAAAATAAAAATGTGTCTTTCAAATATCCTGTAACAATAGACATGCAACCGCAAGACAATATTCTTTGACATATAATTAATAATAAACATTATTATTTAAAAAAATAAATTTAATCTTTTATTTACCAATTCATTTATTAAACGGTGTGCTGTTTCAAACTGCGTAAGAAATATCAGTTATACGTAGTTTCCAAAATAGGATAATATTCACGATAATGTGATGATAATGAAGGGTAGTCCAGCAAAATAAGCGTCTCCTTCGGGTGCGCCGTCACCGCACATATACCGAAGTTTAGATTATCATTATCTAAATGAGGGACAGTCATGTAATTTGAAAAAAAAATGATTAGGATTTGGTTATTTATCATCAATACGTTATCGATAACACATCTTTTAAAGTTGGGATATTTTTTCTATTTAATTTTGTATTCTGTAGATCGTAAATAAGAACCATATTAGAAGTGTTCAATAATGGAAATTTGTTGCGGACGATTTAACGTTCACCTACTGGTTTTCATTAGTCAGATATAATGTTTTACAGCCTCATTTGGTTTTGTAAGCTAGACATCCTGTCGGGGATTGAAATAACGTTTAAAAAATTAATTGGCGGCAATTGTCTTGTATATGTCTTGTATGTGTATCCATTGTCCACTCAACCAGACAGGATGGCGCCATCAAACAGTGACCCGGCATTTATATGACCTGTTACGACGCATGACTAGAGTCACTGGACGACAATAAACTGACACCTCACACCTGTTTTATCTGTAACATCCGGCTCCATAATACACAACATCAAATGACAGTTCCCAGTTATATCAAGTGTTATTTCAGGCTGTTCAGTGTATCACACATATTCAAAACGATGTTATTTAACCATGAAAAATCACAAAACAAACTTACCTCTCCTACCTATTAGTTGTCTCTGCAGTTATAATGAGCAGCAATGTTTTTTGAAAGTGATTGGTTTAAACATTGTTTTATTTTAAACAATAAACACAAACAATTGGCGAACGGGCTGTACAACGCTTATTTAAGTATTCACTCTTTTTCACGATTCATAAATCTGAACACAAACACAAGAAATTGTGAAAATTCAAAAGCTAAGGGATCCGTTTAAATGTCAACATGTAGGTTTTCAAATGTTCATTATTTGGTATGTCTCATTTTGAAGTTGTCTACAGCATCAGCTAGATGAAACCAAATTAATTGAAAAATGATTTAAAAATGATTTAACCCACACTCTTCACTACCGTATAGACGCAGGTTTCGCCAATCATTTGTAGCAAATAGTATACGTTGCTTAATAGAAAATTCCCGTGTCCTTTCTTAGTATAAACTATCCAATGAAGTTGAATGGTTTTTGAATTTTTGTTTATTTCAATAATTGATTATCTTCATATTTTACACTAGACAGAAATTATTCTTCTATTTGATAACTTTTAAAACAAACTTTTCAACAACATTTGTATCAAAACTTGTTGATACAATTAAGTGTTTTATAAATTGAACTAAATTGAAACAGGTTTATTTCCTAATTTGAAACTGTTAAACAAACAATAGCTAAATACTAATATTTTGTAAATAAACCATGACATGTTCCTTATCTTGTTTTTGGAGCGGTTTTGACATCAGCTTTAAGCTTGTTTACCAATACAATTCTTATTTGAAATAAATATGTTTTAAACCACAAGCAAAATTCTTATGGTTATACCACTCCGATATAAACAGATATATAACATTTTGTGGTGATTTAAACAAAGAGGACTCTAAATAAACAAGCAAGAATGCGTTCATGATATACAGACAATACTGTTTGTATACAATTTCCTTCTAAAAATACTTTACCGTTGTCATGTAATTCAGACATTAATTGAGATTGTATGAAAATAGCATAATTAAAAGAATTAATTTATCAGAATTAGAAAATCCTTAGCATTGTTTCACTGAGTAAGTTTCATGACGCTTTGTCAATATTCCAGTCATTAGGGAAAGTTGAAAACTTACAATGTCTTGGCAAGCGTATTCGTTTGGATATTAAAATTAAAATACTCTTACGAAACTAAGACGTTATATATATGTCAAAAGTAGTGGATGTATTATTTACCAATCAGCGCGCAAGATTAACGAGGGGATTCCCCTAAAGAAGAGCGAACCCTAAACCGCTCTCTTCTCCCCCATCTCAGCGGTAAAGCGTAGCTCAGCTCATTAATGAGCAGGCCTCTCAGCACGGGCCGAAGGCCATTTGGTTGGCGACGGCGGGTCCCTTTAACAAGAGTTTCAAAAGTGGTCAAAGTGCCGGTGTGACCTTGAAAATAAGGTCAAGGTCATCCAAAGTGACTGGTGTCTGCGTAATCCCTCAATGTAGGCTGTGACTAAATTTGAAGACATTAGGTGTAGCGGTTCATAAGATAACACGTTAACAAGAGTTACAAAAGTGGTCAAAGTGCCGTAGTGACCTTGAAAAAATGTCAAGGTCACCCAAAGTTGCATGGTGTCAAAACCTTGGTATAGCGTATCATGATGTGTATCGCAACAAATCATTTGGGAAATGTATCATATCGTGAAAATCTGTATCTGAGAGCTGGTACTTTCATTCATTGAGGCAAAGTTGGCCATAAAGCTATTCAGCAGTTTTAATGTTAATACACGGCATTACTTTTGAGATGTGAATCATGTGATGTAATTGTTCTTGATGACAAAAAACATATTATAAAACTATATTGTCAACACTATCTCCGGATCAATCTCCCACAACACCAATATCTCCTGTGGAACACAGTTTGGGATAATACAGCTACTATCACTTCCTAATCTTCAAACTAACTTCAACATAACTCACAGAAAGTGTTAGCTTGACCAAGGTAGAGTAAAATTCTGCTTCATAAAATCAACACTTATAATAGGATATGTCTGGTGAACATGGTGACATTGTTTGTCGAGTGATGCCCAGTCACACAAGGAGGCCTGACAACATGACATTATGGCTACCAGAACTGATTGGGTGCCAGTGATTCACTGAGCAGACACATTACCTCTCAAACTAGGTCATGTTGGCTGCTTCTCTATCTACAACTGTTTATGCGACAAGTGCTGTGCACTGTCCCCATCTACAGACCTGCCCATCCACTGCCTCCTGTCTGTCTGTCTGTCTGTCTGTCCTTCTCACAATCTTACTACATGTAGACTTTGTCAGCTTGAGGTGCATGAGAGAAGTGTTTAGTCAATAATAAAGACCCTGTGCACAGTTAAGCAGTGACCCTTCCTGCGCTGTTGTCAAACATTTGCTTCATTTCAGTGCAACTGTAATTAAACTGATAAAAAGCAAATGAAACCACCAGTTGAGTGTATTTGAGTGAGTCATAAGAAAGTGTCAATCTGAAAATACCTGCATTGTTCTCAATAAGGAAGTAGGAAGTAAGCGAAATAGCATCATATATGTACAGAAGACGACAACAAAACAAGACCCTTGAATCCCAACAGCAGGGAGACATCCAGTGCAAAAAGTACACTCACAGACAGCTATAGACAAAGACAAATACTAGGTTGACATCAGCTACAAGCTCCCAGGTAGCTTGTGGTGCAACTAGACACCAGTCAATCCAAGTAGATTATCTTTAGCATGAATCATCACCGAATGCTAACTATGAGTGTAATTGATCTGAGAGCATGGGTGACACAGACTGTGACATCTGTCTCCTTCTCACTGCTCACTCACGTCACATGCATGCTTGTACACTCTACACCCTCACCTTTATACATTTCAAATACATGTATAGCTAATGTCTACATTCACACTATGAAATGTCAGTTTCTATCACTTATATTTTGTGGTTTAAATTTATAATTATTTACATTCATTTCAATTTCTGAACTGCAGGATAATACATGAACATGCTATTGGTTCACTGATAAATAAAGAATCATTTAAAGGTCACAATTTATTTTGATATTGACAATAATCTTATTTCAGGTGTTGCTAGACTTTGCTAATCACACAAGTACTGAGGAAGAATAAGAGCACACAGCACTCAAGTGTCCACTGTGTGTGGGTGAACAATGACAAGTGGATGATGTCACATCTGACCCTGATAGTGGCTCGTGTATAGCTCATCCCTGGAATGTGGCACACACACTTCACATAGTCACACACACAGACAGACAGACAGACAGCAGACAGACAGACAGACAGACAGACAGATGAAGATGACCTTTCATACAAGAAGAGGAGAGGAGAGGAGAGACAGGAGTGGTACATATATGCTGACCTTATAATACTACTACACTTGACTTAGCCATCACACAGTGAGCGGGAGATAAACATTACCAGGCAGAGCACCAGCACTAAACAAGTGAAACATCTTCACAAACCAAAGATAAGAGAGAGGAGAGAGCATTTCATTCAAATAAAAGTGCTGAAAAAACATGGAGGGTACATGAACATCCCTATTGAAAAATAAAAACATTTTTCTACATGCCCACCGTAAAATTTTATGGTGTCTGACTTGAAACACCACATTTGAAAAAAATATGGAACAGCAGGGACATGGTCTCTCTCTGTCAGATGAGAACAAGCTTACATAGGGCATGACATTTCCACAAACAGGCCAAACAACATGAATCCTAGTATTTATCATGGCAAGGAGTACACAAGAGTGTAACCTAGACAACAGTTTCTACAACACAACAACAGAGAACACCTTGCTGCTCCTGGATGCCAGACTATCACTCAGTGTGTTGGGAGCCAATGGGAGGACAGGCAAATAACATCATAGCTCATGCCAAATAGGTTTATAGTGCAGACAGGATAGGCTATTATTCAAAACATGTCAAAATAACTTATTTCATCAAAGGAAACCCTCTTGGTCATAAACTGACTTGAAAGTTTAAGATGTTAAAGAAATCCATTAACAAAAATAGAGCCATTGGCTCTGTAGCTCATCATGCTTCATATGCATTTACTTTAGGGTGTGGCAAATGTGGTTCCCACGTAGTAGGGGCCACATGCTCACCAACTGTACAATTTAGAATACTCCTTATCTAACTTAGGAGTCTGTAGACAAGGCTTCAGCTTTCCAGGCCTTAAGCTTCTGGAGAAAAGATGAAAATAGGTTTTTAAGAGTGTGGCCCCTGAGGCCCTTATAAGGGGCCACAGGCCCACTATAGCTATAAATTACAATCCTAACTAGTCATGGCGTCTGCAAAACAGAGTTTCAGCTTTCTAGGCCTTATCCTTCTGAAGAAGATGAAAATAGGTTGTGGTCATGGTGGTATTAGGGGCCACAGGGCCACCAAAGCCATAAATTATCATCCCCACAAGTCAAGGAATATGTACACAAGGTTTCAGCTTTCTAGGCCTTATGCATCTTTGGCAGAAGATGAAAACAGGTTTTAAGGGCGTGGCCCCTGTGGCCCTTATTAGGGGTTACAATTAATAATCTCCACTAGTGAATAGGGATGTGAATATCGTTAACTTCTTTGTGAATATCCAGTTGGTTAGATTCCTTGTTAAGATTTTATAAAGCATTAAATGACTTTTTCATAAAGAAGTTGTGTTTAAATGCTGGTTACTCAGATAAGTCTCTTTAGGAATATTAGATTTAGATCCCTGAATTTTTTATCTCACCGTAATAATGTCGCATTTAGTGTATCGCGATATGTATCGTATTGTCACCTCAGTATTGTGATGCGTATTGTATCGCAAGGTACCTGTATCGTGACATCCCTACTAGTCAAGGAGTCTGTACACAAAGTTTCAGTTTTCTAGGCCTTATGCTTCTGGAGAGGTGAGAGTATTTCACTCATATCACGGCTGCTAGTATTATTGCAGGGAGAAAGCCCGCAACACAACTGTGGCTATGCATTGCGGTGAAACCTGCAAGCACCAGCTGGAACTAGCGAACCACCATAGGTGGTACTTGGCTGAAAATCAGTGTAGCATTGCACCCAAACGTGACTGCTTGTAGAACAGTTCCTACTGCAGCCAAAGTTGCCGAGCCCCTGGCAGGATTCGAACCACGGACCTCTTGATCTGAAGCCGAACACACTAACCACTGCGCTATCCCGTCTCCTGAAGATGAAAATAAGTTTTAAGGGCGTGGCCCCTGTGGCCCTTATTATGGTCACAGGGTCACCAAAGTTACAATTAATAAACCCTGTTAGTCAAGGATGACCACAGGGTCACCAAAGTCAAAAATTTTGAATTATAATCCTCACTCGTCAAGCAGTCTGTAAACAAGGTTTCAGCTTTCTGGGCCTTTTGCTTCTGGAGAAGAAGATGAAAATAGGTTTTAAGGGTGTGGCCCCTATTAGGCCCACAGGGCCACCAAAGCTACAATTTATAATCCTCACTGGCCAAGAAGTCTATACATAAAGTTTCAGCTTTCTAGGCCTTATGGTTCTGGAGAAGAAGTCGAAATTCCACAAAGTTTACGGACAGACGGACGAATGGATGAGGGGTGATTTCATAATGACATCACTTTCTGTACAAAACTTAGTGTTTTCCTGACTACAATCCAAACTGAAACATGAATTGTTTGTGCAACCAATTTTGAGAAAATGCAACCAAACTAAGTAACCTGTCACCCTGCACCTGGTGCAATCTCTTTAAAATTATCAGCAAAAAATGTGACCACTCTTGTTCTTTCTACAAATTTAATTTCTGTTTTTTACCTTAAATAAGGAAAGTACCTCTCAGGGAAGCTCCTTACCATGTAAATGTTATTAATCTGGCAGATTCTCAACCAAGCAATTGACTTGAAGGTGGACCATTCATCTTTGTAATACATATCAACACCATGCAGCTAAATCTGTTTTTTGTTGCATGCAACATTACCTTATGGTTAACATAAATTGACAGTGCTGTCACCGTGAAACTGTGCCATATTTTAACAGACAGTGATGTTATTTCCATAGACTAACATCGTAACATGTAAAATCAGTGTAACAAATAATTTTCATCAGAAAAATTCTCTTCAGATCATTATCAAACTAAACTAAAGTTTATTTCAAATTATCTAAGCTTGAGGAACGTAATTTTTAATTTAATTGTCTGACAATCTTCGAATCTCATAGATTGTGACCATGGGTGTAGGTGATTTCGTAGGAGGATCCAGTTTGTAGGAGGATATTTCAGTGATTTCTTAGGAAGATTGGACGGTGATTTCGTAGAAGTACTTTTTATGTTAGATGATTTTTGATTGTGTGCATTGTATATTTTTGTTGGTTGTTTTTGTAAATAAAATAAAATGGTAAGTATAATGTTACATAATGTTCAACACTTACTAGCAACGATTTGAACTTAGTGGAAGATTATGGGATTTTAGCTGTTTGATCAAAGATTGGATTGGAATATTAAGAGATCTCATCGATGAAGATGAAAACGGTAGGTCGCTGACAAAGCATTTGACAATCAAAACATCTCAATAGTACAAGTCCCGCCCCTCATGTGCCTTGATGTCCCTTCGTTTGCAATCAGTGTACTAATTTTTTTAAATTAATTAATCGACTTACGCAATCAGTGCCTAATTGATATTTAGTATTAAATTAATTGTTCTCTAGTTTACTGATATTAGTGATTGGTTATTCAGATTGTAATTGTAACAGTGTTGTTTCTTTTACAGAGAGTTTTCTGTCGTATTCATTGTGTGATCCTCCACTGTTTTGAATAAACTTTGAATATGTGATTTGTTCAATAAACTTTGAAATTGAATAATATTTTCAATGGCTACATAGATAAAACGTATTCAAGAATTTATATGATAAATATCACTCCTATGAAATCACCTGCTACGAAACAGATCCTCCTACGAAATCACCGCTTCTACGAAATGAAACCTCCTACGAAATCACTGACCAGTGCCCATGACCATTTCATACTGTATTTTTTAACCCTTGGATTCACATAAGAATGTCTTTATCAGCCCTTGGATCCCTGTCAACAATATATTTTAGTGTTAGTTTGTTTAGCGTAAGGGTTGGTTACATATTGTAGTTGAAACCACTAGCGCCCATGTAGTTACATTAAACTGTACACTGACTGAAGGTTTTTATTTTTATGAAGCTTCTGTTTTCTCATATGTGTTTGTTTACAAGTTCAATGTTCACACACGCACCTGCTAGGACGGATTTGAACAAAAAAACAATACTGAATTTTAACTGCAAAACGTATTACGTTTGTCACTGAAACTGGTGATGTCAAGATGATCTAGCAATCACGTGCTAAATGGTCATTGACCTTGTTTTGAACATGCTTACAGTAGGCGTGTGATTATTACACACAGACATTCATGTTCAACGATCGATTTGCTAAACGTGGTATATTCATCTTGTATGATTTAAACGACAGATATATACATACCTGTTTCATATAATATAGTAATCACTTTTGATACGTCTTCCTTTTTGCTATGATTGATTTCGTTCAAAGGGATCAACAGCAAGTAATTCCGTAATAGACATGTTCACGAATCATATTGTCGGTTTGGTTTACAGTCTTCCTGTCCGCCATTTTGAAATATTATTCAATATGACCTTTGTAATGTATTCGTGCGCAGGTCATTTCGTGCTTCAATTAATTTGTCGAAAGGACGTCTGCAATATCATGCCCTTCTTTCAATTATAAAAACAATACATTCCTAAACAACAAGCTTCAAAAGACCTGGATGCAATAATTTAATGTAAGCTGCATCACATGAACTACTTATCATGAAACGTTTTGGCGACTGTTTTTACAGTGTCCGGGAACATGCAAGAGAACACCAGTACCGGGAATCCTCCATGGGCTTATTAACGAGTTTTGATTTTTGTATTTTACCCATGGGCTTAAATTTGATAACATATTTTCTCACTTCAGAATGACTAAAACAGTTATTTTCGATGGAATTACTGCCTGTTTTAGGCTTCGAAAGATAATGGGATTTCAAACGGAGAAAATGCATTGGTCTGAAAATATAAATTTATATGCCATTTTAGACACCAAACATAATAGTATAAATACATTAGATGATAAGAAAGAAGGAACTGATATAGAGCAAAGGGTTGATATTGGTAATCATCCATTTTTAAAAGAAAAATAAGTCTCTCTTTTTTCATTCGCCATTGCAGCATGGGAATCATTAACAAATAAACCCTCGACTACTAGGGATTCCTTAGATTGAAAGTAAAATATAAAAAAAAGTTTTGTTGTAATTCATCTCCCTTCGAAATTACGCCCTGGGCTTAATTTCAGAAAATATATTTCTCATATGAAAGGGGTGAAATTCGAAATTAAGCCCTGGATTCCCGGTAGGCAAATTCAAACTTTTTCGCAAATCCAAACCAAAAATGAGAACCTACAACATAATTCCATCAAGTTTGATCTCCGTCTCTTTCACGTTTTTTCAGATGACGTTTTTATATGTCTTAGCATGTAGAAAGTAAACACAACAACGTGATAATTGACATCATTCTTTCTTGATAAATTTATTACAAATGAATAATTTTACAGTCGATAACCAATTAAGGTAGACCCTATATATATATGCTTATGTTTCTCCACTGAAAATTGCGGGGGAAAATCTATGCAATTTAAAATCAATTAACCTATATTTAACATTTAAAGTAAATCACAATGATCAAATTGTATAGGCTAAGGTTGGCCTAGCGCTATTAATACAGAGAGAATTACATGGAATACAAGTACAGGAACCACCGGGTAGGTTATGAGAGACTAAACATAAAAAACTATTAAAACATTGTAGAAATACATTGCATTACATACATAATGTTACACGAATAAGGATGAATTAACAATGGAGTATAAACCTACATACATTCATACAATCACACTTAGATTAACCTTATAATTTGTACTGTTCGTGCTTGCCATGCAGCAATAATAGCATAATTCAGGGCTCCAGATAAGTGTTTGAGAGAAGTTGTACATACACCTTGAATTTAAATTGAAGGTGTACTCAAGAGTTTAAAGGTGTACTGACATAGTGTAAATGAATTCTTGTATTTCAATTTTCAAAACGAATTTTGTTTTATACATTGTTTATTTTGACCATCGCGAGTATTATTTCAGATTTTACTTTCCATCCAAACTAGTATAAACAAGATTTTGTTGATATCTTCTGAAACATACAAATACAATACTTTATTCAATGTAACTAATTTATGAGAAAATTGTGTTTGGACTTAGAAAGATATTCATTTACTGTTTAGTATTCAATGTGATTTATCTTCAGAGCTCCCAGTATTAGTGTAACGGAACTGTAACTGAACTTAATTGTTGAAATTGCTCTGTGAATAAAATTACAAAAGCAGAATCACATTTTAGAAATGAAGTGGTATTTCAGTTGATACAGTAGTAAGATTGCAACGATCCCTTTATACCCTAATACATGGTGGTAGGGTGATAATTTAATTTTGAGACTTTGCTGTCTATTTTACAGTTAATGAAATGTTACATTCAACAAACGTGAAACCATCAATGCATATCCAGTTTACGCCTCACTGTTGACTAACAAACTACTCACAAACAAAAGGAAAGAAAAGCTAAACTGGCAATATTTTATGAAGACAGAATCGATTTCAATTCAGACATGTAAAATGTTAAAAATTAAAAATATTGGATAACAATGGATATTTCAAATCACTAAACAGTGTGAAACTAAAATAAGTATTATGGATTTGACACACAATGATATAGGCCTACTTGGCCAGCATGAGACACTAAAATAAGTTTGTCACAATAGGGTACGATGCAGGGGTTACCTCTTCATAATATTTAATGCTATACGGGCATTACTCTTATACCAAAACAATTGTTGAGAATTTGTAATGCACCTGACATAAGTCTTGACAGTCAACAACTACACATTGTACCCATTTATATCGAGTTAAAGGAAGAGATGTAATGATCGATATTTAAATCATAAGAAACGTAGGCCAATCGGAAAATAAAGGTGTACCTCGTTGCATAGCAACGCATCTGTGTCTCTGCTTAGAGCATGATGCGTTTCCAATTGTGATTCTTCATTGTATCAAATTATGTATATCACTCAAATGAAAGTCCATGAACATGATACGCACCGAAATAAAGAACTAGACGTACACATGTATTTATGTGCGTACATGATGCGCATATGATTTTATTTTTGGTCGTACTTGGTTGATTTTAAGGCGTACATTACGCGTGTACGCCCCATATCTGTAGCCCTGGCGCGGCGCCATACATGTATTTATATTTGATATGACATTTTATTATAATTATAATGTATTATTCAATATTCATGTTAACTTGCAAAACCGGGAAACAGACTGCTCTTTGGTATCACATGATGGTAAATAAGTTTGCTATTGCTATTTGTGTGCAGCAGGTTCTTTTGTAAACATATTAGATCGCAAAGCATAGAAAACAACAAACATAGTGTATGTTCTTAACAAATCGCATCCAAATATCGAAAAAAGTGTAAACCCTGCCAAATAACGATGTTTTAGATATAAAAAAAATACAGATATGGTCTTCAATCTCGTTATTATGCTTTTTATTCTAGTAATTATACGACATTATTCTCGAGTTTTTAAATAGAAAATACAAATTACAGATGTGGTCTTATAATCTCGTAATTACGAGTTTTTTTCTCGTTATTACGAGTTCTTTTCTCGTAATAACGAGTTTTTAAAGACAAAAAAAACAAATTTCAAATGTGGTACCATGCAATGGTATTTCGTAAAAGAACTGATTTTACAGCTATCTAGTATCTGCCAGATACATCACCTATCACAATGCAAAATATTCTTTAATTATAAAAGGACCACTTTGTCATACTCAATTATCGATGATAAATATACGCTTCCTTCTTTTTAATGAGTTTTGTATGTTGCGACAGTTATGTTAAATAACGGTTGTATTATCGAGTTGAAAGGAAGAAGATTAAGGTACCTGCATGTCGACCAGTGTCGAGTGCCAGTGCCGCGCCTTTCGATACAAGCCATTATACTTCTGAAACAAATTGGTTCGCTCAACAAAAAAAGTAATATCTAAAGTAAAATATTAAACAAAATTAATTTTGCGATGAAGCAATTAAGTCCATTATGTTTACCTTGATGTCCGGCCGAAAGTTATCAATCAGGCCCTTAGTAATTGATCATAATTAATCAATTAATTCAAGGTATTGATATTTTCATTGTAGTAATTGGTCATTGTTATCTTATTAATCTCACGGATGATGGTTGTCTAATCAGTAGAATAGTTTATTGTTATTTGCATTCAATTGTTACTATAGTTTCACTCGATATGAAAAGTTATTTTACGTTAAGGACCCAATCATTAGAAGTAAAAATTCCAATTAAAATATTCAAATCGATCATCCAAATTCATCTCAATCTGGTATCCTTTTATAACATTTAGCATTTTAATAACAAAACCATGCGCAGCTGCGCGTTTTGCTATCAGAAGATTAACCAATCTTGTTCAACGTGGCAAAATTGATTACAAGTTGTTTTAATAGTTCGAAAAGAGTTTTATAATTCTTTACAGACAAAATCCTAAGAGTGTTCAAATAAAACATTTATTTGTTATAAAACGTTATAGAGCAATTAAGACTACGTCGGCAAATAAAAACATAAAACGAATGCTTTTTTTAAAGTTGTAAAAAAATTCAATGTAAACTAACCAACTCTTTGTCAATTCTTGTTCTTAATGATTGTCATAAAATAATATCACTTAACAAAAAGTGGGACGCTTGGCACAACGTCAATTGATAAGATTTAGCCTCTCAAAATAAAATAACGTCTCTCACTCCCTACACCGAATATACGCCCAATAGATTTCCCAAATTACACTGGGAATTAATCACACATATCCTCCAATTTACGTCTTCATGTATAAAATGTAAATGTTCTTGTTTTGACTGCTTAAATCTCATTCTAGAAGCTTACAGAAAGTTTCATTCCACCAATTTTGTTTCCTCTTACACTTGCTATTTCTGTTAGTTGAACTATTTTGGTTTTTAGTCATCACATTGAGATCCGATAATTAACAAGGGAAACATACTTACTTAGTAATGAAAACATTAATCCAATCACTTAAAAAAACATAGCACAAACCAAGGAGTATTTTTGGAATTGATTAGAATCACTTGGCTAAGTAATCATATTACAACTATCAAATGTAGGTTGAATACAATGAATATATATAAAAAAAATTATTTTCGGCCCTTTTTCCTCGGCCCTTATGACTATTAACTTCGGCCTTTTTGACTTTTTCACTCGCCCCTTTTGACTTTTTTAATCGGCCTTTTCATCCTTCGGCCCATTTGACCAGATCCCGTAAATTGGTCGAATCAAAGCCGACCTATCTAATTTAAACTATCTTGAATGCCATGTTTACAAATAAAAGAAAACTTTATACATTTAATTATTTTTTAATATTATTTATAAATATTAAATATGACGGTTTACACAGAATGGCAAACAAACTAAGCGTGCTTCAAATGCTGGTTATTTTCTTACAGGTTCGTCACATACGACACGAATTACTTCCCTTAGACTGGCATTCGCAAAGTCCCGCCATATTTGAAACATGAAAGTGGATGACATTTTGTCATCGGTTTAAAAATGAATCATCTTGTTCTTTCACATCGGCGTAAGGACAAACTTCAGGAAATAAGGACCACATTTGACTGCACAGACCTTTAAAGCAACAAAAAATGGAATCTGGGAATACAGATTTTGGTGCCATAAATGAAAAACACCAGAAGGTTGATTACCAGTGATTACAAACATTCTATAGTATGTGTTTTCGTAGACAGGAGTCGTTCGTAGGGGAACCAGTGACTTCGTAGGAGTTAGGCTACTGGTTTGTAGAAGTGGTAATTTCGTAGTAGGATCCTGACCATTCCTGTTCGTGCAACTGCGAGGTGTTTTCCAAGAAGGATCGGTTTCAATCGTTTCTCATATATTTTTAATGTTTGTTTATGTTTTTATCAATATTAATTCATTAATACTTGTGTAAACAACAAGTTATGAAAAAGTGCCCACCATCCGGCAATAAAGTCCAAATTGGAACTCTCTAATGAAATCTTCCAATAAAGTTTGTATAACATGCGGGCATCTTACCGGTACTTCAATTATTTATGAAACTTTCAACTTTTTACCATATTAGGCATGTTTAAACCACTGCTCGATCCCCCTACAAAATCCCTGATAAATCATACTACAAACTGGACATCCTCCCATGAAATCACCTACAACCGTTTGTAGGTACCGGTAGATTGACTGTACTACGGAATGGGAAAGGCGGGACCATGGGCCATTTTGCACATTGGACGGAACATTAGCAGTCTTGTCTTGGCACATAAAGCGAAATTTGATTTATCTCAACTATAGCCATTGATATAATGGTCCATTTAGATTAGGAATATAACTAAAAAATTATATTACCCATTTTTTGCGGTGGGTTTGCGGACACTCTAAGAGTGGATAGTAAAATTAATTGACTAATTAAGTTGTGTGGTGTTTGTATTATGAAATGAAGTATGAATTACCGCAAGTATGATATACAAATTAAGCAACGATTAGAAGACTAAGTAATTATTCTTATCGGTAATCCAAGTCCAAGCCCCTCTCGTTTACCTCGATATCCCTCCGTTATCAATCAGTATTAGTAATTGGTAGAAAGTAATTAATTGACTTAATGCTTGATTGATAGTAATTGGCAGTTGTTCTCCAATTACTGATATAAGCAATATAGTTCATTCAAATTCAATTTTTATGTTTGTATGCTGTAACGCTGCAAAATCTTTCAAGTTTTCTGTTTATTTGAATACAACTTATCACATATCACACACATGTGTTGGATTTTGTCACTAAATTTTTCCAAACCATTTCATTAAGAGTTTTTGTTATTTTGTACCTCCTCTGCAAATTGTGTTATTCTCAGATTGTTAAATGTTTTCATATTGACATGCATCCATGAAATATAACCATCCAAAAATCAAATAAAGTCTTCAAACCATATTTAATGTAACATTTCATAGGTTTGTCATGTAAGGTATGCCTTGAGAGAGGCCGCTTAAATTATTTTTATCTCATCTGGCCTGCAAGGCCCGATGGGCTTATGGCATGGCATGGTGTCCGGCGTCCGTATCATGCCATCCATCGGTAAACTTTGTGGAATTTTGACTTCTTCTCCTGAATCATAAGGCCTAGAATGCTGAAACTTTGTGTACAGACTCTTTGACTAGTGAGGATTATAAATTGTGGCCCTGTGGCCCCTAATAAGGGCCACAGAGGCCACATCCTTAAAACCTATTTTCATCTTCTTCTCCAGAAGCATATGGCCTAGAAAGCGGAAACTTTGTGTACAGACTCTTCGACTAGTGAGGATTAATAATTGTAGCTTTGGTGACCCTGTGGCCCCTACTAAGGGAGGAACCATATTGGCCAAACCTAAAGCAAAATCAAATGTAAAGTCTGATGAGCTACAAAGCCAATTGCTCTATTTTTAGTTAAAAGCACCGTTGGGGGGCGCATATAGGGAGCATTTTAGAAGTTGAGATGATGTTGGGTGATGAAGACAATATGTTATTGACATAAAACTTTTTGATGTTTCAACAAACCGGGGTAGATACTAATGTCGTTCTCAAGCAAGTGATACATGTAATAGAGTAATGGAGGATATATATGTATATATTTACAAGATGTTGTTAACCACAGTGATAATAAACAGTTTCCAATGGGTAAGTGAGACCATGCAAACATTATCAGTAACTCCGCCTAAGAGCCTCTATTATACTAATGCCATCGTTTGAAATTTTATAAACACTATGATACCGTTATTTGGAAGCCACCATTGCTCTCCTTTTAAAAATACACCATCTCTAAAACACTCCATTACAAACATTGGTTATACTTAAGCAAATGAATATATATAGCTTTGAAGACATCATATACTGACCATTTTTGCTTTTAATTTGCCCTAAAGGTGGAGGTATGGCTGGAGAAGATGTACGGAGGGGAGAGTGTGCCCCAGTTTGAATTGAACCAGCGGACCATCTCGCTCCTCCACGCCCTCATGCAGGAGAACACGCAGCAGGACCACAACACTCAACTCATCACCGATGACCTCCGACAGAAGACGGTTGAGTACCGGGCTGAGGGTGGGTCACTCCGACCTTCTCACTTCTCTACCTCTCAGTAGTAACCACCATTATAGCAACGGAAGTGTTATCTCTGGATCTGAAAGTTGTAATATGTTTGTCTATGATGCAAACAAAAAGACAGTGGAGTTTAGATATGAGGCACTGACCTAGGTTGGATCTAACATTCTTGATTGCTTGACTAGCTTGGTAAGGATCCACCTGAGGTAGAGAACTCATCCTAGGGGTTTAGTCAAGATCTTCGCTTGTGTTTAGCTATGGTTTTGAATCTTAATTATTTGCCATGATTTCCGGAGCAGAGCTTGAGCAGCTGGTAACTTGATTTTATCCTTTGACTTGTTTCTAGTAATACCAACGATTCCGTCTGTGTGTGTGTCCGTGTGTGTGTCCGTCCGAGGACATTTTTTGTCCGACCTATTACGGGAAAACCATTTGTCCGATTAATTTCAAATTTTGCACATGTCTTTTACCCTACTAGGAGGGGTGCAGTGCGAAGTTACAGCAAATTTCGTTAACATTTGAATTTTTTATTATTTTTTTACAAATTTCCATGTTTTGAACTTAGTCATTTTCCAATATCAGATTTGTCCGACCTATTACGGGAAAAAAGTTTCATCTGATTCTTTTCACATTTTGCACATGTCTTCTTCCATACAATGAGCGGTGCAGTGCCAAATCAATACTAAAATTGATGAGTGTTTTTTGTGTGTGTTTTTTTTTTACAAACTTCCATTTTTTGGATTAGTCATTTTCTCAATTCCTCTTTGGGGGTCAAATGCTGTGCAAGAGATGACTACATTGAAAGTAAAAAGTAATTCAGTTAGTCAGGGATGCACGGTCGGGGGTATTAGTGAGCCACGCTCACTTTTTTGCTTGTTAATTAATGTATTAATGCTTGCAGCGATTGCATGGGATTTATCAGATTTGAAGTGTTCACCCTGCTGTTTGTTTACTGTGTGCAGGAGAACGATTGGCCGCTACTCTGAAGCAGGTGCGTCTTGGTCAGGGCTGTCTGTCCAGGTCGGGGGTGACAAGTCTGCAGACACTGGTGACCCTGGCTCTCCACCTTGACCTCTGTGACGCAGCAGACTCCAGGTAGTCTACCCACGCACTGCACACCCCAGTCTATATTATCAACTTTGACGGACATTGAGTATTTTTTTAAACATTTGTTATGCTTTGATATTTGCCAAAAATGTTTCTTGTAATTATCAAAATCTTAAATAATGAAATGTGACTGTTGCTTGATCACTTAGGGTAAAATCAGTTAACCTTGTAATGGTTCACTTGCACCAAAGTAGAGAGTTCCTTTTCATAGCAATTAGAATAAAAAATAAAATTTTGCTCGGCCCAGCTTTTCCTGTATTGGTCTCACTTACCGGTACCCAAATTAACTTAATAATAAAGGGTTAATAAAAGGTAGAAGAGGTGTGTGACATTTGCCTCATTTGAGCCATCGGAGCGATACCATCATTGCATCTTGGAATGGTAATCCAGGGATAGAAATTAAAATTGGTTGCTCAGCTCAGTTTTTCCTGTATTGGCCAAACTTAACCATATTTCCTTTGTTAGGGATCCTTAATTTCAGGCCGTAAATAAGTGTCTTACTTTAGATAGTTGATAAATAGTATCTCAGACAACTGAATGTGACTAGCATGAGACGACTGACGAGTGTGTCACTGTGTTGCAGCTACCTGCTGGGTCTGCAGTGTCTGAGTGAGGAGGTGAGTGCAGTGAGTGAGGAGCGAGGCCGCCAGGAGACCGCACTCCTTCACTTCTCTCACAGAACCAAGACGGCCCTCCACAAGTACAGCTCTCTCCTCAGGTCTCTCACCCCTCTCATCTCTCTATCTCTCTATCTCTCTTTGATTGTGTGTTCATGTTTCCTATCAAATCCAAAACCGTCACAATACTAAGCATTTATTTCCTCCATCAGATGGATATTGAACTTGATAAATAGAAGAAAATAAATTCTTCAACCAATTCATAGCTTTAAAAGTCTTGAGTCTTAAAGAGCCATTGAGTATTATGATACAAATTCAAGAATATAGTAAAACTATTCCATTGATAAAATACACACAAATTGTCTCCAGTTTAATTGATAGAAAATTGTCTAAAAATGTATCTAATTAGAAAAGGCATTTCCTCACTCTATATAAAGATCAAGTTTATTATGTTCACACACAAAGTATTGTAGTCATAGTTACAGTTGGTGATTTGGTAACCAAAAAATAAAAGGAACTCCTCCCTGCTGGAAATGTGAAGTGAAAAGAAACCCCTGCCGAAACAAAACAGTGAATGTATCATTGTCATGTAACAGTGTGTTTATAATTTTAGATATTAATTTTGTCATTAACAATACAGGTCATTTAGGCTACATACATGCTATTGCTTGCACTAGAAATGCACATGCTGATCTTTACAATTATTTCAAGATGTGAAAATGCTTTTAATTACTCCAGTCAAGTTATATGTCGGTTTGAGTTTTTAAAAAAATGTAGAAATTAAAATTGACAAAAACATTTGTCAATGACTATGCTATTCATTCATACCTTATCTCATTGACCAATATCACATAATAATTTTACCGGACTACATCAGGCAATGATTAGATCTCACAAGGCTTGACATCTTCAATCTTCTGTATCTTGTCTATATATGGCCGATATTTGAGTTACTTATTTAAAAGTGTTCATGTGATACTGGTAACTGATGCATAATCTTAAGATTTTCAAGGGAGACACTGAAGTTATATGCAAAAGTCCATTCTATCAGCCACAGATGATGGAATCAGTAATTATATATCTTGGTCCTCAACGTTAAGAACTACCTAATTAACATTTAAATTTTTGAATTTATGTAACATAATCTTGACAAGTTAAGTTTTCTTAGTTTTTTTGTTTCATGTTAAAATTCTCTTATCGTCATCATAGTTATGTTTTTAAAGTTGATAAATCAAATATTACAACTTAATGAGGACATGTTTCTGGTACGAGTTCCTTTTGATTTAAATCTACCATATCCAGTTGTAGTCTGCTCTACACTGTGTAAACCAAGAATGAGATGAGGGGACGCACTCTGAAATCTACATGAATGTTTAGGAGAATGTAGAGTTCATTGAATATTGAATATCGACATTATGTTAAACCTTTCAGTGCTCTCTGATTGATACAATGTTGACTATGGTTAGTAATTGAGTGATGTTGTAGATGATGATATAGGTGATGCAGTACACAAAGAGGAACCTGTGTTGATATCACAAGTTGCTAGCCCACGCTTCTGGTTATAGTACGTGCCTTTGGAACATAGGAACAAAAACTTATCTTTACATATTTTAATTTTTATATACCATATATAACATTTGAAAGATGTATCTCGTGATTGATATAATTAATAGGTGTTAATAAACAAAAATTAATAGGTGTTAAGGAAGCTGTTGTATAAGAAACACTAACATCCTTGTGGCTCTTTAGACAGTTCTTGTAGCTTGCTTATATTTAGTTGCTGTTGACCAGATGATTATAAATGTATGCTGTATATTTTCTATCCTTCAGAACACTTCGTGATCTTGAAGAAAAAACCATTACTCAAAGACCAGACACTGAGAAGAAGAGAAGCAAAGTTAGTTTTCTCATAGACAAAGCTAAGCAGTACAAGGCCTCTATACAGAAACTCCAGGTAATGTTAGCTTGGAGTCATTTGTCGCAAATTTATAATGTCTTTGTTTGGTTTGCTGACTGGTGACACTTGACAAATAAACTTGCTTAGTGAGTCCATACTGATAATGAAGGGTTATAAGAGATGTGTGACATTTGTTGGGTTTTTACTGTGTATTGTTACAATGCACTTATATATGTTAATACTTTACTATTTTAAAACGTCTGCAAAAACAAAACGGGCAACTCTGTCGAATTGTTGCATAATATAGATGAATAAAGAAGTTGTCATCTATATATTCCACTTCATAATAGTTATTCCATCTTCCAAAAAGCCTCTATAAAAAGCTAGGGATTGCAAAGATGAGGATTCATGGAGAGAAATGTATATTAGATATGATATTAGAGAGAGACTGCATGACAAGTGTTGCAGTGAGTGATGAGTGTTCGTGTCCACAGAGCCAGCTGGTGCGAGTGGAAGCAGACCCGTCCATCTACCATCAGACGCTCCTCAACAACTTCCAGGTAGCTTCTCCCACCTTCTGCATAGCCATAGGGGAGTTAGCCATTAGTTCATCCCTTCATTCCCATATATTTGCAGACCCAAGAATGATTCCTTATCTTTTGTGTCAGTTTTGTCTGTGTTCTCTTGCAGTGGTTTTGAATCAATGAATAGTGTTGTACCATCAATGGACACAATGTCAGAGCAATGACTACATACAGCCAATGATAAAACCTAGAATCTCAATACATCAGCAAGATGTGATGAAATAAGTTGTTACATAAATAACAATATGTTTCACAAGAGTATTGTGGTAATTTCATTGGTCACTTAAGAAAACCATGTTACATTGTAATGAGGGACTATGTTACAACCAAGGCAACTATTTGCACGACAGGGCGCTCCTGGGTAGTATGTGAAGAGCATGCAGCATGTGCAAATTGTGTACACTGAGTAGCAGGCGGGGAATCAGGGAAAACATGTCAAGTAATGTCTGACTTTTACACAAAGGACTTGATATTGAATAAGGAAGCATATAATTCTGCTTTAACTGATAATGTTTTATAGCAACATAATGTATTTAACAAAATAGGTGATTTCTGTCCGTTGTTTTCAAATGGTGCTATATTGTCTTTGTACTGGCTTATCTTGTCTTGTTATCTATATTCCTGGGCCAGTGGCTCTGGCTCAGGAAAATATCATTTTACAGTCACCCTTGGGGTTAAAGCAAATTGAATTCTCTGCTTAGATATTTATCTCTATGTATGTTCCTTTTAACCAAAGCTTTCATGACAAATAGTATTTCAGGACAACTTACAAATGTTGGCATAACTTTGAGAGACTAAAGCTGTAGGTTTGTTTGCAGAGTTTGCAGCATGTGAAGAAGGAGCTGGCCCCCCTGAGGAGGAAGCTGCAGTCCTACCACGACCTCCCCCCGGTCAGTCCACACTCTACACCCTCTCAGATTCTCCTACCACGACCTCCCCCCGGTCAGTCCACACTCTACACCCTCTCAGATTCTCCTACCACGACCTCCCCCCGGTCAGTCCACACTCTACACCCTCTCTCATTCTCCTACCACGACCTCCCCCCGGTCAGTCCACACTCTACACCCTCTCTCATTCTCCTACCACGACCTCCCCCCGGTCAGTCCACACTCTACACCCTCTCAGATTCTCCTACCACGACCTCCCCCCCGGTCAGCCCACACTCTACACCCTCTCTCATTCTCCTACCACGACCTCCCCCCGGTCAGTCCACACTCTACACCCTCTCAGATTCTCCTACCACGACCTCCCCCCCCCCCCCCCCAGTCAGTCCACACTCTACACCCTCTCTCATTCTCCTACCACGACCCCCCCCTCGGTCAGTCCACACTCTACACCCTCTCTCATTCTCCTACCACGACCTCCCCCCGGTCAGTCCACACTCTACACCCTCTGTCATTATCCTACCACGACCTCCCCCCGGTCAGTCCACACTCTACACCCTCTCTCATTCTCCTACCACGACCTCCCCCCGGTCAGTCCACGCTCTACACCCTCTCTCATTATCCTACCACGACCTCCCCCCGGTCAGTCCACACTCTACACCCTCTGTCATTATCCTACCACGACCTCCCCCTGGTCAGTCCACACTCTACACCCTCTCTCATTCTCCTACCATGACCTCCCCCCGGTCAGTCCACGCTCTACACCCTCTCTCATTATCCTACCACGACCTCCCCCCGGTCAGTCCACACTCTACACCCTCTCTCATTCTCCTACCACGACCTCTCCCCGGTCAGCCCACACTCTACACCCTCTCTCATTCTCCTACCACGACCTCCCCCGGTCAGTCCACACTCTACACCCTCTCTCATTCTCCTACTACGACCTCCCCCCGGTCAGTCCACGCTCTACACCCTCTCTCATTCTCCTACCACGACCTCCCCCCAGTCAGTCCACACTCTACACCCTCTCTCATTCTCCTACCACGACCTTCCCTCGGTCAGTCCACACTCTACACCCTCTCTCATTCTCCTACCACGACCTCCCCCCGGTCAGTCCACGCTCTACACCATCTCTCATTATCCTACCACAACCTTCCCTCGGTCAGTCAACACTCTACACCCTCTCTCATTCTCCTACCACGACCTCCCCCCAGCCAGTCCACACTCTACACCCTCTCTCATTCTCCTACCATGACCTCCCCCCGGTCAGTCCACGCTCTACACCCTCTCTCATTCTCCTACCACAACCTTCCCTCGGTCAGTCCACACTCTACACCCTCTCTCATTCTCCTACCACGACCTTCCCTCAGTCAGTCCACGCTCTACACCCTCTCTCATTCTCCTACCACGACCTCCCCCCGGTCAGTCCACGCTCTACACCCTCTCTCATTCTCCTACCACGACCTCCCCCCGGTCAGTCCACGCTCTACACCCTCTCTCATTCTCCTACCACGACCTTCCCTCGGTCAGTCCACACTCTACACCCTCTCTCATTCTCCTACCACGACCTTCACTCGGTCAGTCCACGCTCTACACCCTCTCTCATTATCCTACCACGACCTCCCCCCCGGTCAGTCCACGCTCTACACCCTCTCTCATTCTCCTACCACGACCTCCCCCCGGTCAGTCCACGCTCTACACCCTCTCTCATTATCCTACCACGACCTCCCCCCAGTCAGTCCACAGTCTACACCCTCTCTCATTCTCCTACCACGACCTCCCCCCGGTCAGTCCACGCTCTACACCCTCTCTCATTATCCTACCACAACCTTCCCTCGGTCAGTCCACACTCTACACCCTCTCTCATTCTCCTACCACGACCTCCCCCCCGTCAGTCCACACTCTACACCCTCTCTCATTCTCCTACCACGACCTCCCCCCAGTCAGTTCACACTCTACACCCTCTCTCATTCTCCTACCACGACCTCCCCCCGGTCAGTCCACACTCTACACCCTCTCTCATTCTTCATAGTTGTTTGTTATTTAAACGACACTGCCCTTTTTATAAAACCTGAGTTATACACAAATACCATATTGCATAAATTTTGGCTCTAGATTTTGGAAGTCAAGCTACAGTGAGTTTTCAAAGCGTTCGCTTGTGAGATTCGTCGGTACTCTAAAAATGGGGTATAAATAAAAGTCAAATAGAAGCCTAATTAAGATGCATATTGTCTGGTTTATATGCTCATTGCATTCAAATAGATAATGTTAATGGAGACAATAATCTGTTATTGTCCCCCGCCGCTGCGTAGTGTTCAGCTCTGTACGTCCGTCCGTCCGTCTGTCCGGCGTCTTGTTAGCGCGATATCTAATGAACTGCTCAACCTAGAATCTTCAAACTTGGTACCTGTCTTCATCTGGGGAATATGCAGACCTGAAAAGTTTTCGGTGACCTTGACCACATTTTCAAGGTCACGGCGAGACTTTGACCAGTTTTGAAAATGTTGTTAGCCCGATATCTAATGAACCACTCAACCTAGAATCATCAAACTTGGTACCAGTCTTCATCTGGGGAATATGCAGATCTGAAAAGTTTTCGGTGACCTTGACCTCATTTTCAAGGTCACTGCGAGACTTTGACCAGTTTGAAAATGTTGTTAGCGTGATATCTCATGAACCCTTCGACCTAGAGTCTTCAAACTTGGTACCAGTCTTCATCTGGGGAATACGCAGACCTGAAAAGTTTTCGGCACGGCGAGACTTTGACCAGTTTTGAAAATGTTGTTAGCGCGATATCTAATGAACCCTTCAACCGTGAGTCTTCAAACTTGGTACCGGTTTTCATCTGGATAATCACAAACACCAATTGATTTGGGTGACCATGACGTCATTTTGACCGTTGGCGCGATATCTCGTGAACCATTGCATTAAGTATCTTCAAATTGGTACCAATCATTTGGAGAATACGCATGCACCAATCTGAACTAATCTTTATCTCGGAATATGCAAACACCAATCAATTTGGGTGACCTTTCATGTCAAAGATGCTGAAAACCAATAACATTCTCATAAGAATAATAACAATTGAATGAAATAGTCTTTATTTATGACATGGTCACCTTTGTGACAATTACTTGTTCTAAAAAAGTTGCATATTGATTAACAATTAGGACCAAATATTCAAACTATGATCTCCTAGGTGCAAGGTACCCTAACTACAAATCTGTAGAAGTTGAAAATATGAAAAGTTAACAAATGATTTCTTGAAAATTTATGCTCGACTGTCGTTCAGTTTCACCAAACATTAATCAGTTTGCATGGATGTGTCCTTTGCTCTGTGAAAAACATAGAACTTGGCAGGAAGCGGGTTATGAGCTCTGATGGTAAGTGATAAGGTGATAATATGGCAGTACTTGTATCAAAGATGAGACTTAGAATGTTTTTAAAGCATTCCTACTGTTTGAAATATGAGTAAATATTCTCTTCCCAACAGGACCTGTCTCAAACCAAGGTGAAGATAGCAGAGCTGAGGCAGCAAGTAGTGAGTACAACAGATGGGGGTCATCGGGACCAGTTGTCAGTAGTCTGTAATACTCATCAGTGGGTCCACAGCTGGGGTCATCGGGACCAGTTGTCAGAAATATTCATGAGTGGGTCAAAAGCTGGGGGCCATAGGGACCAGTTGTCAGAAATATTCATGAGTGGGTCAAAAGCTGGGGGTCATCGGGACCAGTTGTCAGAAATATTCATGAGTGGGTCAAAAGCTGGGGGTCATCGGGACCAGTTGTCAGAAATATTCATGAGTGGGTCAAAAGCTGGGGCCATAGGGACCAGTTGTCAGAAATATTCATGAGTGGGTCAAAAGCTGGGGGTCATCGGGAACAGTTGTCAGTAGTCAGTAGTACTCATCAGTGGGTCAACAGCTGGGGTCATCGGGACCAGTTGTCAGATATACTCATGAGTGGGTCAACAGCTTCGGATCATCAGGTCAAGTTGTAGTCTGAAAGACCCGATGGGCTCATGGCATGGCGTCTGGCGTCCGTCCATCAATCCATCCGTAAACTTTTCACATTTTCGACTTCTTCTCCAGAACCAATAACCCTAGAGAGCTGAAATTTGATGTGCAGACTCCTTGGCTAATGGGGATTCTAAATTGTAGATTTCGTGACCCGATGACCCCAAATGGGGTCACAGGGGTCAAAACCTTAAAACCCTATTTTCATCTTCTTCTCCAGTTCCAATTGTTCTAGAGAGCTGAAAAGTTGTGTGTAGACTCCTTGGCCAATGGGGATTCTAAATTGTAGATTTTGTGACCCCATGACCCAAAATGGGGTCACAGGGGTCAAAACCTTAAAAACCTTTTCCATCAAAATATGATGAGCTACAGAGCCCATGGCTCTATTTTTGTTATATTCATATCTTCCAAAGTAATTTGAAACCAATATGCACTCCCAAACTTGTTGCATTCTTGCATCATATTTCTGCTGTTTTTTCAGAAGCCTAGTGATTAGCTGACGTGACTACTGTCACAACGAGTCTAATTCATTCAATTCTTTAAAACAACCGCTCAACCATTCTCTCCCCACAGGGGCAGATCAAGTAATGAAAATTTAATCAACCTGCTGTTCTTTTCGCCGAGTTTGTTGGGTAGAATGGGAGATGTCTTATTGGGAGCAATCAAAGTTATTTGTGCAATCAGAGACGCTGTTCTAAAATCATCATTTTTGCTACTGAATAACGGCAAAGGCATTGTGATATGAACCACCCTTTCCATGTGAGAAGCGTTGTCATTTGCTAAAAAAAATTATCAACATTTCATGACTAGATCTACCTCTGTGGGGAAAGAATGACGCTCAACTTGACTATATCACTTTTCCTTCAAAGATATTTTAACATATAGATATTTGCTTGCTTTGGTAAATGTGTCCAATAAACACCTTTGATAAGCGTTTCACTAAGACTGCCTAATCAACAGCTGTAAGAAAAACTCATCTGGGCTTGAGCCATACATCAGAATTTGTTTTTTAGATTTTGAAAAAATGTTTTATATCAGTTATTTTGACATGCTCACATTTAAGATCAATGTTCAAGATAATAATATTGTAAGTTCTTTTTGTTTATATTTTTGTTAGAAAATGCCCATTTTACTGGATGATGAAGTGGTGCCTTTTGCTATTTTGGTTATTCTGAATGTTTTATTTTTCTGGTTTCCATTGAAAGAGTTTGAACTTCGTGCATATGGAGAGTAGAGTCTGTTTCCTGGCCATATCTCAAAAACCTTTCATTATCTTCTTTATTAATATTGGCATGTGGTTAGACCTAATGGTGGAGTGGTTCCTTTTGCTATTTTTGTTATTCTGAATGTTTAGCTCATCTGGCCTGTAAGGCCCAATCGGCTTATGGCATGGCATGGTGTACAGCGTCCGTCCGTCTGTAAACTTTGTGCAGTTCCGACTTCTTCTCCAGAACCATAAGGCCTAGAAAGTTGAAACTTTGTGTACAGACTCCTTGACTAGTGAGGATTATAATTTATAGCTTTTGGGACCCTGTGGTCCCTAATAAGGGAAACAGGGACCATGCCCTTAAAACCTATTTTCATCTTCTTCTCCAGGAACATAAGACCTAGAAAGCTAAAACTTTGTGTACATACTTCTTGATTAGTGAGGATTATAAATTATAGCTTTGGTGGCCCCTAAAAAGGGCCTCATGGGCCATACAAAACCTATTTTCATGTTCTTCTCCAGGAACTTAAGACCCAGAAAGCTGAAACTTTGTGTAGAGACTCCTTGCCCAGTAAGGAATATAATTTATAGGTTTTGTGACCTTGTGGCCAGACTCGAAAAATCTATTTTAATCTTATTCTCCAGAAGCATAAGGTCTAGAAAGCTGAAACTTTGTGTACATACTCCTTAGTGTTATGAGGTTATGAGTATTCTAAATTGTACATTTGACCATGTAGCGGCTACTCAGTGGGAAACCACATTTGCCACACCCTAATTTTAAGAGATATTTTATGTGTGCTTCCCTAGAAAATTTCTGACAAGGAGAGGTTTACTGTTCAAAGATGATATTTTAAGGCTGCTTCAATCAATGTCAAGTGTCTACACAAGTATGGTAAACTAGTCTTCACATGAAGAACACAATGAGCTTACATTGCAAAATAAGTTTACAGTTAAAATATAATCCCAATATCCTGATATGAAATATTTCCATTTCTGTATTGATTACAAGTATCTGAAATCACATCACATATATACTTAAGTCTAGAATTTGAGACTTTGTGGCCCCTACAAATGGGGAAACCACATTGGCCACAGCAAATTAAATATGAAGCCTGATGAACTACAGAGCCAATGGCTCTATTTTATTCCAATTACATCAAAAAAGCTGCAAGTAAATTCTTACTCAAGATTAAGTGACTCAAATATTTTGTAAAAAGATCATTACCGGTATGTCAGGAGATATGTATCAGGATATGTATCGTATTGTGACCCCCATATCGGGATATGTATCGTATCGTAACCCTCCTGTATGGTTACACCTCTAGCAAACTTACAGCTTTAATTGTTCTGTTTAGCCTCTTATTCAAACCCTTGCATAAATTTGAATATTTTCCCCCTATTTTTGCAGAGTTCTCTTGAAGCAGAATTGACCAAGAAGATTGACCTCATGCACTTGTAAGGAGGTACACGCACTAAGAAGAATGTTGACGTCCATTATGTGTTTTTTGATAATAATAAAATATTTTATTGTCTTTTTCAATGGTTTTTCTTCTACAAAGACAAAACTGTGTGTAAGTTTTAGTTTCTTCTGTTGATATGGTAAAATATGAAGATCATGTTACGAACAATATTAATGCTAGCCTAAAATAATGCTAGGCTAAAAACAGGTTTTAGTATCTTTTCACTCGAGCGCACAAAAGCATCAATAGAGTTTTAGTTATGCCCATTGCCAAGTCTATATGTTTTGCATGTGTGATGGAGGCAAGGACACAGCACCCATATCGCAGCCTAGTCAACAAATCCATATCAGCCATATCAGACCAGTCTGCAAATCCATATCAATTAATAGCTTAGGGCGACTATTTTTTGGAATTATCTCTCTTTGCAGAGTATCATCATTTACAGCATAGCGAGTTGTTTACTTCACAAAATACGATATTGTCAACACTTTTAACTGAAAATCTTCTTTAAAAACATCAAATGATTAAATATTATAGTAATTTGAATACATGGGGCCATTCAGAGTAAACTTCTTAGATTTAAGCCCTTTCACGATCTTGTTTTGTTATAACTATACATTCATTTCCTTTTGAAAACAATTTATCAATAAATTTTTGCTTGAAATAAAAAAAATTATAGAGAAAAAGGTTTGATATATGATATCAATATCAGGGGGGAAAGATAATTATCACCCTTTGCAGGGGATTTTTTAGCAGCGTAGAGTCTGAATAATAGTATGTTTACTTTCACCAAAACACACTGCAAATAGCTGAAATATATACTGCCCAAGCAGCATCAAACAATAAGTCACTCACTTCACAAAAAACGAAGTTGACCCTGTCAACTGTAAATCTTCTTTAAAAACAAGAATATAATTTAATATGCCAGAAATTTGAAAAAGTTGAGCTGCGCGCAGTATCTTTCTCAAACAATTCTGTTTAAAAAAAGTATATATATCCATATTTTTTTCTTCAAATTCATATTTGCTAGAGACAGGAATCATTATCTATATGATAAAAAGTTTACAAAATGTCAATTATCATATCATAGCTGGCCTATACCCAACGCTCGGCCCATATCAGCTCTAGCCTGGGCCCCACGGGCTGATATGAGGGGTCTGATATTAGAAAATACATGTTAAAAACTACAACCTTTAATATATTACCCGTTAGATCGACAGTCTTAACCAACCCTAGCCCAGTATTTTTATTATGTTGAAAGTGTGTATGAAAACCTTTGGTGGAGATGAAGTGAAAAAATAAATAGTAACAGAAGGTTCGTCAGCTATCTGTTTTGACATTTGGAAGGAGTTTTCTCCCTTGCTTATGTTTGTAAACAGAAAATGGCGGACGATGTTGAAGTGGAAATGACAGACGGCCAGGTTTGTGTATTTTTGTTTTTCATCGCACCATACACTTTTTCATGTGTTACCATTTGTTGCTATAAGTCCATCTTTCATAATGTCAGATGTTTCTGTTTGCAATAATGTTGAATATGACCGTATGACGTTGTAAGTTGTCAGTCTTCTGTTTCACTGACATATCCAGTTGGTCCAGTTACAGGTCACTGAACACGTATCACACTTGTAATGTGGTAGATACAGTCGATGTAGGGTATAAAGCTCGTGTCGATAATTACTCATACACTACGGACTTTGTGCCAGTCGATCCATATCAATGGAATATCAGGTTATATCAAGTTGAACACTGAAACATTGTGTGACACTCGATAGCAGTGCTGAATCAACTAGACCTGTGTAAACTAGAGACATATCGTTGGCTGGGTTCCTAGAGTGATCGACACTGTGTTCGTACAGTACTACTTGACCAACACTCGAAAAACGGGCAATATAGATATTTTATGATGGAATGTTTATCTTCACACTGAGAATAGAATGCTCTTGGATTAATTTGATGTATTGACCACTCCAGATGTAAAATAACGGAACCAAAAATCCTTTATATGCAAAAAAACATAAAAATGAAAATATGAGGAAAAATGCGAGAGGCCTAAAATTTGGAAAAAATAACTAGTGGAGAAAATTGTTATCCTGAGATCATAAAATGTAAACCGAATTTTTCATATTTCTCCACTGCTAGATGATCGTTTTATCAAAAATCACAAATTGTTTGCCTGAATATTTGTATTGTTTATTATCAGAACCGTTTATCTGTTAGAGCTTTTTGTGTATGTATGTTACCATATTTCTTATTTAATCATTATGAACATAATATTAAGAAAATATGAAATGAAAATGGAAATTCAAAGATAATACACTAAACAAATCAAACAAATAATATTTATACTGTAATGATAAATAGTATCAAATATATATTGTATTATGTCGATGAACCCACTGTGTGTATAAAAACACCCCTTCTAAAATCTTATATTGTCTGTGAAAACACTAGCTCTGATCTAGGAAGTGGAGCAGAGAGCCTAGCATGGTCCCAGCATCTAGTAAAGATGTTATTACCTTATCTTTTGTGCTCTTGCGGATGTGCCTATTTGAATTTAATTGTGCAAGAAAAAGAGGTCTTTGGCTTTGATTTTATATGTTACTACTTCTTTCAAAAACTATTGGGAAATTGATAATTTGATATAATCATTATCGTTTCATGATGGTATCTGTACATGGGCCTATGGCCATTATACCAAGAAAAAAAAGAATTGAATTGTACATGAATATAACAAAATATATGCTGAAGTTCAGTACTAATGGCAATTATGTCTTAGTTTCCAGGCATCATCGATCTGAATGTTGGTGGGCGACACTTCAGTACCACTCTGCTGACCCTCACCAAACACCAGGACACCATGCTCGGGGCAATGTTCAGCGGCAAATTCCAGTGTTTGCTAGACAAAAGTGGACGCTACTTCATTGATGCAGATGGCGACTCATTTGAACACATTCTGCGATATCTGAGGCTGAATGAACTTCCACCCGTGGCTGTGATGGAGAAGGTATACAAGGATGCTCTCTACTTCGGTCTCACTGACTTGGTGCATGAACTCTCATTGCAACCTTGCATCATGGCCAAGTTGATGCGGGACAAGTTCTACTCACGCCTGGATGGCTTCAATAAGGTTCTGAATGAAATCCTGCACCAGGCCTCAAGCCCTGACAGTCTCCACAAGAGTTATGCTTCCAGCACGGTAGTCATATCTGCTCTGGAGAAGGAGCCACGGCCCAAGAGCGAGGACTACGACGTGAAGCATGAGTGTATGTGTCCCAAGCTCTCTCACCAGGTGCATGTACAGCTGCAACCCTGGCGCCAGGTCGCCGACGTCAGTGCAGAGGAATACATCAGAGCCATCAAGACGAACCTTGAGGAGCGGGGCTTTGTTGCTGTCTACCACCACATAGGCAACTGTAGCTACTCCTGTGAGCTGCAGCGTCCTGGGAGACCTGCTTCCAAGCGAAGAGAGTCCTGTGCAACTGTCTTCTACGCCCTGGTTTTCCATTGGGCAAAAATGTAAAAAGTTTCATAGATCAAATTTTCTCAGGGTTCATTAGCTGTTCATAATCACTTAATTTCTTCACCTCAATCTAATCAAATTCATTGTACTCCTTAGTCATTAAGAATAGTCAAATCTTGAGTTGCATTGAAACTATTTTGACTGAATAGTCTGATTTGTTTAGTTATTCATAGTCTGGATTAAGTAATGGATCAATGTGGGATGGTTGCTTATTGAATGTTTTCTTGGAGTTTTGAATGCATTTTGATATTTATTACACTTACTTCTTTATCTAGTATATTTTTTTTGTCATGGGATACTGATAGTACTATTTCATTATTTGTTTTTACTTAAAAACCTGCCATACCTCTGTGCTTGAAAGTGTTGAGAATATGAATGTATGTTTTTTGTCTGATATGTACTTGTACATACTGTTTTAATATTTATCCAAGCAATTTTGTGTCTGATTTGTGTTGAGAACTAAAACCTTGTAGAAACAGTGCTTATCCTCTTCACATGCATTCGCAACAATTATGAAAATACACACAAACCCTCCCCCATATACATAACTAAGAACATCAGTTCTGCTCTCATATGTCAGAACTTACAAAAGTCTTATCGTGTCTGTTTTAAAAACAATATACCATGGAATCAAACTGAGTAATCAAGACAAACGTCACACTTATATTCAACATCAAGGAAATTGTTTAAGATTTTGTTCTTGGCAAACAATCAGAAAATGACATCATATTATATTCCGCTGACATGATCTCATTCAATATTCCTTCAACAACAGTATGTACAATTTGCAATTTCTGCAAGCATAGTTTGTTTTAGTAGTCATTTATTTTGTTCAAGTCCATCCTGTCCCAGGCTACGAATTACACTAACTCCACTAATCTGTACCCTGGGCTCAGAAGGTTGATTCGCCCGCGCGGCCCGACTTAGAAAATGGTCAATCAAACTGTTTTATCGAGAAGGTGTAGGAATGATGTACGTGTGATTTTCAGTACTGATTCACTTATTCTCAATTTAGGAGTATAGTATGCTTTATAATATAATATATTATATTGACAAAAGTTGGAAAACAAAACAAGCTCTAAAATTTAAGTAAACAGTGAGTACAATTCAAATCACAAGTTGTGATATGAGCTTGTTTTTATGGGCTCCAAGAATTAAAATGTCAAGTTTGCAGCAAGAAAAACTGTCAAATAAGAACATTTATCGAGGTGAAAGTGCATGTTGTTATATTTTCCTTGTTTCTTTAGAATTATCATGTTTATGATTTTTCAAAAGTTTTGAGCTCTTGACACAATTTTCTACTTCAAGCTTTCTTCATTCTCTGTGAATATTACTTTGATCTATGCAGTTTTATAACCAATAATTATAAAGAAATTTTTGAGAATTAGAGAAAGGAGGAGAAGTCTGTTTTTTATAGAATATAAGTGATGCCATGTATGCCAATGTTTGTGAATTTCAAGGTTATTTTGCCTGATTCAGTAATAAAAAAACCCTACATGGATGTCTTAAGAAATAATAATGGTCAAAGACGTAAACATCAGTTAATAAATTTCAAACGTTATGCAGTGGGTGGTTCAGTGCCTTTTACCCTTTAGTGGCACACATTAATGTCAAGATCTACACATGCTTCTCCAGAGTACCAAAACTGATCTGACCAATTAACCACAATGCTGCAGGGACATCATGACCCAGTGATATATATATATATATATATATGTATATATGATATATATGTTTTTGGTGAGGACCTGAAGTTGCTTTGTTGCCCTAAGCATAATGATTCATGATGGGCATCTTCCTCCATGTTATAATCTACAGCTAGACGAGAAGGGATTTTTTTAGGAAGGGATTGATAACAATATTATGTCTATTTTAAAATATACATTTTAATTTTATATGCTGATTTATTATGTAAATTTTATGAGTACAAGTTTATTTTACAATTTTACTTCTGAACTAAATGTTGCTGTCATGGTTTTTAGAAAAACTTTTAGTACACCTAAACCATCAAGGACTGTGATTAGATAATTGTTTGTTTTACCCCTTTAACAGTCATGATAAGCACGAATTAGGTTTCATCAGGCTGAAATGTTATTGAAAGACTTTGTTACATTATGTATATATTTATTGAAAAAAATAAAATCCTTTTTAGAAGTTTAACCTTGTTTTCAGTTTCAATCAATCAATATTGTTATTTAATTTATAGCCTTGCAACTGTCATTTGTGGTTCATCATGTCAACAGGAGATGGTGTTGTCTGTAATCTCTCTTTATTGGTGGCCTGTAAGGCCCGATGGGCTTATGGCATGGCATGGTGTCCGGCGTCCGTCCGACCGTAAACTTTGTGGAATTTTGACTTCTTCTCCAGAACCATAAGGCCTAGAAAGCTGAAACTTTGTGTACAGACTCCTTTACTAGTAAGGATTATGTTATGGATAACACACGCATACGAGGGTGTTATAGCTAACAGAGGCCTTTGCCCTAGGGACGACCCGAGTGCGCGTCAGCTGACGCGCACTCGGGTCGTCCCTAGGGCAAAGGCCTCTGTTTGCTATAACACCCGAGGATGTGTGTGTTATCTATCTTATATACCGAATTAATCACTTATTTAACTTAAAAGCGCAAAAAATCAACAAATTAATTTCATTAAATTTGAGGAGAGCAGAATAGACGTCAATACTCAATGACCTATTACTAACCAATCCCCTGTGGCCTAGTGGTACAGTCTTGGACTACAGTTTGAAAGGTTGTGGGTTCGAATCTCTTATGTTCTACTTTTTAGCTCATCTGGCCTGTAAGGCCCGATGGGCTTATGGCATGGCATGGTGTCCGGCGTCCGTCCGTCCGTCCGTCCGTCCGTCCATCCGTCCGTCCATCCGTCCATCCGTCCGTAAACTTTGTGGAATTTCGACTTCTTCTCCAGAACCAAAAGGCCTAGAAAGCTGAAACTTTGTGTACAGACTCCTTGGCTAGTGAGGATTATAAATTGTAACTTTAGTGGCCCTGTGACCCCTAATAAGGGCCACAGGGGCCACGCCCTAAAAACCTATTTTCATCTTCTTCTCCAGAACCATAAGGCCTAGAAAGCTGAAACTTTGTGTACAGACTCCTTGGCTAGTGAGGATTATAAATTGTAACTTTAGTGGCCCTGTGACCCCTAATAAGGGCCACAGGGGCCACGCCCTAAAAACCTATTTTCATCTTCTTCTCCAGAACCATAAGGCCTAGAAAGCTGAAACTTTGTGTACAGACTCCTTGGCTAGTGAGGATTATAAATTGTAACTTAAGTGGCCCTGTGACCCCTAATAAGGGCCACAGGGGCCACGCCCTAAAAACCTATTTTCATCTTCTTCTCCAGAACCATAAGGACTAGAAAGCTGAAACTTTGTGTACAGACTCCTTGGCTAGTGAGGATTATAAATTGTAGCTTTAGTGGCCCTGTGACCCCCAATAAGGGCCACAGGGGCCACGCCCTAAAAACCTATTTTCATCTTCTTCTCCAGAACCATAAGGACTAGAAAGCTGAAACTTTGTGTACAGACTCCTTGGCTAGTGAGGATTATAAATTGTAACTTTAGTGGCCCTGTGACCCCTAATAAGGGCCACAGGGGCCACGCCCTAAAAACCTATTTTCATCTTCTTCTCCAGAACCATAAGGCCTAGAAAGCTGAAACTTTGTGTACAAACTCCTTGGCTAGTGAGGATTATAAATTGTAACTTTAGTGGCCCTGTGACCCCTAATAAGGGCCACAGGGGCCACGCCCTAAAAACCTATTTTCATCTTCTTCTCAAGAACCATAAGGCCTAGAAAGCTGAAACTTTGTGTACAGACTCCTTGGCTAGTGAGGATTATAAATTGTAACTTTAGTGGCCCTTTGACCCCTAATAAGGGCCACAGGGGCCACGCCCTAAAAACCTATTTTCATCTTCTTCTCCAGAACCATAAGGACTAGAAAGCTGAAACTTTGTGTACAGACTCCTTGGCTAGTGAGGATTATAAATTGTAGCTTTAGTGGCCCTGTGACCCCTAATAAGGGCCACAGGGGCCACGCCCTAAAAACCTATTTTCATCTTCTTCTCAAGAACCATAAGGCCTAGAAAGCTGAAACTTTGTGTACAGACTCCTTGGCTAGTGAGGATTATAAATTGTAACTTTAGTGGCCCTTTGACCCCTAATAAGGGCCACAGGGGCCACGCCCTAAAAACCTATTTTCATCTTCTTCTCCAGAACCATAAGGACTAGAAAGCTGAAACTTTGTGTACAGACTCCTTGGCTAGTGAGGATTATAAATTGTAGCTTTAGTGGCCCTGTGACCCCCAATAAGGGCCACAGGGGCCACGCCCTAAAAACCTATTTTCATCTTCTTCTCCAGAACCATAAGGACTAGAAAGCTGAAATTTTGTGTACAGACTCCGTGGCTAGTGAGGATTATAAATTGTAGCTTTAGTGGCCCTGTGACCCCTAATAAGGGCCACAGGGGCCACGCCCTAAAAACCTATTTTCATCTTCTTCTCCAGAACCATAAGGCCTAGAAAGCTGAAACTTTGTGTACAGACTCCTTGGCTAGTGAGGATTATAAATTGTAACTTTAGTGGCCCTGTGACCCCTAATAAGGGCCACAGGGGCCACGCCCTAAAAACCTATTTTCATCTTCTTCTCCAGAACCATAAGGCCTAGAAAGCTGAAACTTTGTGTACAGACTCCTTGGCTAGTGAGGATTATGAATTGTAGCTTTGGTTGCCCTGTGACCTCTAGGAACAACACTGAAATCTATTTTCATCTTCTTCTCCTGAGGTATAAGGCCTAGAAAACTGAAACTTGTAGCCTATATACTTAATTTTATGATTGGTGCCCCTGTGGCCTCTACAAAGGGGGAATCACTTTGGCCACACTCTACAGCATAATTGATGATGAAGCCTGATGAGCTACAGAGCCAATGGCTCTATTTTTAAAATTTTACATTTAGAAATTTTACTTGAACGCTATAGCTAGAGGATTAGGTTGTTGCAAATTTCATATACCGAAAATATAATCACATTTCTCACATTTAAGGTGAACAGTGAAAATAAACTTTTAAAGTTTGAGGAGAGCAGAATAGATATCAACAGTCAATCCCTTCACACTTACCAATCCTTTGTGGTCTAGTGGTATAATCTTGGACTACGAAGTGAGGGTCTCTGTGTTCGAATCCCCCATTTTCTGCCATGAAATGTTTTATCTTGGACATTTTGCCAGAACGCTATAGCATAAGCATATGAAGGGCGTTATAATTTTTTGTTACCGAGATACACCACATCTCTGACGTATAAAGTGTACAGTAGAGCGCAATTTAATATCATCAAGTTCTAGGAGAGCAGCAAAGACCTCACAAAACAATTCCTTCATATTCACCAATCCTTTGTGGTCTAATGGTATAAGTCTTGGGCTACAGAGCGAAGGGTTGTGGGTTCGAATCCCTCGGTTTCGCTTCTGAAAATTTTTGAGATCGATTACCTTACCGGTCTTTGAAATTCTGAGGTGCGAAATGGAGGGCCTCATACTAAATAATAACCTCCTTGGATGTTATTATTTCGTATAAGGCCCTCCCGGCGGGGTGTTATACAGTCTAAGGCCCTCTCAATTCCATTCCGACGGATGTTATTATTTCGTATAAGGCCCTCCCAGCAGGGTGTTATACAGTGCAAGGCCCTCCCGGCGGGGTGTTATACAGTCTAAGGCCCTCTCAATTCCATTCCGACGGATGTTCTCCCGAACAAAAACTCGCTTCAAATAGTGTTAAATGGGCCTTGAGGTATATAAAATTAATTATTTATAGCTTTGGGGACCCTGTTGTCCCTAATAAGGGCAACAGGCACCATGCCCTTAAAACATATTTTCATTTTCTTCTCCAGGAACATAAGACCTAGGAAGCTTAAACTTTGTGTGCATACTCCTTGATTAGTGAGGATTATAAATTATAGCTTTGGTTGCCCTGTGACACCTAAAAAGGGGTCACAGGGGCAACAACCTTAAGACCTATTTTCATTTTCTTCTCCAGAAGCATAAGGCCTAGAAAGCTCAAACTTTGTGTACAGACTCCTTGACTTGTGAGGATTAATAATTGTAGATTTTGTGACCCTGTGGCCCCTACTAAGGGGAGAACCACATTGGCCACACCCTAAAGCAAAATCAAATCTAAAGCCTGATGAGCTACAGAGCCAATGGCAACAGAAGATGGTGTTGTCTGTAATCTCTCTTTATTATCAACCATCTTCCATAACTCCTATATCTTAAATGTGAACCAAGTTCAATAAGAAAGATACCATGCGTTGTTGTTAAACCTCTGCTAGGAAGTAGGGGATATATAGCTGTCCTTCTGTCTGGTCAATTATCTACCATTGGGTCTACATCAAGAAAACTTTGTGATTATGATTCAAAGCTTTAGTGGCCCTGTGACCCCTATTAAGGGCCACAGGGGACACAACCTAAAGCCTATTTTCATCTTCTTCAGGATCATAAGGCCTAGAAAGCTGAAACCTTGTGTGCAGACTCCTTGACTAATGATGATTATAATTTATAGCATTGGTGTGGTCACTAATAACATATTTCATCTTTTATAGCTCATCTGGCCTGTAAGGCCCGAAGAGCTTATGTCATGATGTCCTGCGTCCTTCCGTCTGTAAACTTTGTACATTTTCGTCTTCTTCTCCAGAAGCATAGGTCCTAG
The DNA here is from genome assembly GCA_916613615.1 of Steromphala cineraria. Taxonomy (NCBI): domain Eukaryota; kingdom Metazoa; phylum Mollusca; class Gastropoda; order Trochida; family Trochidae; genus Steromphala; species Steromphala cineraria. The sequence goes on from OU744720.1 coordinate 51,335,041, forward strand.
AAAGCTGAAACTTTTATGTACAGACTCCTTGACTAGTGAGGATTAAAAAATTTAGATTTGGTATTTTACACAACTATTTCAAACTAAAGTTATTTCAAGCTTTCATCACACTGCTTCACCATTTGTATGTTTGATAAACTGCAACATTGCATAACAGTCCAAATAGAATTGATGTGCTCCTAGAAATATGATTGTACAATTATTAGCAGCCTCGTCTAAGGAGTTATTGCAATGTGCACCTAATTTGGGTATAACTTAATCCCATTAAGCTTTCAGAACTCATTAACATGTCTAAAGGTTTATACTATCAGGGAATCATTATGACATGTTCACTCTCAAGGTCAAAGGTCAAGGTCACGAGTTATAAAATCGCTACAAAATTCCTTGTAAACACAATAACTTGAAAAGTTTTTGTGCTATGAAGCTCTAACTTGGTATATATCATCCTTGGAAGAGTAAAATAATTTGAAAAGGTTTTGGCTACAATCCATCAAAGGTCAAGGTCACAGCGAGGTCATGACTTGAGCATGGTTTATGAACACTTTTAATCAATACATGATTGTTATACTCAATAAAAAGTGTTCATTAATTGTATGACCATGAAAGTCAAAGGTCAAGGTCATGAGATATACGAGTTATTGCAATGTGCACCTAATTTGGATATAGCTTTAGCTTTATTACATTTAGCTTTTCAGAACTCATGAACATGTCTAAGTGTTTACACCTCCGGGGAATTATGTTCACTTTCAAGGTCAAATGTGAAGGTCACGAGTTATAAAATCACTACAAAATTCCTTGTAAACAGGATAACTTGAAAAGTTTTTGTGCTATAAAGTTTAGATTTGTATATATTATCTCTTGAGAAGATCAAAATGTTAGAAAAGTTTGGGTACGAACTTTCGAAGGTCAAGGTCACAGCAAGGTCAACATATATTGAGAAAATGGATTATTTTTACTTTCATTCATTACATTAATGTTATACTCAATGTTATGTGTTGATTGATTGTGTGACCTTGAGTGTCACAGGTCAAGGTCACGAGAAAATGCCCAATTTGGCGAGGCCTGTAAAAGGCGGAACAGGGTAAGGCGAAACCCCCTGTTTCGGGGCTGCTCTGCTTTTGCGGTGTCCCGCAAACGCTAATCTAGTTGACTATCAGGGTTTTGAACTTAAATATTTTCTCTGTCTGAAAGCATCCACCTTTGTTGCATGTTTCAGACGTAAACTCATTTAACCAAACGCAAGAACTCTGACAAAAGCTTCGGTACAAGCTAGGGGCATGTATCTTCAGTGTACCATTGCTTTTACATAATATACATTTATGCTATTTAAAACAATGTGATTGGAATTACTGATGATGGGTAAATGCGAGTAGGTTGGCTGAATTAAGACCTTGTGGAGGGGAAGCCCTCTGGTAGAACACTTTCCATTCCTGGTAGTGTCAATATGTTGAAACTTTCATTTCGCAGAACATCACCGTCGACCGATCAGACTGCATTGAAACAACGTCCCAAATATCGGTTTGACATTTGTATGAACATGTCTCTGATCACTTTTGAAAAGCGTCGTTTCTTTTACCAATCAGCAGAGATTCTAGATACCAATTCGGTAATCATTGGATATGTTAGTCTTAATGATTGACTGAAATGCTCATTGGCCACATTTTGGAATTCATGAAAAAATGGATTGTTATTAGACTAGACTGCCTAATTTTCCCCAGCGAAAAGAATTGGTGAACACTGAAGAAAATGACCTATGACGCATTAGTAGTGCGATTGTTTACCCCAACGCCTATTTTCAATGTAACTTGGCACCTTTTTAAACGGTCAAATTAACATACATTTTCACAACAACAAAAACTCAATTTATCGATAACATAGCTTAGATATCGAACTGGTCTATAACGTTATGTTCATGGTTATTAGGTATACTGCAAAGCCGTCAGTGGTTCAGTTGTTCCGAAGTGCTTTCGTCTCCGGACCATATCTAAAAAACCGTTGGATATTTAGCAACTCTGAATATCCGTATTTGTGCAGTTATTATCGTCACACTCGTTTATTAGTTGCTCGACTTAGGTTTCAAATACAATGTACCAAAGGCCAAGATCACAGCAAGGTCGCGACTTAAGCATGGTTTAGCGCATTCTCTCCCCACAGAGGCAGCTACGTCATACCAGAGTTCATCCTGGTTCCCGGGCCTTCGATCTCGCTGGAAAAATAAACATGATACTTTCCATGTCACTATTAGACCGTTAAGAATTCCTTAAGTCGTGGATATCGAAAAGGTGTTTTCATTGGCTGCAAATAAGGGAGATATTTTAAGTTACAACTTTTTGCCGCTAGGGCAATCTGCCGGAACCCAGGATCTTGGCGTAATAGAACAGAGGCTAACTCGGGTATGACTGAGCTTCTTTGTGGGAAGAGAATGGGTTTAGCGAAAATGATTCATTTTAACTATTAACACTTTTAATCATTACACCATTGAAATACTCTATGTGTTCATGGATTGTGTGACCTTGAATGTCAAGGTCACGATATATGAGTTATTGCAATGTACACCAAATTTGGGCTTAACTTTATCCCATTAAGTTTTCTGAACTCATGTACGTGTTACTGTTAACACCTCCGGGGAATTATATTTTGTGTTCATATTCAAGGTCACGGGTTATGAAATCACTTAAAAATTCCCAGTACACACGATAAGTTAAAAACTGATTGTGCTATGAAGCTCTTAGCTGGTAAATATAATCTGTGGAGAAGTAAAATTGTTTTAAAAGGTTACAATCCGTCAATGGTCAAGGTCACTAGTGACACTATTATTCATTACATAATTGTTATGATAAAAAGTGGTCATTGATTGTGTGTCCTTGAATGTCAAAGCTCCAAATAGACCTCATTTCCCAATATTACGTCATTGATACCCCTCTATGGGTGGCTCAGGTTCGTGTACTTTTCAAGTGTTTATATATATGTATTTTGTATTTTACATGAGATTAAACGTAAATAAATTATGTGTCTATTTACCGATATATATCTACATTGTTGGATAAATAAACGATTTGTGACAATGATATACACTAATCTTGGACAATGGTGATTCTAAATTGAAACTTTGGTGACGATGTTGCTACAATGAAGAATTACAGCGACCAAGCTTTCATATGCTGTTAATCTTGTCAAGATTTAATGAAATGCTGCAGTTAACTGTGTCCGACTCAAACAAAGGAAATGTATCCAGAATGTAAAATCTCAGGTTTTATTTTCATTCATTAACAAAGTCCTTAACGAGTTGTTTCTTGACACATAATGCCAAACTCTGTATATGGTATCATTTAATGGAGAAGCATCTGCTGTTGTAGGAAAGTATCATTTTAAAACCAATCGAAAGGTTTAAAGTCGTTATACAATTGTTAATGCATTAAAGCTCCTACTTCCCAGGGTAGTGGTCCACAGGAACCCGATATCGTAAATAAAATGTAGGTAAAACGTAGATAAGAGAGACCCAACCCTCTATATAGGGTTGGGTTTCTCTTATCTACGTTTTACCTACATTTTATTTACGATATCGGGTTCCTGTGTGGTGGTCCTCCATAATACAGGGATTTCTGTAAAAAAACGTTTAAGAAAGAATTCATCATATACACGCAATTCTGAGATGAAGATGAGCGATGTTTTGAGGTTGTATCAGTAATTATGGGTTGAAAATCACGGAGTGGCTCTTTAAACCTTATCAGCTACAAAGCTTATATTGGTTCTATTCCATAATAAGAAATGTTCTAATCATCTCGTGTGATGTAACTCTAAAACTGCCCAGTCACAAAGCATGGCTTCTGTCATCCTGAGAAATGATATTAATTAGATATTTTTTTAGCTTATGAGAGGGTTTGGATTTAAAGTTTTGTCATTCACCATATATTTCATCGTAAGTGTAACAGGTTAATTTAGATATAGCTATGTTTATAAAACGGTGATTTATGAAAACATAAACCATATCAATTTCTTTCATTGTAGCCTATATATTTATTTAACGGTGACCTCCAATAATCTGAGTGCAACATCTTCACTAGCGTATAAAATGATATGGCATTGCACTCATATTATTGGAGGTCACCCGTTGATTCTCAATTAAGATACTTTAGAGAGTGACAACTGGACGAGTGTGCGAGTTAGCTAGGGTATTAGAAAGGGAGCCGGACTGACCCCTGCAGTGTTGGTGCGATAACCACGGGCTGCACTCATCCGCTCTTCAACCCCCTCGTCAGGACAAGACCTTCAAGCTTTACACCTCTCCATCGTGTCAAACAGAGGCGTGGACTTTCTTAGGTTCAAGTACTAGACAGTTAGCGGAAGACAGATCATTAGTTTCCTTGTGACCTTACGTGAGGATTCAATAACAACAATCTTTGATGTCCACTTCCGACATGTTGTGTATTGTGAGTGGAGAGATAAAAGCATGGAGACTGCGTGTTGGATGAGAGATGCTCTCGGGGCCTCTACCTTCAGACAAGGCCTTTGGTTAGTATCTTTACTTATAGTCTTGCTTCATATACTCATGTTTGTATCTCTTTTATTACAGTTTCGTTACATAATCACATTGCTTTTTAATCCTGTAATTAATATTTATGAGACAGTAATATTGTTCTCCCGCGATAAGTGAAACAGGAATCATGATCATGTGCCCTAGAATATAAAACGCAGTCACAATTTAGAGCCATTATGAGAGCGTTTTACCTACGTTTTCTACTTATCTGATTGATATATACAAGACCGCTTCACATTGTTTTTTATAATCGATGAACTTAGACACCCTGGACATATTCCGTATTCGCTAATTTCTTATTCTGAACATTGAATTAGACTCTTACATGTAGCAATGGTTATGCGTTTACAAAATATGCAAATTTGCCAGAAATACTTAGAAATGGTGATATTTAAAAGTTTGTTCACATTGGTTAAACCTGGCAATTATTGAAGGCAGGCGATTATTCATTTCAACGAGAACTTAGACCCGGTCGCCATATCTTATTCATCGTACAGCTCGGAAGTTCTCTTATGAAGTTGTTAAGTTAATCAACATGAATATACTCATACTGCTCAATAGTTTCGTGGTATTGCAGTAATGACGTCACAAGTTGTGCAAGTGGGCGTGGTCCTGCTGCTGATTGGTTGGAGCCGCGGACAGGAGCGGGTTGTGGACCTGAGCTACACAAGGGGAGATAATACCATATACTGGCCCGGCGTACCGCGCTTCAACTTCTCTATCCTCAACAGGGGACCTCTACCTAACATTTCTCCATGGTAACCATTCCATTGGTAACATTTTCTCCGTCGTCTCTCATTGGTAACAGCTTTATTCTTAGTAATCCGTTGTTTGTAGGAAAGAAGCAGCAAAGTTTGACACAAATTTGGTATTTTATGCATATCCATATATGCCGTATCTTATCAACCACAGGTATTGTTATTAAATAATCCGTTTAGAAACTTTTGCAGACATACATCTTACGGATAAGGTTAACGATATATGCAGTATTCTCACCACAAAAATACTGCTAGAAAATTGGTTTTCCAACCGCACATTAAACTTTAGAATATACCACAGGAAACGCCTTTATACAAGTGAGAAGAAAGCACTTGTGAGAAAAGACATGGCTGTGACATCTGATAGAGATTATATCTTCCTGGCTACATTGTCCTGACCGGGCTACTCGCGGTGCAGAGATCTTCTCAATGAATTGTCAGACACCAGTAAATGTTTTCTTTCAGTAACTTTTAAAGTCATTATAATTTGGGTTCAACGTTCATCCCGTAGCTTGATAAGATAGTAATAATGACTGGTTAGTCGAAATGTTTGAAATTTGTCTTACAATTTTTTAGATAACTCTCTTAATGTTCGAAGTTAATAGCAGTAAATGATTGTTAGTATTAACTATTAAGTAAATGTTAAATATTCACTTTGATGATTTTTAAAAATAATTTCGACAGCACCACCAGTGAGAAACTTGATTTAATTCAAAAACCTTATATGTTTGTTTGTTGTTTATATTCAATGTGTCTCATTTGCATAAATCTAGAAGACTGTTATGAAGTCTGTTGTTTGACTTGAAATGGTTTTTTTTTCTAAAACAATTTCTCGTGTAAAACCCTACAATCATACTTATAATGGTTTAGATAGGTATAGTTACGTATCAAGTAGATAGTCCCACAATGTGTTTTGATGTCCGTCTAATTGAAATTGTCAAGCATTTCCGACAGTATTGTACTGACATCATCAACAATTATGTCTATGCAAAAGTAAAGGAGAAAGAACTATCACGAGAGTTTTCCGTCGAAAGATATCCGCTGCCAAATGGGTAGGCTTAGGTCCGCGGTAGATTCTAAGGGCAGGGGCTTTTCTCGACAGAAGATCCTCGTGATAGTTACTTATGCTTTACTCCTGCATTGGCATAATTTCTGACAATACCTGCCTTTTTTATTTTCTGAAAATATAAGTTTTCATTTTTTGAAACTTATTTGTTAAGTCTTCAGAACTCCTATCGTAAGAGGCCAGGGCTCTTTTAGTCTCCTTTACGGCTAACCATAACCTCTACGAGAAGTTACAAAGCCTCCATATCCCACATAAATTAAAAAATTTAGCTATGATAAAATTGAATATTTTAAGAAGAAATTACAAAACACGAAAAGAGACTCTGACGGACAGACACACGGTGGAAAATAATGTTTAAGAACGTTTGTAAACCAAGATAACCGGCTTTGGGGCCTTACTTATAAGTACTGGGCGGGTTTTAGACATTAATAAGGTATAGGGTATCATCGGAGCTTACAAAGCCCTCTCATACAATGCAGAGATGAATTGGAAGGGCGTTTAAACAAATGTGAGGTATAACACAAAGTAAGACGTTCTATATGCATGTGTTGCAGGATGGAGAGCAACTGGTTCAGCACCTCCGAGCACGGGGGAACACACCTTGACGCGCCCTCCCACTTCTACCGGGGCCACCCTAGGGTGCACGAGGTGCCGCCAGATCGATTGGTTGGCCCGGGGGTCGTCATCGACGTGTCAGCCAAGGCTCTCAGCAACCCGGACTACCAGGTCCAGATCTCGGACATATTGACCTGGGAGGCGACTCACGGGACCATCCCTCAGGAATCTGTGGTCATCATGAACTCGGGGTGGGGCAGTCGCTACCCGAACCGTTCCCGCGTCTTCAACACTAACACGACGGAAGATTCCACCACGTTCCGCTACCCTGGCTGGGACGTTCAGACCGTCAGATGGCTGGCCAACCAGAGACGTGTTATCGTGGTCGGGGTGGACACGCCCTCCACGGACTACGGACGGACACCAGACTTCATCGTCCACCAGACGCTGGGCAGGTACAAGATATGCGGGCTCGAGAACATTGCCAATCTCGATAAACTACCTCCGAAAGGAATGACAATTTTTGTGGGAGTACTAAAGGTGTATGACGGAAGTGGCGGACCAGCACGTGTGTTAGCGTTACTAGACCAGCCCGGCCCCAGGTGCACATGTTCCCGCTGAGGGCTGGCACTTTCAAACGTTGCTTCATCTCTTCATAACATACAGTTTGCGACACGTGAAAGATACAGTATATGTGTATAGTGCGTTACAATACTATTGCTTAATATATTTTTGTACATCTTTTATATTTTTATAAATAATAAAGATTTCTTTTGAATAATAAACAAGTCGTTATTCTTCAAACTATGAGCAGACAACAAGCACAGCAGCATTAGAAGTAGCGTCCAAAGCAAATGGCTCAGTATTCCTTAAAAAGCCGCCAAAAAGAAAATGTGATTAATTTTATAATCATTCTAAATTAAAAAACGAAAAGGACAAGTTTTTGTTATAAACACTTCTTAAGAAAACCATGGCTTTATACAACCACATAGGAAGGGTGTGGAGAGAGTCTATCACAAATGGTGATCAACCTTGAGCTTAACAATTGCAGATACATCTTACTATTGCATGTTATTCCGGACATTCGTATCTCGAATGAAATGCCAATTTTTCTGTGAGCAATCATTGTGAATCGGGCAGTCAGTCGACAACATCCGTTCAAGCTCCTAGAGCGCAAGATAGCATACCAACTTACCGATCTTTGATGTGTACTATCCTGACGTTAATTAGAGACAACGTTAGTGGTGGTCTAATGTACGGCGGTCTTCATGCAGTAAAGAGACATCTGGGTTTGTTTTGTTTGGTTTTTTTTTTGTTGGGGGGGGGGGGGGGGGAGGCAGGAACAGTGGCGATAGTTGCTGCACTATTTCCATCATTTCAGACAATATTCACTGGTTTGAATTGGGTATAAGAACGACAACTCTTGGGAGTTCTTCTAACACTGTTTAATGTCAGAGTTCTGTGGAATACAAAACAATAAATCAGTATAAACAGATTGACAATTATCTGTTATAAATAAACAATAATATATGCTTGCCTTGAAAATATATGTTATAGCACTCTTCAAGGGAAGTAACTCTTGCATGCCCTATGCAAACACTGATTCAACACACAAAAGTGAGTGAAGCACTACTAATATATCCACAGAAAAACAAACTGAGAAAATAGAAAAGCCTGAACTCTACAAATAATTTCTATCATGGTAAAGATAAAAGATTGAATAATATTCTCTAAATAATTGGAAAAATAATCCCTACATAAAGAAATAGAGTTAATTTTAATGCTTGCACTGTTTTGACTCATGGACTGGTCCATTTTACTCAAAAAGGGGTGAAAATTATATCATGTGAAAAATATACACAATTCTCATTACAAAATACAAATTTAGACCTCATAAATACTCTAGAAAGGTGAAATATACCTTATTTAAACTTACTTTAAGAAAAGAAATCCTAAAACATGTGCGTTTAAAATATGTAAAGTAATAGCGCTACCCTGAATGATAATGGACTCGCCCAAGCATGTACTTGCCAGGGACACTTTGAAACTACTGAAAATATTTGCTTATAAAGATAAACATATGAATTTAGACACTGAATATAAAACTCTGAATTACTGAGCAATGAAATGAAAGTTACCTGAAGAGTGAACCTCCCAAAAAACTCTAACATATTAAACTTCTCGGACTGTGACAGCATGGTCTGTCTGTCGGTCGAACCGAAAACCGGAAATGCACTTTCGAAATAAACTAGAAACATAAGAATGCGCGAAGCGCAAAAACTTGGTTCTGAATAGTAATAGTAGAAAATCCCTATAAAATATTCCCTCCAGTTACCCTAAGTTTAACCTTATTAGAGATAACTCAGATTAATAATAAAGAATTATTTACTGAAATATAAAATCATAACTTAAATTCAGTATTTGATCAAAATGTCTTTCGTTTCAATTCATTCACGTTAATTTTTTTCACAATGGTTAAAATCTTTTCGTCAATTTACAAAGTTTAGGTTTCAACAATATTAATGCAAACATAACTGACAACTTCCATATTGAGTTGTTTTCAACATTTCAGTTTATTTATAGAGGTCGCGATCGGATAATAATGAATAAAGTTAATCAGCTAAAGTTGTCTGACCGGAAAGAAAACAATGTGTTGGTATGCTACTATTAAACCCTAACTAAGCAGTGAATTTATCATGTCTAGGTATGTTTATGTCAAAGTCACAAGTTACAATATATCCTAAGACATGATTATGATTATTGGTAGTTGTACTTTATCAAAGTAATTCCATTTTTCATGAAAACTGGTCAAACTTTAGTATAAATTTAAGTCACTAGTTGCACCAAAAATAACAATTTCTAAAAAATAATCCATTAAATTTGCTCAGCAACAAAATATGGTCAGTGCTAATCAACGGACTCAAAAGAATCTCAAATTCATTCAAACGTCCTATGGTTATAGCCTTTTAATCAATGTCGGAAGAATTGTTTTAAAGTAGGGATGTCATTTCAACGACAAGTGATTCATTTTTAGCTCATCTTGCCTGTTAGGCCCGATGGGCTTATGACACGGCATGGTGTCTGGCGTCTGTCCGTCCATCTTTAAACTTGGTGGAATTTCGACTTCTCCAGAATCTTAGGCCTAGAAAGCTGAAACTTTGTGTACAGACTCCTTGACTAGTGAGGATTTTAAATTGTTACTTTGATGGCTCTATGACCCCTAATAAGGGGCACAGGAACCACACCCTTAAAATCTTATTTTCATCTTCTCCAGAACCATTAGGCCTAGAAAGTTGAAACTTTGTGTACAGACTCCTTGACTAGTGAGGATTAATAATTGTAGGTTGTGTGACCCTGTGGCCCCTAATAAAGGGGGGGGGGGCCACATTGGCCACACCCTAAAGCAAAATCAAATGTAAAGACTGATGAGCTACAGAGCCAATGGCTATTATTTTCAAGAATAAAATGGTTTGATGTGTAAAATCAAGATAGTAAAAATGTTGATATGTAGTCTGAAACCTTATGTTTATTTGTTAGTTTCGGCACTAGAACCACACGTATTAGTGCAACATTTCAAATTCAATCGTAACGTCTTTCTGTTAAGATATCATTTACAAACTTCCTTGGCATATGGGGATTCTAATTTGTAACCTTTGTGACCCTGTGACCACAATTAAGGGCCACAAGGGCCACGCCCTTAAAACCTATGTTCGTCTTCCCCAGAACCAATGACTCTAGAGAGCTGATATTTTGTGTGCAGATACCTTGGCATGTGGGGATTCTGATTTGTAACGTTGGTGACCCTGTGACCCCAATTAAGGGCCACAGGGGACACGCCCTTAAAACTTATGTTCATCTTCTCCAGAAGCAAAAGCCCCAGAGAGCTGACATTTTATGTACAGGCACCTTGGCATATGGGGATTCTAATTTGTAACTTTTGTGACCCTGTGACCCCAATTAAGAGCCAAACCCTTAAAACCTATGTTCGTCTTCTCCAGAACCAATGACTCTAGAGAGCTGATATTTTGTGTGCAGGTACCTTGGCATGTGGGGATTCTGATTTGTAACTTTGACCTTGTGACCCAATTTAGGGCCACAGGGGCCACGCCCTTAAAACTTATTTTCATCTTCTCCAGAAGCAGAAGCCCAAGAGAGCTGAATTTTTTATCTTTTTCTCCAGAAGCATAAGGCCTAGAAAGCTAAACCTTTGTGTACAGACTCCTTGACTAGTGAGGATTATAAATAGTAGCTTTGGTGGCCCTGTGACCCCTAATAAGGACCTAAGGGACCATGCCCTAAAAACCTATTTTCATCTTCTCCAGAAGCAGAAGGCCTAGAAAGCAGAAACTTTGTGTACAGACTCCTTGACTAGTGAGGATTATAAATTGTAGCTTTGGTGGCCCCATGGCTCCTACTAAGGGGGCACCACATTGGCCACACCCTATAGCGAAATCAAATGTAAAGCCTGATGAGCTACAGAGTGATTATAATATCAAAATTAAATTAAAATAATTAATTAAAATATGTAAACAAATCTTTTCAATTCTCCCTTTACTAACAGTAATGCAGTGTCCATTTATTCACTCTGAGAGATGAACATGCTCCATCGTAGACTTTTACAATAGACAACAGTTCGTTTACTTTGTTCTTATTTTCTATTTGTTGTGGTTAAGAAAGAAATTTAAGTTGTTGTCCAATCTGTGCTTATTCCTGTGCTTGATTGACGATCACAGGGTTTGGGTTCGCATCCGCCTTGGAAGCATGCGCGTATTGCGTATTCGGACACTCTCTTGGGCGGATTACAGCCTAAACCGTCGAATTTTCAAAACTGAACTGTACCTATCCGTCGAATAACGCTTGAGTGATTTTGTACCGATCGGTCGAATCTTGGCGAGCAAAAGACCCTGGGAGAATCTGACTTAATTAATGTACGGGTGTCCAGGGTGTTACAAACTAACGATAGATAGAATGAAGTAAGCTGCTTACATGAAATGGTCTTATTAGTCTTATTATTCAAATTTTGCTCCATCATTGTTTTAAATCTATCCGAGATATTATCCACTATTGGACAAACATAAAATAGATGCAACATAGTTTCTGTAGAAATTTTGCAAAAAGTCACTTGATGAATTAAATCCAACTTCTGTCTATATTTGGTGTGTTAACGTTATTAGTGTTCAGGACGTCATAGACGAGTCTGCAGCCTTTGGCAGGATTGGAATTTAAAGATCTGACAGTTCAAGATTTCTTTCTTAATATATTATAAATTAGTTTTAACAGAGGTAGTTATTCAGGCATATTCTAAAAAATAGTTTTACATTTGTTAAGAATCAGCAAATGGTCTTAAATTTCATCAAATAATCGTGTGAATATTATTCCGTTTTGCATCATATTCTAGTTCCTCTTCGATATTATTACTTTCCTTTTCACTTTGTTTTGGAACATAAAAGTCCTTGAAAGTTAGTTCATTCAGATCCGTATCACTACATGATTTTGTGTGTGTAGATATTTTGATAGTAAGATTTCATTTCTTGTAAAATTGTCTTTAATTTTCTCCATTTTGGATTCTAACTTCTAACTTTAAGTTAAATCATCTAAACTTCAAGTAGGGAGTCCAAACACCCCTTTTCTCTTATTTTGGAACGTTCCAACACTATGTGAGCCAATTAACAACTAAAATCACAGTACCGATCCGTCGAATGGAATTCTCTTTCCTAAAACGAATAATTCGACGAATAGGTATGCGACCCTTGGGCGCACTATACGCGTACATGGAATCAACGTCTATTAAAGTTTACAGTATTGTTTTAATACGCATTAAGCAGTGTGCATTACTCATTACACATAAAGGACATATGGTATGCCAGCCATATTCCTATTCCAATTATGGAGTTTTACTAATCACCACTTCGCACACTGTGTTTCTTTAGGCAAGTCAAGAATAATCACATGTTGAACATACCTCATGGATCGCTGACATGTGTTTCTTCTACGTGGACGAGGTGTCAAAAACCCTGGCTTCTACCATCAAGAAAGATTTTTGTCGCTGAAGACAATATGACAAGCTCTATCTTCCCATCAACGATGCTGATATGTCAGTCAAATGAAACAAGCATCACCCGATGAAGACATATCCCATTGGTCCCAATTAAATCATAATATCTTAGAATAGCCTAATACAGAATACAGTCATCTGTCGAAATTGTAAGTTATAGATATACCCACATTTCCCGAGGTGTATCGCTCAATAACCTCCTGTTTGAATCGTGAGTCTCCGAGGCGTAGCGTAGCGAGCGATACACCTCGGGAAGTGTGGGTATATCTGACTAATACCCCACTCCGGTCGAGTCATATTTGACGAAAAAGAGCTTTCCATCATTCTTTAAGTTTACAGCTCTTGACCTAACGGGATCAATAGAATATTAGCATTACTCTTCTAACTGCGGTTATATACATAAGGTTATATATATAGAAATATATATACATAAAACAACAGAAAGTACCTCTGCTTGTGTTGTATCTGCCTTTGGAGTTATGTTCCAGAAATGAAATTTTAAGTAATGCTTCATGGAAACCGTCACAAATATAAGTCCTAAACTAAACTCCAAAGAGGCACACATACAAGTTTCAAAGAGATCGGTCATGTACTTTTGGAGTGATGCTCCGGAAAAGAAATGATTATGAGCGGACAGAGACAGATGGGGCGATGACTATATCCTACGATGTTACATATACCGGTGGGATAATAAAACACAAATAAGATATCTCTAACGTTGTTTAGTCCAATGTGATCTAGTGAAACAAAAAGAGACTGACCCACTACCGTTTATTTGAAGCAAGCATCTATCATCTAGAGACGTGTACGAGTATGAAGCTGTAGAGGGAGAGTGCGAGGGAGAGCGTGCAGATCAGACAGAACAACATCAGCAGCATCAACACGCCTAAGGACAACTCCTCCCCCGGGCACCACCCCCATATCCTTGCCCCTCCATCCAGCCCCTCATCAGACCCGCGCCGAGACCAGACATCAGACCCGAAATCCGTTGGTTGCAGGGTATATTTCCTCGTCTCCACGTTCAACACGGAATGATTCTTTTCTGAAATGTGATATAGCTTTACTATTGACGGTCTTTCGGGGAGATTTATTTTTGAGTGAAATTAGAATCAGTGCCAGAAAGTAATTTGCATGTCACTAATGATCAATGTATGTTTTTGCAATATATGTTGTTTTTACTGTTGTCTCGTCAAGCTACCTACGTACATATCCATAACGATAAGTACTTCTAGAAAAGTTTCTCTATCTCTCCGTCTTCACTACTACCATCAGGTCGCTATCATTACGCATATATATAACCATAAGAGGGAAGACTCGAGCAGCACTCAAGACGTGATCATTGATGGACACACAGATTGGTTGGAAAGATTGATCAAAGTGGAGTCAAATGCTTTTATGGGATACAAGGTCCGGCTCAAAAGCTATCACATACTATGCTGAAAATACTCACCATGGTATTGCAGGTTGCCAATTTGTCTCTTCATCCGACAGGAATTCTACAATTATAAGTAATTCAACATTCACGTAAACCTTACAGAGAAAAGCAACCGATCATGAACTCTAATGCAGACAGCCAAGGCGTCCTTCCAAAAAACACTTATACTTGGGTTTATAAAATGAATCCCAGTCGTATATGCCCGTGAGAAGCAATCGCACCTGCCCTTGAGAAACGTACCCCGTCACAATTCGTCGCACATACGGTGAAGTTACATTCGAACTTGACGTTGCTGTGTCGCAGCATTTGGAAGATACTGAAGTAGGGACTCCACGCCTCAAGTCCCTCACTTGTGAAACCAGCGTTCTTCTTGAAGATGATCCCATCGCCGCATCTGTAACAGTCCTCTACATCTGTAACAGTCCTCTACATCTGTAACAGTCCTCTACATCTGATGAAACAGTCCTCTACATCTGTAACAGTCCTCTACATCTGTAACAGTCCTCTACATCTGTAACAGTCCTCTACATCTGTAACAGTCCTCTACATCTCTAACAGTCCTCTACATCTCTAACAGTCCTCTACATCTCTAACAGTCTTCTACATCTCCAACAGTCCATCTCCAACAGTCCTCTACATCTCCAACAGTTCCCTACATCTCCAACAGTTCCCTACATCTTTAACAGTCCTCTACATCTCCAACAGTCCTCTACGTCTTGTTAAGTGAACTTTATAACGTAGAATAAAAGGATATACTCAATCAGTATTTACAATCTGGAACTATGGCTCACCCTGCTCTGAGAATAGCATATCTGATGTTGCTGTTGACCGCGATGGCGTCACAAGATGTTGTGTGGAGACCCACTGTACCGCCGGAGCCTGCAACACAAGACAACACGACACGAACACTTGCAGCGTCACGGTGAAGCAGGAAGCTCCCATCACGCCATCCCTCATAGTACATGGCGTAGTGTCGCTTCGTTCATGATATCAACATATTTCTAAAAGACTGTTGGTATTGGCGAACACTTCGGCGTAGCAGAGGACACCGAGTTCGATATGAAAGTATCAGATCTAGATCAATGCTTTTTCAGATCAGAGACTTTGAACTTGGCAATTGGTCAGACAAAATACTATTCAAAGCAAAGATCAAATGGGCACTTCGTATGTGTGATTGTATGATAATGAAAGCGACCATGCATGTACAGTAATGATTGTTAGTATGAAGGAGTGTAGATGTAGGCAGAGATATACCGTCACTAGTGGCTCTCAGCTGAACCTTCTTGCCGAAGGGCAGATGAACGACTATGGGGTCGCCCAGCACGTCCACCACAAGCAGCTGGATGGAGGAGGTCGTGTTTGGACCCTCGTTATACTGCAGCTCGGGCGGGGCCACCAGTCTGTGTGCAGTATAAGCTTAACATTGTATTACTTTCACACTGAGGAAGTTTAAAACGGAGAATGTTCTAAAATGTTCATTACCATATTTTAGATTAGGTCTGACTTGGTTAGACTTAATTACAAAATATGGACCACTCAGATAATGGTTAGTGGCCATGAGTACATGTCGTACCTGTCTGCGCCTGTTTTGTCCACGGAGCTGTCGACGCCATGTTCCCCGAATGAGCAGGAGACCAGAAACTGTTCCTCGTTCGTGATGATGGGACTGCCCGTCTCGCCCCACCCAACATACACAGTGGCGTAATATACCGAACCACCCTGCCGCTTCTGTGCAGACAAAACACTGAACAAATGCAAATTATACATTTATACAAACTAACACGATTTTTTTCCGAAAATATCTGCACCTTTCTTGTCAAGAAACGCTATTGAGTATTGATTTACAATTTACATGATATGGAACATCCAGCGATCAGTTAAAACTTCAATATGTATTACAGCCAAATTTGTAAATGTTACTTTACTTGAAATAATCCGAGACATCTGCTGTGGTAGAGTTGCTGATTGAGTCTGTTCATGATAATAATGAAGATATGTATGAGCTCGCATATCCACGAGGACAGATTGTTTAGACAATCCCTGCATAGGGCGTATTTAAACAAGTAATGTGGGAAGTACAAACTTCTTTATGTCCAAAACGCAAAGGAAGTTGATAAATAGTTATTGGTTCTATCTAAAGACGCCTGTTACAGCGCTCCAAGGTTGCCTCCAGCCAGGGACGATGTTTACATAGCTAGTCCCTGTTCCAACACTAGCTTCACCAGGTACCTGTTAGTCTTGCTGGGTCTGCAGACATAACTCACCTGTCCGAGGCACGTTATGAATAACATATCTGACCAAAGACAACAATCAAACTGTTTCAACCCCTGGTTCGGCGTTGGGAGTGAGTCACTCTTTCAGCTCATACCATCGTTACTGAACGTCACAGACATCACTCACTTAGGCTATGTATACGACCACTTTCTACCAATGAACTGCTGAAAGATGTTACTTGACAAGATGGTAAGGTCAACCTTAAATATTACACACATAGTATAGAGGCATTGTTCCTAACTTATCGAATAGGTAATCGATGCGCTTTTGTTTAAGATTAATGTGTACATATATTAAGCTAATCAATTGATACAAATTTAACCGTTTAAAAATGCGCTAAAAACATTGAGAAATCAAACCGCATTGTCAGTCTCAAGTGTAAGTGTGAGTGAGCCGGTTGAGACTGCGGGGGAGAGGTCTGCACGTACACTGAGGATGCAGGGGGCGGTGCTGTTGGGTTCGAAGCCGATGATGATGTAGCAGTGGGAGACGTCCACCTGCTGGTCAAACTGTACCATTCCGTTATCACACAGAACGCTGGGAGACACCGTCAGGTCCGAGATCACCTCGATACGTCCCTCGTCCTTGCCATGCCCGCAGTGCGGAACAACTACCAACAGACATCAACACAGCACACCCTCAACTCCTCGGTCTTTGTAATAGACACATACCATACGAGAACCTAGTATGTACCAAACTAGAACTAGAAGAAGTAATTCATGAAAAATATGAAGGCCAATTTATTAGATGAAAAGCAAAAATGGATAGAGTATGGGGAAAACCAAGCAAATGTTTTTTTAATAGAACTTTTCTTAATAAATCAACTACAAAACTTAATGATGGCTCTGAAATAGAACTGAAAGATATTCTTCGAAGAAACTAAACATTGCCACCAGAAATGTATTCTGGGCCAAAATTGACCTTGAAACTTTGTTCTGATATAAAGGTCCCTAGAATAAGTAAAATGGAATCGCAGAAATTAGAAAGTAAATTAATTTATGAAGAATGTCTGCAGACTTTAAAGAGTATGTAAAATGAAAAATGAAAAATCACCTGGTCCTGCTTATATCACAACGGAATTGTTATTTAAAAATTGGATTGATTTAAATCAATATTATATTAACTCTCTAAATTATGCATATGATCACAGATTCTCATCAAAAAGTCAAAACAGATATTAATCACGTTTACCAAAATACAGTAAGCCAAAACAGTTTCAATCCCATAAGCTTAACAAATGCATCATATAAAATTACATCTGCAGTAATTGGCTTTTAGAGCGGAGCTTATAGGAACCGTTACATAAAGTCAAACAATTGTGTTGCTGTACTTTGATTTTGCATTTGATTTCAATTTCAAGGGATTTTTTTTTATAAATGATATATATGATAAATTTTTTTAAGAAATGATTTCATAACGCGTTTGTCAACGCAGTAATAACCTGTTTGAAACTCTTTTGCAAGCTTCGCCAGTTTAACAAGTTTAAGTTAAGTTACAAACAGGTTATAACTGTGTGAACAATCAAATCATGAAATCCATTTCTTTATTAAAGCAACTCAACTAACTGAACTTATTGTAGAGGCTTTTCTCTCCCCGATAAGTTCTCTTTCAATGTAACCTCTATAATGAGGGGGTAATTTATTTATTCATAGTTGTGAGATTGTGTTCTTCAAAGAAGTTTTCCTCTTAGAACGACAACCGGCATACCCTGTAATACGCGCCTTGGAGGTTTCATTGCTATGGGACGGTTACCCAAAGCCTGTTTACTGCTTAAAGGGGCAGTAGCACGTTTTTTGATAATTATATATTTTAAAATTTTCAGTGATAATTGTAAGTTAATATTAAATGTATTATTTTGACAGTGTCAAAAATGTCATTACACAAGTCAATCATCCATAGTCGGGGGACAAAGTATGAAGATTCACATAAAATACATAGGCGGCCATTTTTGTGTGAACACCTTTAATTCATTTTCTGTAAGAAAAAGGAATCGCATGGCTAAACTTTACGTTAAATATTTGAATTATTACTGCTCCATTTAGTTTAAATACATTGTCTTTCAATTGGAACCATTAATTTACATTTTCCTGACATCACCTTGTATTCCCCCTAAAAACGTGCTACTGCCCCTTTAAGGTTACAGATTATTTGTATTTCTAGCACGAAGCTTACAACTGATTACGTTAGGTTTGTTTTTATAATTTGTTACATCTGTATAACAATTGCATAACTGAATAAGAGCACCTAATATCCACGTGTAACATAACCATTAACGCTCTTATTTTGGGATGACAAAATTTAAAGAAATATTCCATATGATTCCTGAGAAAAATATCAACACAACCACATTGTCTTGATATAAAGAAAGAAATTGGACTTAAAAGCTATGTATCACCTATAAAGGATTTTCTAGAGGAAAGTAGTGTGTACTAAATTTACCTCTGGTGAATTCAATGAATTACCAAAACTGTTACGGAAAACGTCACGTTATGTTGTGGTATAATAAATCTTAACTTTGGTAGTGAAACATTTTCTGTATATCCTCAATGCTACGATGCCTCAAACTAATACATCACAAAAACCTTTGCACATGTTTGCAATACGACACGGAGTAAGTGAATCAAGTAAAGGTACGAAGCTGTAAAACCATAGACACATTTGAAGTCGGGAGTCGATTTAACCAGTCTGATTAAAATTGGCCTAGTTCTGAGAAATGAAATTTTCAAAATACTTACTCTCCTCTCGCTAGGTCTGACCGCACCCCTATACATCTCATGGTTTTTTTACCAGTTAAGTTAGCGGATCACATCATCTCCATTATAAGAGCGCTAAGGGTGATCATGTTCAAAGCAAGTTAACAGAAGAACCTGCTTGACACAGGACCTAGTGGAGAGGAAATCTATGGAAATATTAAGTTCTATTCTTTAAAGAATAAATATATCGATTTAATCAGAATGAGTTATACCATATGTTGAATGAGTATTTAAAACAAATTAAACTCTAATTAATTAGAAGTAACTAATGTAATGTCTTGTACTTCTGAACATGGGTCAAGTGATGATACAAGAAACAAGGCGTTACCTTTCAGCTCGTAATTGTCAGGGAAAGCCTCAAGCGTGGGCAGCAACTGGAAGTGAGAGGAGATGATGAGACATGACCAGCACCAGAGGAGCTTCCTGAAAAGCTTCATACATAGTTACAGTAGTACTAACAACCTTCAAGCTTAACTCCACAAACTGTTTTCCAACATCGATATACATTTGTATTTGATATGTTGAGAAACAAGCGAAACAAATGCACAATTGTACTTCAAAAGAGTTTAAAAGAGTTAAACAAGCAGCCAGAGTCGACTGTATCCCCGCCTAGTGCAGGTCGGGATAACCACCGAACGACCTATAATAGCTCGATTTAGCTATAGTAGCTCGATCGAGCTATAGGTCTATGGGTCGATCGAGCTATAACCGCATTTTTTTGACAATGTGCAATTATTACGGGTTTTCCGCAATTGCGGCTCCGCCAATATGGAAACCTATTTTATCGATTCATTCTTAGCCCTTCACAGAATTTGGCTAAACCCTAGCGCTTTTTATTTATTAGACATTAGTTTGCACTACCCAAGTGTCAATGTCACTTCGAATAGAAAATAACAACACGGCTGATGACTGATCGTTTCGATTGCCTGACTTCTGGTTTGGATGTCTATTTCGTAATCATAATTTTCCCGTGCATCTCGCTCGAGCGTGACAATTTTAATAATCTACGGAAATTACACTCGGCTTTCGGGCATATTCGGGTTTGAGAAGGGGCCATCCCTGCATAGATATTATAATTTCAGTTATAAAATGTTTTTGTTTTGTTTGGTGTTTGATTCATTGCAACTCGCTTGCTGGCGTTTTCCATTGGTTCGTCCCTACCATGTTTTGTAACATTTGTTAAGAAAGGATTAACTTCTACTATAACAGTGCAAAACTATCAGTAGGGACCGCACGGTGAATTTCTATTTCAGAAACCTTTGAATTAATAATTGTGATAAAGGTACTTAAGTTCTTAACACAATAAACGAAAAAAAGAACATAATATTCTCATAACTCGACCCAAGTATTGAGTAAATGCTATCTGAAAATGTGTACACGTTTGCAAATTAACTCATTACGATCAGTAAAATGGCATCGAGCCTTCTGTACTTCCGGTTTATAAACAGTCATGGTTGCGTTAAAAAGTGGACATCGTCAGTAATATCAAATGTGGAATTTAATCATTTTAAGGGCTCTTAAACTGATTTGCGCTTTATGAAAGGTGAAAGACTTAGAAACTATTGGAATACTTTAGTGCAAGTTGGAGTAATTTGCAAGTTGGAGTAATTTGCATAATGTTTCTACAATATCCAAATGATATCGGATTGTATTATAATAGTTTAGTCTTCATAGTTTACATGAGTCTATCTAATTTGCATATGTATTTTGGGAGAATTCAATTATAAATCAACAAAGAATTTTTTTTCATGTTTTATGTCCTTATTGGTTCCCCTGTTGTGTCTACATTTTAATGATTAAAAATTTTCATAATTCGTTATTATATATAAGCTAAAACTATAATTATAAAATTATAATATCTATGCAGGGATGGGCCCTTCTCAAACCCGAATATACCCGAAAGCCGAGTGTAATTTCCGTAGATTATTAAAATTGTCACGCTCGAGCGAGATGCACGGGAAAATTATGATTACGAAATAGACATCCAAACCAGAAGTCAGGCAATCGAAACGATCAGTCATCAGCCGAGTGTTGTGTCAACTTTGCGAGGTATATTTTCTGTTTTTGAGTTGTTATTTTCTATTCGAAGTGACATTGACACTTGGGTAGTGCAAACTAATGTCTAATAAATAAAAAACGCTAGGGTTTAGCCAAATTCTGTGAAGGGCTAAGAATGAATCGATAAAATAGGTTTCCATATTGGCGGAGCCGCAATTGCGGAAAACCCGTAATAATTGCACATTGTCAAAAAAATGCGGTAATAGCTCGATCGACCCATAAACCTATAGCTCGATCGAGCTACTATAGCTAAATCGAGCTATTATAGGTCGTTCGGTGGTTATCCCCGACCTGTAGTGGGCAACATGTGAAACAATACTACAATATGATAACTGTAGAGTAATTAAATCGTAATAATATTTTAAGTAGAAAACTATCCTCGGCAGTCAGCGGTCATTAAAAAAAGTTGTGTGTCTATAGAAACGGCCAAATCAGTTGTAGAATGAAGTTGACAACACAAACAGGCACCACTATACATAATCATTGTTTCAAGAACCAAGTTTCAATGAGTTTCGCCAAATCTCCATGAAAAATCATAATATCGGTTTGACAAAATTCAAATCGAAACTGTTAGTACAGTCGAACCTCGTTTATTCGGACCTCGGATAACTGGAAACCTCGCTTTGCGGACAATGTTCAGGTGGAAACAAAACATCCGGATAAACTAAATTTTGAAGTTTCACACTGTATACATCAAGATACTTTGTACAGGACCTGAATTTTTGGAGAGGCATTCTAGAAGTTTAATAGGCCAGATCTTGTACTTACTTTAGATTTTGATTGGCTGAGGAACGAAGGCTGTTTTTTGTCTTTTGAATAACGCATTACATATTAATCTTTCGATTAACATTTAACACCTTGATACACTTGAAGACATCGAAAAGGTCACAATCTGACGCTCCGTGTGCCTCAATAGAACAAGGGATTCCTTTATATCACATTAACTAACGATCTTTCTATGATTCCTTTATGGTTAGCCTTCGCGTTTCAAGTTCAAGTCTCTATCCTTATGCCTTGTTCATTCATGCACGTTTTGTTCAATTTCAACAACAAACCTTCAATCTCACAAGTGCTGTTCATTGCTCTTTTTGCCCACTTTGATAGTAGCTTATATTTCTAAATTGATTAACCCAATGCATACCTAAAAGCCCGTTTGATGTTTAAATTATTGAGCATCCTTATGTTAGATATGTGTACGATTCTGGCCATTTAGGCGAAACCAATTTCAGTTCCGTTAGTACCTTATCTATCCCCAACCTTTAGGGCAGTCCAAAGCTAAGGTACATACCAGAACACCACACAGAACCAAGGGTAGACTCATGTCTGCACACAGTGCCACCATCATCTGAAACATCATATCAGACAGTTGGCATTACATTCATTGCTGCACTAGTAGGGCGTTAAGTTGCATCGGTATTGTACACCAATTGCCATAAAATATAGTTGTATAATATACCTTTCATCTGCGAAACAAATGTCGGGCGAAATGTTTAGAATACCAACAAACCCGAGACAAACAACTAACCTATGAAATCTTTCGTAAGAAACCAACGACTCTACTGCCACGTGAATTGCATGACAAACCCGTGCACGCCGAGTGAAAACATGCACTGCACGTGCTGTAAACTTGCCTCAAGCCAACCAGAAAACTGCCAGGTATTTGTAAGGTAAGACTTATTGACTGCTTAAGAATTAAATTTATTTATCAATTATCTAAAGACTATACTGAACTAGTCGTTTATAAAACGACATCAGTGTGTACTAGAAAAGGCGTGCGGGACCTTATCGAGTATAGGTAGACAGTTGTTGAAGATGGTTATTAACCAGTAAAATCGGTCAACAAATTGCTCATTAATCTATTAAATTCTGCATATGTATTAACTTGATATGTCATGATATACACTCTGTGAACAAAACTACTTGTTGAACTTGTTGCCAACAGATCGAGCAATGGAGCGGCGAGCTGTCCTCTGTGTGGGCCTGTTGCTGTCCTACCTCAAGGTGATGTCCTCACTCCGCCAGGCGTCTTACACTCGCTATTACCTCTATGATATGAATATTCCACCTGTACAGACTCAAAGCCAAATTCCAGATTCAATTTATATGATGCTCCCGAAATCGATAAGATAATTTAATTACATAACTTATTCTTATATTGATATCAGACAAAAATAAGGATATTTGACAATTTTGAAATAAAGTAAATGATTTATTTTTTATTGACACAATGGTGAAAAATCAATCATAAAACATGCCGTACTTATTTTGTGCATTAATTTTACTGAATAACCACTTATCTTAATTTCGATTATCAAAATTATATTGCTATGTTTATCCCAATGGCAAAGCCCGTGAGATATAATCAATCTCATCTTGTTGACGGAGCAGCATCCCTAAATCTCAAACGATATCTTACTTCAAGTGTACATGTGCGATATACCTATCTATCCAAGTGGTACCTTTAAATATTTTTCAGACATCAGAAAATACCATTTTGTGTTTCTGTGAAAACAGGTTGGAAGAGAGATTTTAATTTCCAGAGCAGAATTTCACAACTGTTGTTTTCGTACAATAAGTGTATATGTAACATCCAGGTACTTAAAGGGGCAGTAGCACGTTTTTAGTGGGAATATAAGGTGATGACAGAAAAATGAAAATTAATAGTTTCAATTGAAAGACAATGTATTTAAACCAAATGGAGCAGTATTAATTCAGACATATAACATAAAGTATAGCCATGTGATTCCTTTTTCTTACACAAAATGAATTAAAAGTGTTCACATAAAATGGCCGCCAATGGATTTTATGTGAATCTTCATACTTTGTTCGCTGAGATTTTTGACACTATAAAAATAATACATTTAGCATTACCTTACAATTATCAGTGAAAATTTAAGAATGCCCTTTAATATCGGATTTTAAACATGATTTTTTCAACTGTTTCAATGAAAAAAAAGAAAGATTTTAGATCTGTCCACTTTTAAGAAATATTCTTGAATTCTACATTCTAATATTTCAACTGTACTCACTAGTTTTATTCTAAAACTGTAAAAGGTAACTTTAAAGAGTATTAAGTAATTTATTATTTAGCATGTTAAGGGGACTGTTGGACTAGGTGTTGTATTATTTAGGGGATTGTTGGACTATGTGATTTATAATTCAGGGGACTGTTGGGTTATGTGATATATTGTTTAGGGGATTGTTGGACTATGTGATTTATAACTCAGGGGACTGTTGGGCTATGTGATATATTGTTTAGGGGATTGTTGGACTATGTGATTTATAATTCAGGGGACTGTTGGGTTATGTGATATATTGTTTAGGGGATTGTTGGACTATGTGATTTATAATTCAGGGGACTGTTGGGCTATGTGTTATATTATTTAGAGGACTGTTGGACTATGTGATTTATAATTCAGGGGACTGTTGGGCTATGTGTTATATTATTTAGGGGACTGTTGGACTATGTGATATATTGTTTAGGGGATTGTTGGGCTATGTGTTATATTATTTAGGGGACTGTTGGGCTATGTGTTATATTATTTAGGGGACTAGGACTATGTGATATATTATTTAGGGGACTGTTGGACTATGTGATTTATAATTCAGGGGACTGTTGGGCTATGTGATATATTGTTTAGGGGACTGTTGGACTATGTGATTTATAATTCAGGGGACTGTTGGGCTATGTGTTATATTATTTAGGGGACTAGGACTATGTGATATATTATTTAGGGGACTGTTGGACTATGTGATTTATAATTCAGGGGACTGTTGGGCTATGTGATATATTGTTTAGGGGATTGTTGGGCTATGTGTTATATTATTTAGGGGACTGTTGGGCTATGTGATATATTATTTAGGGGACTGTTGGACTATGTGATTTATAATTCAGGGGACTGTTGGGCTATGTGTTATATTATTTAGGGGACTGTTGGACTATGTGATTTATAATTCAGGGGACTGTTGGGCTATGTGATATATTGTTTAGGGGATTGTTGGGCTATGTGTTATATTATTTAGGGGACTGTTGGGCTATGTGATATATAATTCAGGGGACTGTTGGGCTATGTGATATATTGTTTAGGGGATTGTTGGGCTATGTGTTATATTATTTAGGGGACTGTTGGACTATGTGATTTATAATTCAGGGGACTGTTGGGCTATGTGATATATTGTTTAGGGGATTGTTGGGCTATGTGTTATATTATTTAGGGGACTGTTGGGCTATGTGATATATTGTTTAGGGGATTGTTGGACTATGTGATTTATAATTCAGGGCACTGTGTGGCAACGTCATTATTACGCTCTTATGTCATGGCCCATAATAATACATTATATATGGGAATCAGGCGATGTTGTAAGGCTCATTCCTGACCCCAATGATAATAATTTGTATAGCACCTATTTTTCAACACAAGCTGCGTAATGGCGCTGAACAGAAGATAAACGTTACATACAGTATTCTTGCTGAAAAACAAATGTTTTTCGAGAGAGCATGAAGGATGTGTGAGAGACTGCTGTTTTTAGTTAATACCATGGTCAATTGTTCCACAATATTGGGGCCAATTTCGAGAGGCATTATAAGTTTAGTAGACGTTGATGCAATCTTATTAAACTATTATATTTTTGCTACACTACGCTACGCATGAAGTTGTGTAACGTAGTGAAGGAAATTATGATATTATCTTAATGAGTTTGAAGTTGATGGAACAAAGAGACTCCAAAGACCGAGGATTCCTCTCTATTTCATAAGGCTGAATTAATCTTTCTAGTAGAACGGGTACTTGTTATTATCGGTCAGTGAGGGACTTTGGTTACAACCCTTTGTTATGAAGAGCGGCATCAGTCAGTGAGGGACTTTGGCTACAACCCTTTTTATGAAGAGCGGCATCAGTCAGTGAGGGACTTTGGTTACAACCCTTTGTTACACCAGGTGCCATGTAGCTGTTTTAAAACTGGCTTGATGTCTTCACGAGATTTTCTCAATGCTTTAAGTCAAACAATCCATACAAATTAAATTGTGTCTAATATTTATATTTTCATATTATCCAAGGATGTATTGAATTTAGGCTTTTTCTCAGCTTATCATTGTGGTATCGCAGTATTTACTGAAGGTTTTCAAATTATTCGATTGCTCAAGTCCTCAAATATTCTGGGATTTTTTGGTTCACTGTAGTATACCCTCCAACTTAATTCATTTTAATACGAATCCTGACTGATTGCTATGAAATCTACAAATGCAATCATCAACAATGTTTCACACTGAGCACACTGTTGAAACCTAATTATTGTATTGAATATGGCTGTTTCAGATCTGTGCTGCATATGTACCGGAGGAGTATATGCTTCTCGGTGAGTTGGATTAAAATGAGCTTATCTCAAAATGTTTTGCTTAAATGTACTGGTAGATCAAATATGTCTATATAATAATATATGCCCCCACTATGACACGG
The DNA here is from genome assembly GCA_916613615.1 of Steromphala cineraria. NCBI lineage: Eukaryota > Metazoa > Mollusca > Gastropoda > Trochida > Trochidae > Steromphala > Steromphala cineraria. The sequence continues at coordinate 51,361,988 of OU744720.1, forward strand.
AATAAAGCGCTCCGCGTGTCCGTTCATTCGTCCGAAATCGTTTTCGGAGCATAACTAGAAAACTATGTGACACAGAAACTACCTATGTGGATGCTACCTATGTGGTACAGATATGCCTTTTTGGTTTACAGTTCCAAGGTACCAAATGTCTATGAAACTTTGTTCTAAAACGGCCACATTGATATTGTTCCGTTTCCGGAGCATAACTCGTTGCTATTTGACTTCGAGCATCAAAGACGAAATTTGTGATTTGGCTCTATAGGATGGCAATATCATTTTCAAAATATGACGATTTATTTGATTTTTGCAGCGTTTAAAAGCTATGACTTCAAGACTTCAATTGTTTTTTTGTTAAAGCTCACCCGAAGCACATGTACAATTACCATCATGTATTCACATAACTAAATGTATGTCTATTGTATTGTATCATTATCTAATGGCGGTAAAGGTACAAGGGGAATGACTGTGACATGTGCTGACTTTTGCTTTGTTTCTGCCTAGAAATTGTATTTCATTTCTTTTCTATGTATTGAAAATGACATGGAGGAAAATAGGTTTGAATCTAAACTTCTGAGTAATATATATCCTGAAAATCTGCTAATGGTGAGATAGCCACATAGTAATCAGAGGTCCATTGCAGTGAGCGGCGAGTGCGGAGAGGCGGACAGCCCCAGCGCCAGGGTGAAGGTCGTCACGGATCTGCCCAACCCAGAGGTCCACGCTTTCTGTCTGAACGAGACCGACCACCACATGTTCTCAGAGGACAATGTGCACTTCCAGCTGCCCGTCTTCTACAACCCGACTGGCGACAAGTGCGCCTTCAAGGTACAGAAATACCTCGGACTACATCTGCAGAACCATCTGCACGTACTCAATTTGTACTGAATTCTCAACGGCCTTTATATATAGTTATCAGGTCCATCTTAGACGTTAAATTAGGTAATTATATACATTTCAGTAATACTTTCAAAATGTAAAGGAGGTTACATGATGTCATTGCTTTTTCATAAATCTTCTACATAACTGTATTATGGATTGTTAAATGGTTCGTATGGTTTGTAGTATTCTTGTAAGACCTTGCGTTCAACCAGATATTGTCGGGTATCAGCTTCCGGTCTGTCCGTGACCTCTATAATTATGACCTGAAATATCACTACATCGCTGTAAGTTATTAAGTTTATTTAATTCAAAGTAAACAATATGCATTGACCGAATATTCCCACATTTACATTGATTATTGATTATGTTAAAGAGGGACTGAAATGCTATATGGCAACTTTCGGGATTCATGAAATAGTGATAACAATTTCACATGGACTCAACTTTAAATTTCTGAAATCGACCTAGAAACGGCTTAATTACGACTGTATAAAGAACACCGCCTAATTAGGCCGGCGAACAGAATAAAACGCACTGAAGCGTGACTGCCTCGTGACGTGTTAGTAGGCGATGTGATACCCCCTTGTGTGCCCTCGTTATGTAAAACAACACAAGCTAACAGTACAGCTCGATGTTTAACCGTCGATTAAACACCCTAAACAACATCCAAACATCTCAAACCTTCAATAAATCGGTAGTTTATTTATTCAACTGGCAATTTGTATTGATGAAAACGTAAGACCCTGATTAAAAACGAAGTTGTGCGCATAATGCTACAGTATGTAGGCCTAGATGGTCTCGCTTTGCGCAATGTTGTCATAAGACTGCACGTGAGAACCCGGATGTATATGTAAACAATTGCTCCCGTGTGAACTGTTTTATCTTCGTGCACAGTTGTTGGTTGTTATTGAATATTACTTTAGTAGCAGAGCAGAAAGGATGTAATTATACAATACTATTTTATTTTTACATTTAAACCATTTTTTTAGAATTGCCTTTGACTTCATTTTGTAACAGGATAAAAAAATATATACGTTTTTCTTAGTTATTTCATTTAGTGATGGACAAGTTACAATTCTCAATGAAAGACATGTATGGGATGATCACTGATGTCTTGTTTAAAACATTATTTTCACTGAAAATCTTAATGTTTTCACTCTTGTACATAGAGGTGATATTTTCCACAACAATAGCCGATACATTGCCAAACAGAATGAAGATTTATTAAATGAACCTTATCCAAAATAAATATCAGATAGAGCAAAAACGGTACTCCTAATTTCAGGTTAATAGGTAATAATTTACCAATCGGAGAAAAAAGGGATGTTAAGGAATACAATTGCTATTTGATGTTACCTAATTAGCTGATGTCATAAAATAGCCTGGTGTTGATGATTGTGCATTATATAACCTACCTGCTATAGTCATCATTTGATATCATCTAATTAGGAAACAGACAGGAAATACGATAGACAGTAAAGTAATTGTGTAATAAGTGAGTATCTGATCTAAAGAAAGTAAGTAACACCTGCAGACCAATGTCATTGTTTATTCAACCTTTTTATACAACGTTCAAATCTAAATGTGAGCATTGTATATTCGGATTATTACCATAAATCAGCCCAATACTTTATGCTATGTTTTATATTTTACTTATCTCCCTTTTCTCTGCATGCCAAACTGTTCATTCAGTGAAAATGCGAGCTCGAAGCAGAAAATCGGTGTAGTGATCGGAACACGTGAGTTCGATGTAGATTGTCACATTGCTCTGTTTGACCTAACACAGCGGGTCAATTTGGCGTGAAACCATCAATATGATGGGAATTTGTCTACGGAGACTTCATCAGGAGATATTCTAGGACAGTTGACAGCAACACGATGATATAGCATACTGTTAATCGCTTTGAAAAGGCAGAACTGCGGATTTCGCCTTTCATTTTCCATATAAGCAGACGAACGCTACGCCTACTGCCACGTCACTTCCGGTATCCCCTGCCCGTGGCCTCTCAGCCTTGTTTTGGTTTGTCGCTGGACGGCCACAAGCAGACGCCTTGTTACGCAATGTTTACTTAGCTGTAGCTTCAATGAGAAACTGTGTATCGTTGCTGTTTTGGCCTTATATTTATGTTATATAGTTATTTGACCAATATCTTTTGAAAAATATATTTAAAAAAGGTTATGCAGCCCTTCTTTAAGGTAATGTACATGCAATTACCTTGTAATGCCACAGGAGGGCTTCTCACGCTCGTAGCACAGATGGAAGGCTTTACTTTTCATTGTTTTGTTTTGACAGAGTGTTCGCTTTTTTATAAGTTGTCAATTATAAAACAAGAATATCTTACTACAAATAACAATTATCAACTTAGTTTATAGTTTTTTTTGGGGGGGGGGGGGGGGGGGGGGGGGTGGGTGTCATTGTTCAGAACGCCATATATAGAAATAGATGCAGCATGTTTGTATGCATGAACATTATTTTAAGTCTAAAGAATTCATAGATTTATCTAGAAAAGACTTGGTTGATATGGTAATGCTCATGCGGCTGAGTATTCTTTGTTGTGAACAGGAACATCCGGTGACTGGCGTGTTCAAGATCGCTGTGTTTGTGGAGTGGGGGACGCCCGGGGGAGAGGTTCAGATGCACGAGGAGCGCTACTGGGTCACATGCATGCACAGCAGCAAGTCAAACGGCTCCAGTGAAGACGAGCTTATCAATGAATCGTAATGTACCTTCTCAATAACACAATTAACATTGTAGCGATTGTTTTGATTTCTCTTCTCAAGTTCAACTTATATATATCAATGGAATTGAATAAGTACTTTAAAATTTCTTGTTCAAACTCGTTAACAACATTAGAAGAAATCACTGTTTGTGCTTCCTTGTCGATTGTTTGGTATGATTGTAGAGTTATCTCCCCTCAAGAGATCCAGACTCATCTGGGAGACCGATCCAATTCGACCTTCACGCTGCGCATGACCGACATTTTAGGCGACGATCTGGTGCAACCGGTCGACACAGGCAAGATGGTGAAGCTGATTGCCACGTCAGACGGTTTGTAAAACACATTGTCAGTTGGAAAAATCTTGCTAACTTCTGCTCTATTTGGGGGTATCCGCGACTGTCACTATAAGCTATGTATTGGTCAATATTGTGATTCCTTTATAAATTATTTCGAGGATAATGAGTGACGTCTTTGAAATGCCATGTTGTATGTATCAGTGTCATCATATACTACTAATACTATTTACTACTTTATCGAGTTGCCAACGGTTAGTTGTATCTCTGTCATTGTTAATGTAAACGGCAGTTGTTGATTGAGGTAGGGTTTGTCTGCATTATTTGTTATACTATTCGTTGAACTATTATAAATGAGATTAATCTGCTGGAATCTTAACTGCTGTTAGAAGTCCTTTACTGATGGAGTTGGCATGTTGGCAGGGAGTGGCGGAGAGGTTGGACTGAGAGCGGTTGCCTGTGACGCTCTAGGGGCCAACAACAACAGCTTCGCCATACTCAGAGCCGGGTACGTCACTCTCTCGCTTCCACTTGCAGAACATCTTCTACTATTTAGGTTTTATCTAGACATTTCGCATTTTTAACTGCTAAAGTACGTCTCTGTTTATTTTCAACTGTTCGGTGACAGACTGGACTTGGCTGGACTCAGTAGGCGTAGGTCATATATAATGAGGAAAATCTATATCGTTATCTTTGTAACTTCTATTAGCATCTATCATAAATTACAAAACGACATTTAGAAATATAAGATTGAAAAAGGGGGAGATAGATATTTATTAGGAAAGCACAGCGGTACAGAAACATAAGATGGGACGCTGGTGATGTGTGGTATATTGTGATGTGTCATGATGTGATGTATTGGTGTATGGTGATGTGTGGTATATTGTGATGTGTCATGATGTGATGTGTCATGTGATGTATGGGTGTATGGTGATGTGTGATATATTGTGATGTGTCATGATGTGATATATGGGTGTATGGTGATGTGTGAAATATTGTGATGTGTCATGATGTGATGTTTGGGTGTATGGTGATGTGTGATATATAGTGATGTGTCATGATGTGATGTATGAGTGTATGGTGATGTGTGATATATTGTGATGTGTCATGATGTGATGTATGGATGTATGGTGATGTGTGATATAGTTTGATGTGTCGTGATGTGATGTATTGGTGTATGGTGAAGTGTGATATATTGTGATGTGTTATGATGTGATGTGTCATGATGTGTATATGGTGATGTATGGTATATTGTGAAGTGTCATGATGTGATGTGTGATATATAATATTGTGACATGTTATGATGTGATGTGTGGTATATGGTGATGTAATGGTATAATGTGGTGTGCCATGATGTGATGTATGGTATATTGTGATGTGTGTAGGTGTGGGGACGGGATGATACTGAGCAAGGACAGCGGTTTCCTGACGACCGGTCTTGTAGCGACCAGCCCTTTCTTCGCGGCCTTCAGACTGTTCGCAGACTCCAACCTCACTTTCAACTGTAACTTCACTCTCTGTGACACAAACTGTGACGGGGTAGGTCTTGATCTTGAGTATAGCGTCTGAATCTCTTCTGTTATCTTTTGCTGATATTTTAACCTAGTCCCGGCGGGGGGAGTGTTGATCTTGTATGCAAAAATGTGTCCCATAACTTTGACTGTAGATCCTTGTACGGAAATCTCAGGCGATAGAATGTTTGCCCTTACCTTGGTTTTTGGAGTTAAGCAATCCATTGAAGAAGGCCGCCAAAAGAACCGTCACGACCTTTCATCGAGGTTGAAAATATAAATAAAAGTCAAATGTAGTCTTCTCTCTCGGGCTTAATCCAAAAGCAAAAGGTGTCGATATGTCTTCCTCATTTAATGTGTGAACATTGGGCTCACACACGGGGTCATTGGGACTCATAGCACTAACAGAAGCTTTTAACAGAAGATCATTCTATAGGAACTCAGGGAGTATTGAGCAATGAAGATTTACTTGAAAGTGTAAGCCACGACAGAACTTGAAATTGTTTTTTAAAAGTAACTAGGAATAATCTCAGCGTATTGGGACTTAGTCTAAGACCAGATAAAGAAGCCTGGCCTAGATCCTGACAACCTTCGTAAATACAGGCCTGTATCGAGTATACCTTTCCATTCCGAAAGTTATAGAATGTGCGGTAGCGAGCCAATTATAACAGCACATCAACTATAACAATCTTGGTGAAGTTATCAGCGTATCGTGTAGGTCACAGGACTGAAACGGCCCTGCCTGCAGAATGACATGAAAGCGATGTATTCAGACGAAGCTGCTAGTCTGATCCTGCTGGACCTTTCGGCAGCATTTGATAAGATTGATCAGCAAATCATGATTGAAAGACTTGTGACCTGTATAGGAAGCCTTAAAGTGGTTCCCCTCTTACCTCACTGACAGGGTTGAGGTGAGGTGATCTGTTGTTTAACGCCGTTTTCAAGAGTATTTCGTTTATATCGCGGCTGGTAGTATTATTGCAGGGAGAATTGACTGACGGATTCCTGTGCCTGTTTGTAAACAATGTCGAATCAAAGAAGAAAATGTTATCATATGGCAACAATGTTCAGTTCTTGGTCCTATCCTCTTCACCGTTTACATGATACCAGTGGAATGTATTGCAAGGTATCATAAGTTGTCCTTTCATCTGTTTGCAGATGACCCACTTGTTTCTTGGGTTCAAGCCTTTTGACGCCCTTTCTATTGAAGACACATACAATGTTATGACAAACTGTGTAAATGACATTAGAATCTAATTGCAAGATAAGCTAAACGACGACAAATGATGTTGATATTCAGTCCTCGACAGGTCCTGTCCAGGTCTTGTCGACAACATCACATGCAAATGGTGGTCTGGTAGGCCTACTAAGTGTAGATCAAGTTCTAGCCCGCTAATGACTGAAATATTGCCAAAGCGGCGTAAAACAATTACCCAAGTTCTACTCTGCTAAGAGTATATACTGGAACTGTTCAAATAAGTCTTTCTTTGCAAGGCTGTCACGTGTTTCAAGAGTGTTCCATGTACCTACCTAGCAGGGATGAGGTCGTGGACGGTTCTCATTCATCATCGCTGGTAATGCATTCTAAGCATGTCTTAAATAAGCATACTGATAAAGGGTAGACTTTGTACTGAAACAACAATTATGTGAAGTGAAATAGTCGTTAAGGTTTACATAACCACAAAAATATTTCACTATTTTCTTTGGAATATGTCTGATTACAATATTGTATAGTGCGTCAAAGGTCGCTACTGAAATATGTTCAGTTTTGTAACGAAAGCAATTTTGAATGCCGTTTAGATCTATCTGGCCACAATCCAGTGAATGCATGACTGGTCACAAGCCCTTTTTCTGGCAACATAAACAAGATCTTTGTCTCGAGATTTATACATCTATCGTAACAATATCAAACAATATCAATGATTTTCAGAAAATGTTTTCCACTCAGTTCATTTGACGATGCAATACAATAAAGCGTTTGGTGTAAAAACAGATATCCACATCAATGGTAATTATTGAAGGCGGTATTTCAGTTGAAATGTACAGTCCGTTTATAAAGTCACACCTGCTCGGGTTTTATGGCCCCTATCCCAGTTGGGGTTTTAAGAGCCGATACTTACGGCGTTAATGAAACGCAAATTAAAGGCGTCTATTGGATAATTTAACAAAAATCAAGCCCGGTTCGTATTTTGTTGAACAATTTTTGGAACGATAATTGAGCAGTGATAAAGTCGAGGTTAGCAGTTGTTTAGGACATCTCTGATCCCTAAAATCCCAGCTAAATTTTTAAACTTGTTATGTTCGCTGAAAGATCATCTGAGAATTCGACATTATGTATTCTTTTTTTTGACCATGAAAACGATTTAAGTGCATTCATTCACACAATAAAAAGAAGCAAACGATACATATCCAGAAGAGGTTATGATAGTAATAAGGGTGTAGCGGTCATCTTTGACAGCTTTCTACAAAATATCTGTATCTATTAAAAAGGAAAGTTGTTTACATGAGAATTTGCAATAACTCCACACCTTTGCCCCCATAATAAACACTGACTGTCGCTGAGCAATGCAGAATTACTCTGAACGAGATAACAAAGATTCGTCATGCTGTGTGATCCAGTATTGGCGTTGATATTGTCAATTATTCATGATGTGAAAGTTTTAGATTAATGATATCAAGGATATAAGGACCAAGATCAATCTCAGTAATAACGCAAAGTTCTGCTTCTGTCAACAGAGTTCCTGTTCCGCCATCAAGAAGCGCTCCACTCCACAATCCGGTAGGTCTCAACAAACACCCCACTTTCCGGCACATCGCCAGTTTGTGGTTTTTGTCACCTGATTGTATTGTTGGCACTGACCGCTCAAACACTTAACCACGCAACAGCCTACAAACGGGACTGTCAGTGCTTACCCTGAGGGTGTCCGTTCGATGAATTTGACACGAATAATATCATATAAATCATGGTCATTTTCAGATACTAGTAGTTAGGGTCGAAATATACTGAACAAATTTGATCCTTATATACTATTCGCAAAAGAGACGTTACCCTGGTGATTCAGTTCAGTAACGGTTCTTTTAGAGCAATTAACATTAAAGGAGTTGTACGATATTTTAATGGAATAATTGTGCTAATCTACGAAGCTCCAGAAGGGACATGGTGAAAAGATATTATTATTACGTACGTATATACGTATAACTATCACGTACGTTCGTGTTGTTATTGCGTAAGTACGTGATAAAACTCAATGTGAACACATATAGCCTACGTACATACTTATTACAGAATCGTCTTAATAAAGAGGTTTTAAGTTAAGAAAATGTTATATTTTGTATCCATTTACTTAAAGGGGCAGTAGCACGTTTTTAGGGGGAATATAAGGTGATGTCAGAAAAATGAAAATCAATGGTTCCAATTGGAAGACAACATATTTAAACTAAATGGAGCAGTAATAATTCAGATATATAATTTAAAGTTTAGCCATGAGATTCCTTTTTCTTACACAAAATGAATTAAAAGTGTTCACACAAAATGGCCGCCAATGGATTTTATGGAATCTTCATTCTTTGTCCTCTGACTATGACTGATTGGCCTGTGCAATGAGATTTTTTACACTGTCAAAATAATACATTTAGCATTAACGTACAATTATCGATGAACATTTTAAAATATAAAACTATTAAAAAACGTGCTACTGCCCCTTTAATATCGTTATTGTCCATCACCAAAAATCTATTTCAAAATTGGTAAATAAATTAATTGGATACGGCTAAAGCTATCCATACCACCTACTCGAAAGCTGGTCAGGTACATTGTAATGCTTTTACAACACAATGTACATATATGCATATTAACAAGCCCAGTCTTCTATGAGGGGGGGGGGGGGGGTTGATAAGTGACCTTTGACTAAATTCGTATTCGGAAAAATCGGTCGGTATACGGAATGTTTTAAGTGGCAGTCTTTTTGAATCGTAATTATAAGACAATTAGCGAATGAAGTCTCTCTTATAGGAGTAGATATAGAGCAAATTGCATCACCTAAGAAGGCGGTACGAATGAGCAGTTTCATAAACACTGAACTTGGATGCACGGGACTATTTGAGTATTGGAAGAATATGGAATCTTATATATATTATTCTCAGAATTCCATTCTCTTCAAGTATCCAAAATGTTCCATAATCTCCGAATAAGCACCCATGTCGTTAGGCATGTTTTTATCTAAAAGACACATACGCCATTGTATACAGCGGAAGCTGTTTTTGAATGAGCAATCTGTTACGGTTTCGTAACAAGCAACTAGGTTTTTAAAAGAGGAGCACATTTTTCATCATAAACAATACCAATAAGAGTAAATTTCGATCTTAGCTTTGAATCATTATCTAGTGAAAAAAATACCTCTAAAGATATATATCTGAAATAAAAAGATATTATTTTGTCTTTTTATAATTTCAAATGTTTTCAAATAATTTTGGATATTTTATCGCATACTGCAGCAAAGAAAAGAACAATCTACAAAAACGTCATCTTTGTATAAAAGGTTGTGAGTAGATTATTTGACCAGTCAAATAGATCAGTCTTTTAACCATATTAAGCAATCTGTTATCTTTTACACACTGTTTAGCTCAAAGAAATATGAAATATGTGCTTACTTTAATCGATTACGTTTAAAATAAACATTCTTTCTACTTATGTTATCATCCTACATTGTGAATTCAAATTGTATTAACAGATACAGATAAACTATGTTATATTGAAAACGTACCAAAGTAAGGCATGTATAAATGTTGGAAATTATGTTTAAGCTGTCCACATTTTGGCTCTAAGAAGTTTGTATCTAAGAAACGGTATACAAGGCTAAAGAGGTTAAACAATTAAGGGACCAATGACCATTTGCTCGCGGAACAGTTCACGAGTGACGACCGTATATTTTCAATCTATTTTACTATATTTATTTATGTAAAATAATTACAAATAAAAGTTTTATATGAGTTCATTGTTTATTGCATTTATGTTGGATAGAAACTCAAACACCTCAAAATTCCAATAGAGAGATTAAGACACAATATGACACTTATCATATCTTACCATAAGTTCTTTCGTAAAGAAGAATGTAGATCCATTACAATTTTCCGACACTACATTGTAGCTTTATTTTGATTTATAAAGTGCTCAACATGCATTGAATATATTTGCAACATTATTTTTAGAAATCAGTTCATTGTGGCCATGCTTTATCAAAATTCCTCTCTACAGGCTAAACATATCACAATTAGATATTACGAACGTACGTAATAAATTATTACGTATGTACGCAATAGTAACACGTACGTACGTACGTATTAATTAACTACGTAATAATAACACGTACGTACGTGATAGTAATACGTACGTACATAATAAATATATTTTTTCAACATGTCCCTTCTGAGCTTCGTACTAATCAATGTTCTAACAGTAATGTGCAATGTTTAAGATCACACGTTAGTAAATATTTTAATCTCTGTCATGTACTGTGTCATTTGTGCTTAACACTTTTATAAAACGGGAGAATCGTCGACCTATGTTTGAATCACGAATTCTTCTTTTGCCTACCGAACAAGTTAGCTACGATGCTTTTAAGAGGTTCGTAATACCAAGACACGCACAAACAGTGCCTTGAAAATGTGTCACAATTACCATTGCTAATTTTCTTTTTGTTAAAATGTTGGCATCTGAGATCTTTTTTCAATTATTATTTCAATATATTAAATCATAGTATATTAGTATCTTGGAAAATTAACGTTTCTTTCTGGTCCAATATATGACAATGTAACGTTGGTTGACTTTCTTAATTCCTTTGTATTGTTCAGAGGATCCTGAAGTGATCAGCCAGTCGTCCGATGTGCTCGCTGTCCAGTCCCTCACCCCATCGAACATTGCTTCCCTACCTTCTATACGCAACAGCCTGGCAGGACGTGCCAGTCAGCACGCTATCGTCTGGGACTTGCTGCTTTTCGCCGCGATATCGGTGCTGACTGTGGTAGGCCTGGTCCTAGTGGGGAGGTCCTGGATTCTAGCGCGGCGGGACGGGGACAATGAGGAACCTATATTCACTGTCATAAAACCTGAGTAATAAAATTGTGATGGGCTTGTTTTGATTGTCTCATTAGTCATGCAAATGTTTCATTGTCAAATGGTCGCAATGGTCGATTGTCAAGACATGTCAGTAGAAGAGGTTAGGGTTAAAATGCCTACACTACAAGACATGTCAGTATAAGAGGTTAGGTTGAAAATGCCTACACTACAAGACGGGTCAGTGTAAGAGGTTAGGGTTAAAATGCCTACACTACAAGACAGGTCAGTGTAAGAGGTTAGGTTTAAAATGCCTACACTACAAGACAGGTCAGTGTAAGAGGTTAGGGTTAAAATGCCTACACTACAAGACAGGTCAGTGTAAGAGGTTAGGGTTAAAATGCCTACACTACAAGACATGTCAGTAGAAGAGGTTAGGGTTAAAATGCCTACAAGAAAAAACGGCTACACTGATTGTGACAGCGACACGCTTACCTGCACATTAGTCTGGAATAATGCCTAACATTAGAGAATTAACCAGCAGATATACCAAGAATGTAAGGGTGGACTCTACAAGCAGGGGCAAAAATACACTGTTAACAATACTCAAAGAGAGGGATAACATACATTAATGAATTGCTAAAATATTATGGCAATTTCTTAAATATGGAACATTTTACATTATATGCGAAAGTTCATATTGAAAAAATAAAACTCCCATACTATTGTAAAATATAGTGAAGATCCAAAAGGGTGCAGGGATATAATTATGTGACATTCACATATTGAAAAAAAACTAATTTCATAATGAACTAAAAGAAAATTTTAAAAAATATCTTTAAGTCACATTGCAGTGTCAAAAGTGTCGAAGATGAACTACATATTATATTCAAACAAATGTTCTTTTTTGCAAATCGGAGGTAGAATCTATATTGTATTTATTGTATAAATGTATATTAAATATATCGAACGAAATAGAATAATGTAAACTGATAAAACAATAACTTTCATTTACAGAAATAGTATCTTAAGATACTGTGAAGATAGACGTTTTTAAAATACATGTATAATGTCAATATTTAGGTAAAATATATACAAAATATTAACGCTTAAATAATGTTTTTCACACTATGGATATGTAAATCCTTTTTCTAACATTAAATTGAATGGTTATGAAATATTGATTTGATTGATTTGTAATGATGGACATTTAAAAAGATTGGCAATGAATTGGCTTTAGTGACCAGAATCGTAAAAGTAGTACAAAGATCATACAAATATTGTGAAAAAACATGGTTTTTAATTTTCACAAAAAATACACGACGGACACATAAAATTATGTTCTTAAAATATCGATTGTTCTAACATTCTACTTTGGCAATAGAGTGAAGGTTGTTTAAACTTTAGCCACGGGTGCATGGAAATAATTTGATAAGACTAAGGCATTAGTGAACGCCACCGCATAAGTCAAATTGAAGAAATTATTTATGTCCGACAGCCTTGTGTATTTTAGCAGTTATTAGAAAAGTGTTTTGAAAACCATTAAATGAAATTTATTTGGTCTTCAAAAAACCGATTGTTCTTCTTCGCATTATAAGTATTATTTGGATAAATTATGTTTTTACTTTTGGTTAAATTCGATGGATGTTCATGAAACTTTCATGACTGAAATAATTTCAAATGATCTCCTCTAACAGTTAAAATTTAAAATAAAAATTCCCCAAAACAAAGAATGATGATTTTAAAAAATTGCTGATTTAACAGTACGCGTTTTTGAAAACTTTTCGGTTATTAGTACAGCTATATGTTTAATTACTCATTTTAAAGCTGAATAGTTTCTTTAACTTTACGAATCTAAAACTGTAATGTTCACCTTGGTATGTCGTAAGAAGTAGCTGCTCTTGACAGTAGTCATTTTCAAAATTTGAAGTTTACCACTCCTTGTTCGAAGAAAAGTTGACCGCAATCATCTGTTTCTCGTAGTGTATAACGCAATTATATGACTTTTCGGATTGAAGTGAAGTAGAAATATAATCGTAAGGGACGACAAAAGGATTTAGCCGTAAATCTAATATATTCATTAGACAGATAATAATGTTAACAATCATTCTTCAGAGTTTCATGAAAAACCCGTGAAGCAGTTAGCTACAGCAGCATTGGAAAGAATCATTTACATTTTTTGTCACAGCTGACCCCATGTTAGGAAAATTCGTTATGGCGACCGAAAATGACTGTTCGCGAGCGATTTTATTTCTTAATCTTAAAGAGCTTTGTCATGTCTAGATCTCATGCAAAAATCATGAAATTCGTCTGTCAGGTTTTTGAGTAATCTACCCTTGAAAATCGATTTTTTAAAAAATTTGAAATTTTGAAAGGGTGCTGCGACAAAAGTAATTCGAATTTTTTAATTCTATAACAAACTTGTTAAAGACCAATGGCTTGGCTACTTCATGTATGATTTCTAGTATCCGAGTGGTGAATCACCAACATTAGTGTGCATTGGGTCGGACTTTTGTAAAAAGGGCCTAAAACAAAATGGCGACCAAACCACGAGACTTATGAATTTGTCACGATTTCCCTTTAAAGCGTAACTCCCGGATAATTTAGACTAATTTATCCAATCCATAATGTACATTTATGATCGTGTTTTCATAATATATAGTCCATATTATGAATTTACGTGAGGTCATTATATTTTTAAACTTATCATAAAAGTGATTAATTGCGATTTTAAAAATAATAGTAAGCTTCCTGCCTCGATCGTGTTGTTCCGTAGATTTTACCGGAAGTTACGTCAACTGTGGAAAACAAGAGTGACGTAGCCGCCATTACTAACGTAAACAACACCACGTTTTATTTCAGTGATCATGTTCTTGTCGATATTGGCGCATCAAACTAAGTTTTAGTGATGACATTTTGATATCTGCTGTATGAAAGGATATTCTAAGTGAAGGAAAAGCTATATGATTATTTTGGCAAATTTTATGGAAACAATGTCAATTATCAGGTATATTGACAATGCCATACTCGGAAAACCTGTGGGCTGCACTGTTTGCCTCTGGTGAGTTAGTCGTTGTGTCTTTTTCCTCATCTGTTTGTGTATGGAATCTTCCATTTACCATCTTCGTATTAAAATTCCTTTTGCATGTGTGAAAATATTTCAATATTTAGCCTTGAAAAAAAATATCTGCCGTCGTTCGAAACGTGGCTGTCCGTGTTTGCAGTATGTTGCCTTCGGTTCGTTTTCGCCGCATGCATTTCTTGATAAACGGCATATAGACTATAGCCCCATTTACATCAGTGTACGACAATATACGTTGTAAACATGATTTATCAAATTTAAAGTTTGTTGTCCAATTTCAAAATCATGATCTGGCATCACTCACTAAAATAAACATTTACTATTTTTTACTTACTTTGAAGCTCATGCAAACAATGAAGGAAGTAATTATTATGGTATTAATTTTCATAAATACATATTTTAATGTTTATTGGAAGAGAATGTTCCATCCTTCAAGAATAGTTTTATGTAAGACATAAAATGGAAATATTCCTTTGGAAATAAATATGACTGAACAAAATTTATATTTATCCAGTGATTTCTGGGACAATGATGATTTATGTTTTATTTATGTTCATATGAATTTTTCCATGATTAACAAATATGAGGCATTTGTTAAATATAATTGAAACTAAAAAAATCAATGCACGTGGGTTTTATTCTCAACTATTTTCTTTTAAAATTTATATAATATAAAAAAATATTTCATGTTCCATATTAAAAATTGTTTGTTATTTGAATGAACAGCACATTTATTTTCTTTATTTCAAACTAAAATATGTCATATTTTCTTGAGCAATCACTCAAAGTAATAATGACAGGTATGAATATTTGAAGTGGCTTTTCTGGAAAACATTTTTTTATTTATTTCTGTACTCTGATATCCCCCACAAAAATTAACATTAAAAATATTATTAATTTGATATACAAAAAAACTTCATTTCATCAGTCAATTATCTTGTTTATGTGAAATTCTAAAACATTTAATTTATTAACAGCTATATGTTTTTACCAAGAGGTCTGAAACAATTATCAAAATATTGATTGAATATAAGGAATAATTTTATTCTATTAATATCTAGTGTATGTGCATGTATTAATTCAGAATCCAGAACAATTTTTAATATTATTTTTACAGGCAATGCGCAATAGAGTCCACAATTAGAAAAACAGCAATAAAATCAAATGGAAATATAAAAAAATGTGAATGCTATGTGCATATCCCCAGAAGTTTAGCTATAAGAAGGCGCCAACATATTTAAATTTAATATATATATTTTATAATAAATAAAATATTTATTGTTCATTATTTACCTCCATGCATAAACATTTTGTGTCATGGAGGGGCCTTGAGGAAAATAAATCATAATCAAAACTTTCTGTGGAGGAATTTCGAAATTATTTTTTGCAAAAAAAAATTAATATATTTAATTATAATATTGTAATTATTCTATTATAATATTAAATATGTTATTCATTTAATAAACAAATCTGAATAATTTTTGTTTTATATTTCCCAACTTACAGCAGAGTAGCATCTAATTAACATAGAGAAAAAAATATTTTTAATTTCAAAACTCTAGCTGAACTACAGTATTACTGACCGAAATCGTTGATATTTAATACAATTACTGATAAAAACACTTATAAAATGCATATATAATCAATTTAAATTTTATTTTGATAATATACTTGATAAAGACATATAGATAAAGATATATCGTAACATTATCGGTAAGTAATATGATATTTAATTATTTATAGATATTTGGTGAAATTGTAAAATTATTGAAGTATATTCTGGACGATTTCACGTCCACCTGTTACGACATTGCAATGCAATTCATAACATATTTTTTTGATAACTTTTCTTTATTTATACGTATAGGCCTAATGTAAAAAAAACCCTAAACATTTCTTATAATTTGGTATTTCCTGTCGGTGTTCTGTTGAAGTAGTCCTACTAACGCGGACTTTGGTATCGTGCTGTATTTTGCAAAATCAAACTACAAAAAGACAGAAATAAAAGACGCAATTTCACTGATAAACAAACCCACATACATTAGAAATTGTTTATGTAAAAAAAACAACCGATGTTTTCCTAGATGTATTTGAACTGAAAATCGCATTGTTTCGCTGTACGATTTCATTGTTCAAAGGGATTCACTTCCGGGTTGGTTCATTTATAGTTATCAAATTTTATCGTCAATATTGGGGTTATTCCTTTCAACTATTGCTTCACAGAGTTATTTACAGACATTTGCAAGTTTTTACATGGATATGTCGAGTGGTATGGCCGCTACAACCCTCGGTGTTTATTTGTCTGTCAGTGCTAATAATACGACAGACGCCATTTTGCGGGCCGTGTTTTCCACAGTTGACGTCACACATTCCATCGGCAACAATCGAGATTTTTCCGGTCTTTTCCGTAAAACAAAATGGCCGACACGTCAAAAAGCGACGTAAACAGTACAGTTTTTCGCCTTCTTTTACGATTTTCATGAAATATACTTGATTGTGATGGCAAAGAGGTGTATTGAATTGATCGCTTATAACTTATCAATGCGATTTTTACGTCTTCGAAATGTACATGCTAAGCATTGTAAAGATATATGAACGAAGTTGGAGCAAAATCACCCGAGAGTTGCGCTTTATTTTTATTTATTTTTCAATGCACATCTTTTGAAAAAAGTTTCAGGTCTCTAAATACTTTTTGAAAAAAAATCAATGTTAAATTTTCGATTTTGGATTCGAACTGGACCTTTAATAACTGGGCCGATTTCGCTCAAAACCTCAACCCCGCGATTGAAAGGGTAAGGGCAATAATACTGTAAAGTTTGGTTGTGTTTGAAACAGTAGCTTTAGCTTAAACCTATGCCAAAGTTTTGTGAAATAATAATAAACACGCCAATAACAATAAGGATTCAGCCAATTGGCTGAATCCTTAACTTTTTTTAATGGACAACATGATTCTGCTGTAGGCTTGGTATCGACTTTATATCAAACTTTATCTTTCTAAGATATTTGAACA
Organism: Steromphala cineraria; assembly: GCA_916613615.1. Lineage (NCBI taxonomy): Eukaryota > Metazoa > Mollusca > Gastropoda > Trochida > Trochidae > Steromphala > Steromphala cineraria. The sequence goes on from OU744720.1 coordinate 51,379,535, forward strand.
TGACAACATTGTCTTAAATAATGATAAGAATTACTGTTAATCACGACAATAGTCGTTTTGAGTTGCGGACATTTTAAAGACAAACGTATACATTTCATTTTCGTTAACAGAAATATAAACATTTAACAAATTTTCTAAACTACGTATTGTAGCTAGTAATAGAACCCGATTTTATGTTTATAATTGTTTTTTGCTAATGGGGAAGCCACGCTTATGTTAACACATGCAGTTGAACCTAGTTTATTAAACGTTGCCACAAAACCTCTAACGTGGTCAAATTATCTGCAGCTTTAGTAACTACGTAAAACGACGTTTGAATGCAATATGATTCACTACGTGTATATACAATGATCTGAACATTAGAACGTGTCAGCTGAGTATATGAACTACGAACTACGGACGTTGTATGACGTATATGAGTCACGCTCTTCTAGGTTTAACTACATGGAGCTACAGTTCAGAACCTTGAGTACTACGCCGCTAATGGCCGATATATTGCCCAAGCGGAGTTAAAACAAATTACTCACTCACATTTGAGTACGTTGAAGTACATTTAACTAGGGTAAACAACGGTTATTTTTGCGAGGTGGCCTGAAGGTGATAGGTCTATAAAACGTCGTGTGAGTTGTTTCCCTTCCTTTTTACACCTTAAAGTGACACAGAGTATCTTTCTTAAAATTTTATTTGGTTTTGATAAGCTACAAAATATCTAATATGCTGATTGAACTTCATATCTCATCACTTGACTCGCAAATATATCCATTTATGCATAATATATCTAAAATGCTTGATTTTATAGAAACATCCAGAAAACATCGCAAATGTGTTTAATATTCGAAATTATGCATCCAATTAATCTACCTATTAGTTACAATACCTAATAAACACTATCAAATCGAATATATCTTCCTGTCAGCTTATGGCAAGGTTTCAAAATTATGTTTAGCGAATTTGCGCGCGCCACTCGAGCAACATTGTCCGGTTTTCGATCAAAATCCTGACTTTGAATGGCCGTATTTTCGCTCTAATGTACTGATTGACCTTTCACTTGTTATTTCAGTAACAGTAGGTGGTTCCCGATGTAATAACATCGATTTAAAAAAATTGACATATGTGATCCAATCAACATACTCTGTGTCTCTTTAATGAAAGCAACACAACGCATTTGTTCATGATATATTCAGGGTTCTACAGCCCATCTCTACCTGTTAGGATCTCCACGAATGACAATTCTGAACCGTGTTCAACATGAGATATCGTTTGTAGGAGAGAGAGAGCGATATTACATAGATATCGCTTTAACCAATAATGATACCGGTACCCTGCCTTCTTCAAGTGCACAACTATTTTGCGTCATCAATGGTATGATGTCATTAACATTTTAACGTCACAGTTCTTTCATATCACCTCCTTGAAAGTGTGTGTTTAAAGATCTACCATTACAACGGTTTTGTATGAAAAATATAACTCAACTCGTGTAGATAAAGTTGATATCTTAAGACTCTTGGTGATATTTTCTTATTTATCCATACACCTTCGTTGATGTCTTCGGTAATGATTTACGGCATAGAACCAATTGTATGACAGTGTAGGGGGGGGGGGGGGGGTTCAGCTCACTTTTGTGCTTAATTTGGTAACATAACATACTGGCTTTTAACAGTGTAGCTGTTGATTTTGATCCAGAACATAGAGATCTTCTTTGGTTTGTTCTGTTTTCCAATAATATCCAAAGTTTATATGTGTAACATCAGTACATGTATCTGTGTCTTGTGTCACGTTAGAAAGTTCAACGTTTCAGAATATCTTGATTCTATAAGTGGCGTTGGACAAGGCTGTATCATAAGTCCTTCATAAATTGCGTTATTTGTTAATCATGCAGTTACATGGCGAGTTTTCTACCCGTGGAGTATTTATTAAACCAAAGTTGGGATAATCGCTTTCGTCACTGTATTAGTGTTTGTTCGCAATTCCTGCCATCTGCTTCAGCAAAAAAGATCGATGTTATGTTCACCTTTCTGTACTCTGTTATGCAAAAATTTGGTAGAAAGATGAGGTTTGACTGTACATTTTAAGAAAACAAAGGTATTACTTTCAGCAAAGATGGCAAACGAAAGTGGTAGTAGATACCATGAAGTTTTAAATAGCCGACGAAAAGTTAATATCTAATTATTTTTGTCTGTTTTCTTATATAATTGCATGCTTTGTTTGTCCAAAACCTGGTATAACTAGAGCGAATAATGATTTGTCTTTAGTTTTGAATACTTAATATGCTTGATATATTAAGTTACCAGCAGTGGTATACTGTATTGTAACAAGAAAAGCCTTTAAAAAGGCATGATTGGTGCCACATAGGCAGATGAAGGAGATTGTGATTTGTCGAACAATTCGGGGGATAAGTGAAATATACAACACTGGATAACAGCACTAATATTAACACAAGTATTACTCAAAGTTAACTTCACAAAATTAATTTCTATCAACACGAATTGCTGAAACACTAGATTTTCAAGACAGTGATGTCATTGCATAGTGAGGTCACTATGTTTATGATGTTGTGGCATTGTGATGTAGTTACTTGAAGTAAAAGCACTGTGTTGTCATGTAGCGTTGACAATGACAGGAAATTGTGCAAAACGTACTGCCAAAACGATATCTCTTTGTCTTGCTGGTTAATTATTAACAGTAGTATAACAGATAATAAAGAAAATACTTTCCGATAATCTGACGGGATTTCAACCCAGGTCCGCTGAGCTAACGTTTGGAACCAGCGATGTAGGTCATATTCTAAATATAGCATGAGTCAATTTCAGTACTCTGATAATAAATACATGTTTTCAACGTAAACATTTAGTGACATCGTTAAGTATGACTTGTCACGTAGTCGTAAGTGATCTACCTATTAGTAAACATAAGTCTTATGTCGATGTCACCATCGTACTTACACAAACATTACTTTTAATTCGCCAGGCGAGCCCAGCGTGAAATTAAATCGCGTGGGTTATAAAAAAGTGGATTCTGCGATTATTGAATGCGAAATAATTAATGCTTTATCTGGAACAAATGAAGACTCTTCTTCAAATGAAGATGTTTTTGATTGAGTCTGTTAACATTTATCAGCATCTTTAATAGAAAACATTGTTTCTCTTTTAATATAACATTTAAAGCGAAATTATATTCCACAGTTTAATGTGCCAAATATTTTGTATTACCCACATGGTGACGTAATGCATTTTTTGCTACGGCTCTGTTCATTGGTCTTTTGATTTGGATACAACACATGTGATTGGCGCGGCTTCCCTTTGAAAATATCAAGAGTAATATAGAGAGAATTCAGAAAAGTTTTAGAAAAATCAAATCATAATACTTGGTGCCCTTTGGGGCACCAAGCAATAAGAGCTTCATATTAAGTTTGGTAATTTTGAATTGGATGTAAGTTTTAATTGCCCAAATGCTACTATTTTGGATGAATGTTGTAGAAATATATTTTTGTTGTTACTTGATTATTTATTAAATTATTGGTTTTCAGTTTTACAAGATAGAAATCATAAACAGTTCTTTATAATGTAACAATATCTAAATGGGGTGAAAGAAAAACCTTGTTTTCGAAATATTGTTCAATTATATATGGTTTTGTTTTTGCATAAGAAGGACAGAGTGTTGATAATGACAGTTCTTTAAGGATTGTCTTTTGGTTGCAACCTGTCATAAGCAATTTATTTTACAAATGTTCAAGTATCAACATTCTGTATGAAATTATTTTAAACGTTTAAAAAATCTAAAGAAGCGAAGCGAATAATAACACTGTTGAAAATATTTGCTTTGGTAGATTTGTTGGATTTTCAAAGACTTTGTTATATTTCGGATTGTAATTTGGAGGAATGAATTTAATTTTCACTTGAATGAAACATCAGTAATTGAGAGGTATTTCAAATGATTAAACCATCACTCTGGTCCTGATGCGTCCAACTACCTAGTTACGTGTGGTTTATCGTAGTTCAGTGTAAGTGTTGTAAGGGTTGTCTATGAAGAATAGACTTCATATCTAAGTAACATATTTGAAAAGGAAAAAAAAATAGCTTTTATTTGATATGCAACATGATACATATAAGAGGAAAATAAAAATAAATCTGATACGAAATCTGTTCCCGTGACCCCTGTGACCTTGAAAGCCACATTTGACCTTGATCCACCACTTAGATTTTCCTAGATTTTCTATATGTTATAAAGGGATAGTCACAGAGTGTAAATCAGTTGAAATCATTTCTGTTGCAATTTGTGGTGGGTACTCTGATAAAATTACTGGACTATAAGTGACATTCTGGATCGTACGTTTATAGAGTTTATATTCATAACATTACTTACTAATTGTTTTGCTTACGTTTATACACGCAAGTGTGACTGGTGCTTAGATAGTGCAATTTTCATTAGTTCAAGATTGTTTTCCTTTATATATTCAACATTTGTCTTGAAATAAGAATGTAAGAAGAGTAAAAGTTGACGGCATGCCAGGATGTTCTGTGGTTATCACTGTGGTAGAATGAACCTACAAGATACATTTAATTAGATCTCATTTTCTTTTTCGCGCTATCTTACGGCATTTGGACTCTCTTTAGCTTCTTGACTGTTGACATTTTACGTTATTGACCTACAATCAACGATCTACAAAAGTCAAAAAGAGATATATCAATCATAAGCGTCGGTTGTGACCGCGATACCGCGGGAATAGATAAATACTAACAAGATCATATATTCTCAAGTCCCCTAAATAGCCAACGAGAACGAATATACGTTGAATAACCTTTAAAGGGGCAGTAGCACGTTTTTTGATAATTTTATATTTAAAAAATGTCACTGATGATTGTACGATAATGCTATATATTATTTTGAAAGTGTCAAAAATGTCATAACACAAACCAATTATCTATAGTCAGAGGACAAAGTATGAAGATTTACCTAATATCCATGGGCGGCCATTTTGTGTGAACACCTTTAATTCATTTTGTGCAAGAAAAGGGAATCTCATGGCTAAACTTTACATTATATATTTGAATTATTACTGCTCTATTTAGTTGTCTTTCAATTGGAACCATTAATTTCCATTTTCCTGACATCACCTTGTATTCCCTCTAAAACGTGCTACTGCCCCTTTAAACAACATATATACGTGACATCAATGCAGGATAACAAGAGATCAGAGTAGATCCTGCTGGGTACACGGTCTGTAGACTGACTGTACTGAACTGCCTCCTAGCGGAAAGAGTATATACACATTCCTTCATCAGAGACGATATAGGCATAAGAAATGAAGAAATTATTAAACCTATCTGTATCTCATTAGGAGCAAACAAATGCAGGTGAAATTTTTGTCATTTCAACTGTGACAATTCGAACTCTTGAATAGTATTGTTTCATAATGACTTTTCGTTTTTGTTTATACAAAATTTAGAATAAAAGATGACTTCGATACAAATATTTCAAATCCAACTGGAAATGTCGATATGTTAATAACATTTAACACAGAAACATTTCCTGAGCAGTTACTTTAAGAATGAATGAAAATAAGTATTATAATATGATTAACTTGAAATATGTGTTTAGTTCTATATTGGCATACACATTAGTGTATTACCGGGATTTTCCATTGGAAAGGTTGAAGGCTGTTAAATCTAACATTTCAAATTGTCAAAAGGTAAAAGTAGACGCAACCAAATATACCATAATATTGAGGTTTCAATGGCAAGTTAGGGAATTTCTCTTATGATATAAGAACGAGTAACTGATGAATGAAAATGGTTATTTTGATTCCTTGTTTGCATTTCAATATTTCTTATAATGAGATGATATCAACAACCAAGAGGCAAGGTATTATTTAATAATGGTTGTCAATTTCACTTGGAGGATCTGCACTCCAGTAACGTTCCTCACTAATGTAAATATTCATAGCGGTAATGTCACGAGAGACTATGAACTGTTCTGATACTTGTTGATTCTTATCATGCTGAAGAAGCCATTTATTGCATAATTTTCCTAAACTAAAGTTTATCTTATGTCAATTAAAGAACCACTCCGTGTTTTTCAACACATATAAAAAGTTTCCAAACTTACGTTTTACTGATTGACGCGCGTCATGATTATCCGATTGATCATTATCATGACTTAAATAGTTCCCAATGTTACCATACAACGTCGACTGGCTCTAAAATAATACTTTCCTACAAAAGTCTATACTTCTCACTCCAATGACACCATATATAGATTAGGCATATATGACCCCAACAACTCGCGGCTTGGCTCTTTAAAAAGATTATTGGAGACTTGCGTCACGAAACTACGAGAACGAAACCACCCTAATGTCCACGTATCATTGTCTTAAATCCTCGAAGTCCTAAATGCATCTCATTCGGGATGAAAAGTTGATCGTGCGGGGTATGCTCATGTTCAGTCTCCAGCCTGGGATATATATAACGACAGCTACTAGGCTCGGTTAAACACATATAAAAAGTTTCCAAACCACATACACACTGACGCTCTCACCCAACCTCCCTCGTACACCGTGCCTACTGACATTATCGGCATCTGTACATGATGAGGCCTTTGTCATTATATAGGCCTGTGACTTGACGTCGTGTTGACTTGGTTCACTGTACAATTGCTAGAGGTTGGTACGATCTATGATCTGATGGAGGTATCGGGACTGACCATGAGCTGAGGACTTGAAGAGGACCTACTGACCTGAGGTAAGGTTCCTTGGTTGGCCCACTGTGCATGTAGGAGTATGTCCTGTCCCTGAACCCTAATGATGATCAACATTGAAATGTCTCCAACATAATTTCTTTCATCTCCGTCGGTAAGATATACGGATCATTACTGCAATGTTACAAAATTTGATGTTTTATAGCAAATAACTATAGATACCATTCATGTTTCTAGTGTCAAAAATAGTTTTGGTTGTAAATATAATGAGAGAGAGATAAAGAGATAAATATTTTATTTGCGTGTCACGCATAAAACTCATCACATTGGTACAGTATATAATCACATAATAAGAGTAAATGCCCAGCCACATCGGCTTATGAGACACGTAAAATACAGGTATAAGACATATTTGCATAGATAAAGTGTAAAGGAATGATATTTACATATATGTTGTTAAGAATAAATATTTGTAAGAAGTAAATTGTATCATACGTAAAAAGTTCTTCTTTTAAACATTTGTAAAAGGGTAAAAGCTAAAAGTGGTTGTAAATGGTTGTGGTTAAGAATATAAGTAAGTTTATAAGCACTATCCATATATATAAAACCTGGGACGTCACGTTCAGCTTCTGTAAATAATTTGTATCTCAAATCCGAGTAAAATTTACAATCAATAAGGAAATGCGTTTCATCTTCCACCGTGGGACTTGTATCTGCGCAGAACTGGCATACTCTATCGTTCAGTGGGGTAGGAGGCTTGGGGTATCTTCCTGTCTCAATTGCTAAGGTGAGGTTACCACATCTAAACTTCGATAATATGCGTCTTTGATCTCGATATTTTACTGTTTGGACATAACAGCTGATAGTCGGGTCATTCTTGAATGTTCTATAAGGTCTGAGTTTGTTTCCATTTGGTTTGTTGTTGTCGTTCCAAAGTTCACGTGTCCAGTCGTTGAGGTCGCATTGAGTAAAAACTTCTTTAAAATCGTTCACTTTCCTCTTATTTGCAATATCTGCTCCAAGTATATATGTAGCATCAAGATTTTCCAGCAGCTTTAAAAAAACACTCTCTTTTCCCAAGATTTCGGTTGTGTTGTGTTAATGTATCGTGTTGTGTGTCAACGTGGCAGGCACCGAGAGTAGCGGTTCTAGAGCATGGAGGTAAAGACTACAGGGGCCGGACGCCTCCCATCAGACTGGCGGTGTGGCTGCTTCACCCACATCCTGGGCTACACAGCCGCCCTTAGTCTCACTTGTCTCCTGACCGAGTCTCTGAAGAGTTACACCTCCTCGCAGATCACTGCCCTGGAGAAGCAGTTTCACCTCAGCAGCACTCGCAGTGGCTTCCTCGTCAGCTGTAGTGAAATCGGATTCCTCTCATGTGTGCTGTTTTTAAGCCACTTTGGCAGAGGACGACATATTCCAAGAATACTCGCATTTGCACTAAGCCTGTGCGGTTTGGCTGGCGTTTCTGCGGGACTTTTGAACTTTATCAGTCCTACGAGGCTACCTGCCATTGACGAGAAGACTGTGAATGCGACGTCCCCAGTAGGTGGGTTGTGTGTGAGTGATGGAAGTGGCTTGGTGGAGTCGTGTACCGAGGTCGAGTCAGATGGCGGGGAGGAAGGTGGAGGGACGTGGCAGTTCGTGCTGCTGTGTGTGTGTCTCGTGCTTTTCGGAGTCGGTCAGTCTCCCCGTATTTCCCTCGGCATCTCCTACCTGCACGACAACGCCAGAGACAAACCACAGGCTAGTCTTTTCGTCGGTGAGTGCGCATCTGATAACCATTTATACTTTACTTATACTACCGGTAACCAAATTTCAATTTTCTAATTGTAAGTGTTAGGAATTTGAAGAACTTGATAAAGTGTTACGTCCCCACAGGTATCGTGATGACGGTTTGTTTCTTTGGCGCTGCAGTAGCTCTTGGACTCGGTGGTGTTTTCAGCAATATTCCCGTCGATCTCAGTGGTGAGTGTTTTACCGTATTCATATACATACCTTGCAGATGTGTATACTCACCCTTTCAACCTTTCACCCTTTCCCCTTGAATATCTCGTATGTGGATAAGAGGGCTTGGCAATGGCAAAAGAGATGACTTCGTAGGTCCTCTTAAATCTACGATTTTAATGATTAAAGCGAGATTTTATGGTTAATTCCTTTACATTTATCTAGGTGAGCGATCTAAAAGTGAAACCTTGCGATATTTTTATGCCCCCGAATCGGAGATTCCGGGGGTATATTGTTTTTCACCTGTCCGTCTGTCCGTCCGTCCGTCTGTCCGTCTGTCCGTTTGTCCACAAAAACTTTAACCTTGGTCATAACTTTTGATTGGTCAGAGCTAGGTCTTTGATACTTGACATATGCATCCGGGGGCATTCGTGTTTCACAAACACATCTTGTTCTATCTATAAGAAAGAGAAGGAGCTCTTCCGTTGTCTTTCCCTCAAGGTATGTCCGTGCCTTCAATACCTTGGGCAGCCGGCATTTTTGACGGAAAACCCTCAACACACCGTAGGAACGTGTACGCTGGAATTTGTTACACAACGGAAGTGAACGAGTTACTCTGCGAGAGATAAGTTTGTTTCTGTGCATTTGGTGTAGGATTTTGCTAAATAATTCAGTTTTCAGGTAAAAAATATTTCGGGTTGTAAAATGGTAGGCACTGGTGAAAATATAGACGAAAGTTTATGTCATTATGTGCCCTCGGGCGGCTGCTACATCACAATATAGAAGGGAAATTTCCCATCTGAAACTTACATGGGTGCGATACTATCTTATTTTCAAAACATACATACAAATAATCCAATATCTTTGTACCATATTGTTTACCGTCCATTAATCGACAAATATGTCAAATATAAAGACATATTATTGTCAAATAACAACATTAGAACCCTTGAACTAGACATGGTGTCAAATCAGAGTGAACGAATTACAGCCGGGGGTGGTAAACGAATTACAGTCACTTGGTGTTGCAGCTAGTGAACGCCTTCCACAACCGTCAATATGAATGATATTTAGCAATTTGTGTTTCTTGTTGCTTACATAAAGTGCAGTATTGACAAATGTAATGTTTAACCGCTATCATTACTTTCATCAATAAGCTAGAATCAATTTGTGCATGTCTGATGAAAGTGTAAAGATTATACAATCCTTGGCCAAAAGTGAGTCATAATTTACGAAATTGCATGCTTATTACCTTTTACTAGAATGATTTATGAATTGTGAATGAGTCATTATTTTGTTCAGTTTAGAACACAAAGTTACGAAATCTTTTTGCTCACGCTTACGTAATTATTGTTCATCTTTCAACATATAATATACAACTTTTAAAGCGATTGTCCCATTGGCCGCTTTGTTTAATCTGATAAGTTTGCTGCTTTCACAGGAAATATTATAATGTGATCTATGTCGAGTTCAGAAAAAAAAAACCATAAGAAAACCATTAACGGGCCAGGACAGCCATAAGCTTGCGATTGTGCACATGGTGCCCTGTTTCAATGTCGGTCTTCCCTAAAAGAAGCAATGTCAAGATGCCTCTTCAAGAAGGACACTGCCTAAAGTTTCCTTAAAGACGTTCATTCATGAAACAAGTGAAATCATATGCTTTATTTCAATTTTCACTGAATAGTATTTAGTAACCTTTTTATGTACATCAGTTTTGCTTTTATTGAAGAAATTAATAATCTCAGCATAACGTTGCTTATTAGAGCTCTCCCCACAAAGGCAGCTCAGTCATACCCGAGTTAGCCTCTGTTCTATTACGCCAAGATCCTGGGGTTCCAGCAAAAAGTTGTAACTTGTGATATCTCCCTTATTTGCAGCCAATGAAAACACCTTTTGGATATCCACGACTTCTTAACTGTCGTATAGTGACATGGAAAGTATCATGCCTTTATGTTTATTTTTCATTAAATTAATATATTTGAAAATTTTGAAAATATTTGAAAATCAGATATGGATAGGGTTTTTCATTAGAACGATACTGTTTTATAATTGTGTAAATTATTATTTGTTTTATGATAAATTTTATTTTACTAATTTACCAAATAAAAACTAACTAGCCGAGGCTTTGCGAATGACCACTTTTGAAACGGCGTCGCTGATTGCACAACTTACTTCGATTGCGTCCAATCAGATTTCTACCTTTCTATCTCATGTATTAGCCGTAATAGAACAGAGGCTTACTCGGGTTTGACTGGGCTGCCTCTGTGGGGAGAGAATGGACGTTGCTTGAAATTTTGAAGTCTTACATTTATATTTTTAATAAAAAACATTAGACTTAAAGTGATAGTAACCCGTTTTTTTTTTAAATTGTATATATCAAAAGTTTCGTTGATAAATGTACGTTAATGCTAAATGTTTTATTTTGATAATGTCAAAAATCTCATAATACAAACAAATCATTCACAGTCAGAGAACAAATAATAAACAATCACATAAAGTCCATTTGCGGCCATTTTTGTGTGTACGCCTTTTATTAATTTTTTGTAAGAAAAAGGAATACCAAATTAAAACGTGCTACTGCCCTTTAAATGTCGATAATAAGTTCGTTATAAAGATAAAAATGACAAGGCAACCTTGTAAGTCCCTTTTAAACCGGCAATAGTTTTTTTCCGAAGATATTGATGATGTCTGATGTGAGAAAGGATCTCATTTCGTGGTAGTCACGGACACTTTCTTCACCATCAAGTTTATACTTTAAGATGATGCACGATAATGATTTAATTGTCCATAAAGCGTTCCTTGAGGTCACATTCCTACACGGTAATTAAAACAATGAAATTTTTAAGGAAAATATAACCGCAGTATGTATCTTTTCTCAGGAATGAAATGTCAATTGTGAGCTCAAATGTGCGTTTATTTGATGCAAAATGTCAGTAAGAGATTGTTTGTTTAATGAAAAACATAACTATTAATCATGCACCCTTACATTATTGCTTAAGCTTAATACACAAATGTTGACTAGTATATGTTGTTGGAATATTCGTTTTATAAATGGCAAGATTGATATTCTTTGTTCGGATATAGCTTTTTGTTTTGAAAAATGTACTTCAGACACAATAATGACGTCTTTGTCTGTTTATTTAACCTATGATATACATATCTATAATCTATTCTAACATATTTCATTGTTCAAGTGATTTCACTGAGTTTTAGTTTGTGAATTGTTATACGTTGAGGTGAGTGTTCGTTTTTCAGGTGTTGAATGACGCCGCAGAAGCTATTGTATAATTACTAGAACTAACCACGTGCATACGGCTCCATTTGGAAGAGTTTCCTGAAACATTCATAACAGATTATAGCATTTTTTTAGGTGTTTTAATAAAAAACTATTCTTAAAGTTGACCATGTAACTCGTTCACTAAAAGAAAAAATAATTCGTTCACCACTTCGCAAACGACTCTTTAGTAACGCGTTCACCACGATTGCATACCAGCTGTCTTTGAATGTAAATATCTCAGCGACTATAATTTCGATTTTGATAAATTTTTTTTACATGTGATCAATATGTATCAGTGTTTAAGGAAATATGATTGGAAATACTTATTTATTCATGACCAGCTTTTCATTTCTAAAACCAACATTGTGTTAACTAAAGTCTACAATTTTACAGCCAGAAGTATTATTTTCTCATAAGTACCTGAAAACCGACTTATCGACCAAAAACTACACCAAATGCACAAAAACATACGTATCTCTCGCAGAGTAATTTGTTCACTTCCCGTTGTGTAACAAATTCCAGGCGTACACGTTCCTACGGTGTGCTCAAGGGAGGGGTGTTCTCTATAACATAACACCCGGACAGCAAATGGACGGGTATATATATACATGTCTGCTCGAGTCAGTAAGCTGTCAACCCTGATTGTACAGACTCCCAACTGGAGCGACTACACCCGGAGTGGATAGGCGCCTGGTGGGCCGGGTACCTGCTGTTTGGGGTGCTCTCTCTCCTCCTCGCCGTGCCCCTCGCTCTCTTCCCCAAGCGGATCAAGTCAACCCCCTCGCTGGACGGTCAGACAACTCCATCCGCGTCCCTCAAGGATGAAGCTAAAGGTAAAAGGTGATAATAACCGGAACAGGTCATGTAATGGACCAGCAGAGCAGAGGGTGTTTTCTTAAAGCTAGGGAATTTCTCATAGAATCTCGCGAAACAAACTTGCACATTTTTAGAATTAAAACTGTCGTTCTGATTGAAAAATTCAATTTTATCTACTTTTAAATGTATAGGTATTCTTTACGGTTGTGTATTGCAGACCAAATTAGTGTTGCATCTATCAATAACCTGAAAAGGTCAACATGACTGAACCTGCTTGTTAGAAATCATGAATGTTTTTATTTTCCCAATTCGATAGATTTATTCCATTTCATATATACCATGTCCCTGAGTGTCGGTGTAAACTTGAAGACGTGTATTTCCACCCCTGCAGACCTGCCGAGCTCGGTGTTGCGAGTGCTGAAGAAGCCGGTAGTGAGTATGCTGCTGGTGGGCAACTGCTGCATCGTCATGTGTGTGGGGGGCAGCATCCCATTCGCTCCCAAGTACATCGAGACTCAGTTCAGAGTGCCGCCTCACAAAGGAAATTTTATCGTCGGTATGTTCCCATGTTCAGATGATTGCCTGTTAGCTGCAGATTTCATGGTGTATCTAGTGAATCTATTACATAAGAAAATGATTTATTTTGTGTGTTAAATTGTTCTTTTCCAAAATAATATTTCTTGAACCATTACATTGAATTCAAACACCAAGTGATATGATTATTTGACCATTGTGACGAGAGTGATGTTTATGATGATGACGATAAACGATAACGACGATGACCGCGATCATGCTGAAGATTGCCTGATGTTGATATAGATATTGGTGTTGTCAATGATGATGATGATGATGGTGATGATGACGATGTTACAGCAACGGAGGAGTTCCTGTGGGCTGCAGGAGGGACACTGTGTGGTGGGGTGCTCACCTGGAAGCTGAAGCTGAGTAACAGAGCGTGCGTCAAACTCGTCACCACAGTCTCGTGTGTGGCCACTCTCATCTACAGCCTCTCTCTCGTCTTCGGCTGCGACAACACTCACATAGTTGGACTCACACCCGACAGGTGATTTAAGTGATGCCCACAGGAAGTTGAGAATAATCAATTATAACGTTAAAACAAAAAAAAATCAAGTCAAAATACGATGCGGATAAAATGTATCCTCCCAATAGCTATTGTATATGGGGAGGATATATTTTATCCGCATCGTATTTTGACTTGATTTTTATTATTTTAACATTATATTTGATTATTCTCAATTTCCTGTGGTGATGCCATGTATAGGCTTAACAATAACAATAAACAACGCCACGTACGCACACACACAGACACGCACGCACGCACACACACACACACGCGCGCACACACACACACACACACACATACATACATCAACTGGAAATCGACTAACTCGTTAGATATTCGTTATTCACACATAATCATGAACAACTCACTAGAGTACTCACGGAAATAGAAATAACATGCTTTCTTTTACGATTATTTCTTTATTTGGAACTAACTGCATATTTGTATTCTAAATATTGATTCACAATGGTTTTTGCCAACTTTTGTTTCAGACAGTTTTTGTAAAATCCCCCGAAATATATGAATTTACAGGAGAGAAAAACTGGTCATTTTCACGTCTCGATCTGTCAAGGATGTGGAGGAAACTGGTTTAGTTAAAATACTAAATGAAACCAAAATTATGTTCACTGTTTGCCCTGATTAATTCGTGCAAAGTGACAGGTTTAAAAGAGTTTTCTAATAGTTTCCCCTCATTTACAAAGATGCTAGTGAGTTTAATGAACCTTTGAGACATATATTTTTGGGTTTAGTACCACTGTGGCCCATCCCAGAGCGGGCCGGCGTATCACACTCTCTTAACGAGCTCTCCCATAGTGGCCCGCCGGTCTGCTCATTACGTAATCTACTAGTGGCCCACTATGGGATAACACCATATTTTTGGACCAAATTTGACTCATAGCAGTTTTACAACGCATAATCTTTGCCAGTAAACACAAAATTGTACCAACATATTTTCAAAATTGTTTATCATGACACACCATCAATTTTATATTTGTTGTCTCAATATCACATACATTTTGATCAAAATATACACAACTAGTTATAAAGTTTTTTTTACCAAAAAGTGAGACATTTGACGAGAATTGTTTTTTAGAACGTTAACTGTGACACACCTTCTTGTCATTATGTATCTCAAAACCATGTTTGACCAACGTATGACACAATGTTAAGAAGTACTGAGCTGAACAGGACTTCACGCGACAGTTTTCTAGCACAATCCTCATATTTGCCAAAAAATGCTAAATTGTAAACACAAAAATAATTTTTTTTAATCATGTCACAACCTTAAATGACGTATTTAAATCTCAAATTTGATAACAAATGTGATGAGTAGTTTAGAAGTTGTTATTCAGAAAATCCTATGTATCACTATTTCTCCAAAATGTCTACATTTTATGTCGATGTTCCCAAAAGTGTAATTCACAACTCATTACACGTTTCTAAACTTGTACAATGAATTTGAACTGAAATTGTTGATGAGTTTCAAGGTCATGAGCCGGACACAATGTGTAACAACTAGAAAGATACCTATAGTTAACAGTTATGTATCTCTTATTAATTTATAAAAAAGTAATTCAACTATCAACTGACGTTCATTTCTTTTCGGCTTTTGTAACAAGAAGATTGATAAATATTCGTTTGAGACTCTTTTTTTTTGAGAAGTGTTTGTTTTAATTTATGAATAATAAAGTTCACATATTGTCCAGGAATATTGGAACAATTGCACCTTGAGAAATCTCCGAAATTCCCAAATAAACCTAAATTGAAATCGATTTGAACCGCCAGATACCTAAAGTCCATCCTTCAACTATGAAATCGATGTCTAATACGATAACCCATTTAAGCTTAAAGTTGAGGAACATTTTGATAACAGGTTGAGATATATTATTAACACAGAAGTCGTAAGTACCAGCATTGACGACGCTTCAACTTGTTATGTGCCACAAAGCTTTGCGGTATTTTAAAAACATAATGTTTTCAGTTCCATCCATGGCTACTTTGTTCCGAGGTTCCGTAATTCCGTGGTTCAGTAATTCCGAAATTACGAAATGCTTTCGTTTTCGGGCCATATATCTCAAAAACCGTTCAATACATTTTTACGAAATTCTGATTTTTTCAGCTCATCTGGCCTGAAAGGCCCTATGGGCCTATGGTATTGCATTATTAACTAAACAGTTAGTTACTCGTTATTCGAATGCAAAGCCAGTAAGTAATTCATTATGTTGATAACGAATAACTAGCCAGTTAGTTATTCGTTATTCAAATAGCATGCTAGTGAGTTATTCGTTATTCGAATAACGAATGACTGATAACTAATAAGTTGCTAACTTCAGCCTGCCCGACAAGGCAATTGTCGGCCAGTGCATCTTAAACGCTATAATCATTAAAAGCGCTTATAGTCAATTGGCCGAGATAAGTGAGCAAATAACACAAGATTGTGGGGCAAAGTAGCTGGTGTGGCTAATTAGAACCTTGTTAGAGGTTAACCTGACACCTTTAGTAACTGCACAGTTAGGTATATAATCTGCCTAGCGCATATTGTTATAAGATCGTACTTAATCGAGAATGCAACCTTTTGTCCTCTGACATTTGAGAGCATCTGCTTACTGATTCAGTACAACTCGCCCACAGGTTGAGCAACGCTAGGCTGGGCCAGATCTAGGTCTGTATGTACACATTTAAGAGAATCTGGGTCTACAACATCATAGTTTAACATGCAAGTCCCCTTTGGATTAAAACATGTTCGTGAAAATTTGGTATAAATCATCAATTGAGTTGTTTGTGACTGAACCGTACACAAGGCGCATTTTGTCACTATTGCTTTCTTTCTATATCATCACTCCTGCCACTCAGTCCCTCATCATATGGAACAGCAGAATTCGAAACGAGAGAGTAAAGGTGGCTTTACACTTGCACGCATTTTAACGCAATTAAAACAATGCGTACACCCCTCATTTGCGCATTATTCAAGCACACTTCACGCATTTGCCGCAGAAAACTGCACGCAAGTGCTGCGATTTTACCCGGCATTTCACGAACAATTGGCGCATTACCACGACAAAGCTGCGTTTTGTTCACGCATTTGTTGCGACTAAAGCTGGGTTTACATGCCGCACATTTACCCCTAGGGGTATTATACCCCCGGGGGTAAATTTGCCCCCAGGGGCAAAAGTCAAATATTGCATTGCGTTTATATGAAATGAAATTGCAATACCTAGGGGCATTATTTTCTCTTCATATATTGACTTTTATAAGGATATTCAGTTTTGCCCCCTGGGGTATACAAAGTAAAGTGTTTACATGACAGGTTTGCCCCCAGGGGTATTTATACGCCCGGGGTATCTGATTTGCCCTACCTCCAGACCAGGGGTAAATATTTCGCACTTTGCCCCCGGGGGTAAGTATACCCCTCTTAAAAATTGCGTTTACATGACGAAATTTACCCCCCTGGGGCAAAAAATTGCCTTTACCCCCGGGGGTAACCGCACATATAAACGGGGCTTAAGTTGCGTTTTGGTACGCAGTAGGCGCAACTGCACGCACAGGTTCGACTAATTCACGCATGCTTGTCAAGATCGTGTCCTTTTTAGTCCCGCATGGTGTACGATACTGCCCGCATTGGAGGTTTATAAGGGCAGTACCCTAAAATCAGTTCATCCTCTACTGTCACAGAGTGAACACCATGAATAACTTCCAAGATATCGCACTTCTTGAAGAGAAGAGATAGTTGATGTACCTGAAATTGCATTGCTTGAAATGCCCAACCTTGTCTTATCTCTATCGTGACACACAAAATTATGCACGCATTTCACGACATTACAAGAATAAGTTACGAACAAGTTGGGACAAATTAACGAATACTTTGCGCACCTGGCACGCATTGGAGTGCGTGAAGAAATAACCAAACATTTGGTTAATTCTTCGCGCATTTGCACGCATCCATGAGCAGTTCACGAATTATTCACGATAACGATACGACAAAGATACGCATTGGCACGATTTAATGCGTGCCAATGCGGATTCGAGAGTCGTGCAAGTGTAAACCCAGCTTAACCCTTTTAACCGTAGGGTCTAGGTTAAGCAACATGATATATTGAAGAATACGAGACCCTGCCCAAAGGGACCCATACCTAACAGAAGCATCGGTCTACAACTTGTCAAGGAACCCAGACCTAACAGAAGCATCGGTCTACAACTTGTCAAGGGACCCATACCTGACAGAAGCATCGGTCTACAACTTGTCAAGGGACCCATACCTAACAGAAGCATCGGTCTACAACTTGTCAAGGGACCCATACCCAACAGAAGCATCGGTCTACAACTTGTCAAGGGACCCATACCTGACAGAAGCATCGGTCTACAACTTGTCAAGGGACCCATACCTGACAGAAGCATCGGTCTACAACTTGTCAAGGGACCCAAACCTGACAGAAGCATCGGTCTACAACTTGTCAAGGGACCCATACCCAACAGAAGCATCGGTCTACAACTTGTCAAGGGACCCATACCTAACAGAAGCATCGGTCTACAACTTGTCATGGGACCCATACCTAACAGAAGCATCGCTCAACAACTTGTCACGCGACCCATACCCAACAGAAGCATCGGTCTACAACTTGTCAAGGGACCCATACCTGACAGAAGCATCGGTCTACAACTTGTCAAGGGACCCATACCTAACAGAAGCATCGGTCTACAACTTGTCAAGGGACCCATACCTAACAGAAGCATCGGTCTACAACTTGTCAAGGGACCCATACCTAACAGAAGCATCGGTCTACAACTTGTCACGCGACCCATACCCAACAGAAGCATCGGTCTACAACTTGTCAAGGAACCCATACCTGACAGAAGCATCGGTCTACAACTTGTCATGGGACCCATACCTAACAGAAGCATCGCTCAACAACTTGTCACGCGACCCATACCCAACAGAAGCATCGGTCTACAACTTGTCAAGGGACCCATACCTGACAGAAGCATCGGTCTACAACTTGTCAAGGGACCCATACCTAACAGAAGCATCGGTCTACAACTTGTCAAGGGACCCATACCTAACAGAAGCATCGGTCTACAACTTGTCAAGGGACCCATACCTGACAGAAGCATCGCTCAACAACTTGCCAAGGGACCCATACCTAACAGAAGCATCGGTCAACAACTTGTCAAGGGACCCATACCTGACAGAAGCATCGGTCTTCAACTTGTCAAGGGACCCATACCTAACAGAAGCATCGGTCTACAACTTGTCATGGGACCCATACCTAACAGAAGCATCGGTCTACAACTTGTCAAGGGACCCATACCTAACAGAAGCATCGGTCTACAACTTGTCAAGGGACCCATACCTAACAGAAGCATCGGTCTACAACTTGTCATGGGACCCATACCTGACAGAAGCATCGCTCAACAACTTGTCAAGGGACCCATACCTGACAGAAGCATCGGTCTACAACTTGTCAAGGGACCCATACCTAACAGAAGCATCGGTCTACAACTTGTCAAGGGACCCATACCTGACAGAAGCATCGGTCTACAACTAACAGAAGCATCGGTCTACAACTTGTCAAGGGACCCATACCTAACAGAAGCATCGGTCTACAACTTGTCAAGGGACCCATACCTGACAGAAGCATCGGTCTACAACTTGTCATGGGACCCATACCTAACAGAAGCATCGCTCAACAACTTGTCACGCGACCCATACCCAACAGAAGCATCGGTCTACAACTTGTCAAGGGACCCATACCTGACAGAAGCATCGGTCTACAACTTGTCAAGGGACCCATACCTAACAGAAGCATCGGTCTACAACTTGTCAAGGGACCCATACCCAACAGAAGCATCGGTCTACAACTTGTCAAGGGACCCATACCTGACAGAAGCATCGGTCTACAACTTGTCAAGGGACCCATACCTGACAGAAGCATCGGTCTACAACTTGTCAAGGGACCCAAACCTGACAGAAGCATCGGTCTACAACTTGTCAAGGGACCCATACCCAACAGAAGCATCGGTCTACAACTTGTCAAGGGACCCATACCTGACAGAAGCATCGCTCAACAACTTGTCAAGGGACCCATACCTGACAGAAGCATCGGTCTTCAACTTGTCAAGGGACCCATACCTAACAGAAGCATCGGTATACAACTTGTCATGGGACCCATACCTAACAGAAGCATCGGTCTACAACTTGTCAAGGGACCCATACCTAACAGAAGCATCGGTCTACAACTTGTCAAGGGACCCATACCTAACAGAAGCATCGGTCTACAACTTGTCAAGGGACCCATACCTGACAGAAGCATCGGTCTACAACTTGTCAAGGGACCCATACCTAACAGAAGCATCGGTCTACAACTTGTCAAGGGACCCATACCTGACAGAAGCATCGGTCTACAACTTGTCAAGGGACCCATACCTGACAGAAGCATCGGTCTACAACTTGTCAAGGGACCCATACCTAACAGAAGCATCGGTCTACAACTTGTCAAGGGACCCATACCTGACAGAAGCATCGCTCAACAACTTGTCAAGGGACCCATACCTGACAGAAGCATCGGTCTTCAACTTGTCAAGGGACCCATACCTGACAGAAGCATCGGTCTACAACTTGTCAAGGGACCCATACCTAACAGAAGCATCGGTCTACAACTTGTCAAGGGACCCATACCTGACAGAAGCATCGCTCAACAACTTGTCAAGGGACCCATACCTGACAGAAGCATCGGTCTACAACTTGTCAAGGGACCCATACCTGACAGAAGCATCGGTCTACAACTAACAGAAGCATCGGTCTACAACTTGTCAAGGGACCCATACCTGACAGAAGCATCGGTCTACAACTTGTCAAGGGACCCATACCTAACAGAAGCATCGGTCTACAACTTGTCAAGGGACCCATACCTAACAGAAGCATCGGTCTACAACTTGTCAAGGGACCCATACCTAACAGAAGCATCGGTCTACAACTTGTCACGCGACCCATACCCAACAGAAGCATCGGTCTACAACTTGTCAAGGAACCCATACCTGACAGAAGCATCGGTCTACAACTTGTCATGGGACCCATACCTAACAGAAGCATCGCTCAACAACTTGTCACGCGACCCATACCCAACAGAAGCATCGGTCTACAACTTGTCAAGGGACCCATACCTGACAGAAGCATCGGTCTACAACTTGTCAAGGGACCCATACCTAACAGAAGCATCGGTCTACAACTTGTCAAGGGACCCATACCTAACAGAAGCATCGGTCTACAACTTGTCAAGGGACCCATACCTGACAGAAGCATCGCTCAACAACTTGCCAAGGGACCCATACCTAACAGAAGCATCGGTCAACAACTTGTCAAGGGACCCATACCTGACAGAAGCATCGGTCTTCAACTTGTCAAGGGACCCATACCTAACAGAAGCATCGGTCTACAACTTGTCAAGGGACCCATACCTAACAGAAGCATCGGTCTACAACTTGTCAAGGGACCCATACCTAACAGAAGCATCGGTCTACAACTTGTCAAGGGACCCATACCTAACAGAAGCATCGGTCTACAACTTGTCATGGGACCCATACCTGACAGAAGCATCGCTCAACAACTTGTCAAGGGACCCATACCTGACAGAAGCATCGGTCTACAACTTGTCAAGGGACCCATACCTAACAGAAGCATCGGTCTACAACTTGTCAAGGGACCCATACCTGACAGAAGCATCGGTCTACAACTAACAGAAGCATCGGTCTACAACTTGTCAAGGGACCCATACCTAACAGAAGCATCGGTCTACAACTTGTCAAGGGACCCATACCTGACAGAAGCATCGGTCTACAACTTGTCATGGGACCCATACCTAACAGAAGCATCGCTCAACAACTTGTCACGCGACCCATACCCAACAGAAGCATCGGTCTACAACTTGTCAAGGGACCCATACCTGACAGAAGCATCGGTCTACAACTTGTCAAGGGACCCATACCTAACAGAAGCATCGGTCTACAACTTGTCAAGGGACCCATACCCAACAGAAGCATCGGTCTACAAC
Source organism: Steromphala cineraria (assembly GCA_916613615.1). Lineage (NCBI taxonomy): Eukaryota > Metazoa > Mollusca > Gastropoda > Trochida > Trochidae > Steromphala > Steromphala cineraria. The sequence goes on from OU744720.1 coordinate 51,401,400, forward strand.
TTGTCAAGGGACCCATACCTGACAGAAGCATCGGTCTACAACTTGTCAAGGGACCCATACCTGACAGAAGCATCGGTCTACAACTTGTCAAGGGACCCAAACCTGACAGAAGCATCGGTCTACAACTTGTCAAGGGACCCATACCCAACAGAAGCATCGGTCTACAACTTGTCAAGGGACCCATACCTGACAGAAGCATCGCTCAACAACTTGTCAAGGGACCCATACCTGACAGAAGCATCGGTCTTCAACTTGTCAAGGGACCCATACCTAACAGAAGCATCGGTATACAACTTGTCATGGGACCCATACCTAACAGAAGCATCGGTCTACAACTTGTCAAGGGACCCATACCTAACAGAAGCATCGGTCTACAACTTGTCAAGGGACCCATACCTAACAGAAGCATCGGTCTACAACTTGTCAAGGGACCCATACCTGACAGAAGCATCGGTCTACAACTTGTCAAGGGACCCATACCTAACAGAAGCATCGGTCTACAACTTGTCAAGGGACCCATACCTGACAGAAGCATCGGTCTACAACTTGTCAAGGGACCCATACCTGACAGAAGCATCGGTCTACAACTTGTCAAGGGACCCATACCTAACAGAAGCATCGGTCTACAACTTGTCAAGGGACCCATACCTGACAGAAGCATCGCTCAACAACTTGTCAAGGGACCCATACCTGACAGAAGCATCGGTCTTCAACTTGTCAAGGGACCCATACCTGACAGAAGCATCGGTCTACAACTTGTCAAGGGACCCATACCTAACAGAAGCATCGGTCTACAACTTGTCAAGGGACCCATACCTGACAGAAGCATCGCTCAACAACTTGTCAAGGGACCCATACCTGACAGAAGCATCGGTCTACAACTTGTCAAGGGACCCATACCTGACAGAAGCATCGGTCTACAACTAACAGAAGCATCGGTCTACAACTTGTCAAGGGACCCATACCTGACAGAAGCATCGGTCTACAACTTGTCAAGGGACCCATACCTAACAGAAGCATCGGTCTACAACTTGTCAAGGGACCCATACCTAACAGAAGCATCGGTCTACAACTTGTCAAGGGACCCATACCTACCTTGTCAACGAGGCTTCTGTTAGGTACGGGTCCCTTTGACAAGTTATAGACCGAGGCTTCTGTTAAGTGAAGTTTGTTTCAGTTGATACACGATTCGTTTTATGAGAAAACAAGTTAAATATAACAACTCTTGCATTTCTCTAAGTCCTTTCCCTAAGTATAGACTTCCAAAACAAAGAATAACATCTTATCAAGAATATGTCTGTAGGAGAGAATGTAGTCATGACTTTACACCTTGATATAAACGCTGCAGTGAAGAAGTAAGCTGATATATTGATCTATTGTGGAGATAAGGCAGGAGTAGTCTGTAGGTGGTCAAGTAAAAGAAACTTAAAACAACAACCACCATGGTTTGATGAAAAATGTTGTCAACTTAAATCTAAGAAATATATGTTACTGAATCGATTTAGATCGTTCAAGAGTGTCACTAATCTAAAAGCCTATATATCTGCAAAATCTGAGTTTAAAAACAAGTGTCAGGCAAAACAAAATTTATATAAAATTGATATGAGCCAGAAATTAAATGAAACTGCTAAAATAAGTGGTTGCAGAGAGTTTTGGAAGACTATTAAGAAATATTTAACAAATAAACAACAACAAAATAATATTTTGCCTGAAGTTTGGTTGCAATATTTTAAAGATCTCCTAAATCCATCATCCATTAGAGACATAAATGAATTTGACAAACATGTTCATGAGTTTTTGGAAACACATACTTGTTACCAATGCAATGACACGCCTTTTAATGAGCAAGCGAAATTACTGAAAGTGAAATCAAACAAGCACTTAATCAGTTAAAAGTGGGCAAGGCAGCGGCGGGGGAGAATGGTCTGCCACCTGAATATCTCAAATGTATTTCAAGTTTCATAAACCCCTACCTGACAGAATTGTTTAACCGTATTTTAGATGCTGGTGTATTTCCAGATACCGGAACATTGGAATGATTATCACTTTACATAAATCTGGAAACATCTCTGATCCAAATATTTTATTAATTACCGGGGTATTTCTCTCTTAAACGTAGTAGGCAAATTGTTTTCTGTTGTGATTGAAACAAGTGTAAGAACATGGCTAAATATAAATGATTTGTTAGCAAAATCTCAAGCTGGCTTTAGACCCACTTATTCACCAATAGACAGTTTATTCATACTTCAAGATTTATGCACAAAATGACGTATTTATTAATTATGAAAGGATTAAATGGTAAATTGTCAAATGTATTGCACAGTATGTATTCCTCAATTAAGGCATCACAGAATGTTTTAAAACTTCAACTGGTGTGAGACAGGGTTGTGTTCTCAGCCCTGTATTATTAATATTTTTCATAAATGAGCTTGTAACTGAAATGTACAATTCATGTGATTATGGAGTTTGTTTCACAGAATATTGCTTATATAATGTTGTTACTTTTTGCAGATGATATTGCTTTATTGTCATTTTAAGTAAGTGGCCTTCAGAAACAATTAAATGTTCTTCAGTTATACTGTGAGAAATGGGGCTTTGAAGTAATCTGGAAAAGACGTAACTGTTTTCAGAAAAGGTGGTATTTTAAATACATTTGAAAATGGACATATTGTAGCAAAAATGTATACGTTGTTTCCTATAATAAATATCTGGGTTTGATTGTATCCTCCAGATTATCATGGTCTGTAGCCTGCAAGCATCTAATGCATTAATTCCTGTATATAATATATTTAAAGAAAACAAGTTTATATCTTTTAAAGTTGTTTCTAATATATTTGATAGAAAAATAGCGCCAATTATTTAATATGGTTCAGAAATGTGGGGAGTTAGTTATAATGATTCAATTGAAAAACTCCATGCTTTGTATTTTAACCATTTCTTGTTGGTAAATATGCCTCAAACAAAGCTATTTCAGTAGAAACTGGTCGTAGAAGCCTATTTGTTACATTACAGTTATACGGGCAGTAAAATATTGGTTGAATTTATTGCGCATGAATTCAAATAGATTACCTCTCCAATGCTTACACGATTTGATGAAAATGGTAAATATTCTTAGGTGTCTGAAATATTCTATTCATGTATGGGGTTTCCCATGTTTGGATTTGTCAAGATGTTGGAAATGATAAATTATTTACTTGTATGCTTAAGAAAAGATTACAGGATATATGTTTTCAAGACTGGCATTGTAAAATATCTTCTTATATCTTTTTACTTACACCTGAAAAATATGTAACTGAGTTACAGGATATAAATCTTAGAAGACCATTTTGTAAATTACGTAAATCATTACATGATTTTAATGTTAATATCCTTAGAAAAAAGGTTTGCAAGATGAAGAACAAAGTTTATGTCGCCATTGTAATGAAGGCTGTGTTGAAAATTTATTTCATGTGCTCCTTATCTGTAAACATTACGAAACTCTAAGAGATAAATACCTCCCTATGATATCTACTGCACATAAAGATGAACAATTAATGAACAATTTACTGAATTCAAGAAATATAAGTACCATACTGTCAGTGTCCATGTTCTTGAAACATGTATTTGAAAAAAGACGTAAATAAGTTATTTTCAACCACGTGACTTAACTAACACATTGTAAACCACTACTGTACTATTAGTCATATGGCCTCAAACTACTCAATAAAGCTTCTGTTCTGTTCTGTTTTATGATTTCACAATTTGATGTTGGCTTTATGTAACACATGAAAATTCCCGTTTTTTTGTCATCATTTTGTGTGTGTATAGCGGCAGCGATACTAGGGATTTCAGATAACGATAAGAAGTTTTTGTTTTTCTTACTATAGGGCGAAGTTTTTGAACGAAATCTGGTAACATTTTAAAGCATGAAATGAAGGAATCTACAGACTAGGGAGCTGTTTGTCATATGGACGGTGGACCCAATCCGGACCCTCCAAACGTTGGGGCTACCCACCACATTCAATAAGAGAAATATAGAACTGTTTTTATATTGTGACAGACCCTTAAAATAAGTTGACAGGTGACTCACGACCCACCTGAGAGTTGAGAGAGGTTGGACTCATTCAAGATGATGAACGTTCCTACAGAGATAATGGCGTGAAAACAATTTCCTAATGTTGAATGTTAAAAACACAAAAGAACTTATTATCAATTTCAGGAACAATCATATCAATACTAAACCTGTCTGTATAAATGGTTCAAATGTTGAAATTGTGGATGAATACCTTGGCACAATAATAGATAGTAAATTAAATTGGAATGCCAATACTGATGCCGTTTTTTAAAAAATAGAGCCATTGGCTCTGTAGCTCATCAGGCTTAATCATCAATTATGCTGTAGAGTGTGGCCAATGTGATTCCTCCTTTGTATAGGCCACAGGGCCACCAAACATAAAATTAAGTATATAGGTGACAAGTTTCAGTTTTCTAGAACTTATACTTCAGGAGAAGAAGATGAAAATTGATTTGAAGGACGTTCCTTTGCCTATATTAGGGGCAACAGGGCCACCAAAGCTACAATTCATAATCCTCACTAGTCAAGGAGTCTGTACACAAAGTTCCAGCTTTCTAGGCCTTATGGTTCTGGAGAAGAAGATGCAAATATGTTTTTAGGGCGTGGCCCCTATGGCCCTTATAGGGGTCACAGGGCCACCAAAGCTAAAATTTATAATCCTCACTGGCCAAGGAGTCTGAACACAAAGTTTCAGCTTTCTATGCATTATGCTTCTGGAGAAGAAAATGAAAAAAGTGTTTTTAGGGTGTGGCCCATGTGGCCCTTATTAGGGGCCACAGGGCCACCAAAGATACAATTCATAATCCTCATTATTCAAGGAGTCTGTACACAAAGTTTCAGCTTTCTAGGCCTCATGGTTCTGGAGAAGAAGATGAAAATTGGTTTTTAGGGTGTGGCCCCTATGGCCCTTATAGGAGGCACAGGGCCACCAAAGCTACAATTTATAATCTTCACTAGTCAAGGAGTCTGTACACAAAGTTTCAGCTTTCTAGGCCTTATGTTTCTGGAGAAGAAGATGAAAATAGGTTTTAAGGGCGTGGCCCTTGTGACCCTTATTAGGGGCCACAGGGCCACCAAAGCTACAATTTATAATCCTCACTAGCCAAGGAGTCTATACACAAAGTTTCAGCTTTCTAGGCCTTATGGTTCTGGAGAAGAAGATGAAAATATGTTTTAGGGCGTGGCCTCTATGGCCCTTATTAGGGGTCACAGGGCCTCCAAAGCTACAATTTATATTCCTCCCTAGCCAAGGAGTCTGTACACAAAGTTTCAGCTTTCTAGGCCTTATGTTTCTGGAGAAGAAGATGAAAATATGTTTTTAGGGCGTGGCCTCTATGGCCCTTATTAGGGGTCACAGGGCCTCCAAAGCTACAATTTATATTCCTCCCTAGCCAAGGAGTCTGTACACAAAGTTTCAGCTTTCTAGGCCTTATGGTTCTGGAGAAGAAGATGAAAATATTTTTTTAGGGCGTGGCCCCTGTGGCCCTTAGTAGGGGTCACAGGGCCACCAAAGCTACAATTTATAATCTTCACTTGTCAAGGAGTCTGTACACAAAAGTTTCAGCTTTCTAGGCCTTATGCTTCTGGAGAAGAAGATGAAAATAGGTTTTAAGGGCGTGGCCCCTGTGGCCCTTATTAGGGGTCACAGGGCCACCAAAGCTACAATTTATAATCCTCACTAGCCAAGGAGTCTCTACACTAAGTTTCAGCTTTCTAGGCCTTATGGTTCTGGGGAAGAAGTCGAAATTCCACAAAGTTTACGGACGGATGGACGGACGGACTGACGGACGGACGCCGGACACCATGCCATGCCATAAGCCCATCGGGCCTTACAGGCCAAATGAGCTAAAAATGCCAACAAAGATTACATTTCTTGCGTAAACTGCGATCTTTTAATGAAAATGAACGTGTACTATCCCTCTTTTATCATTGTTTCATTGAAAGCATATTAACTTTTTCCTTCCATTGTTGGTATGGTTCGTTGTCTTTGGTAAACAAATCACGCTTAGAAAAAGTGGTTCATATTGCTGGTAAAATTGCCGGGGTTTAATTTCTAAATCTATCTTATCTTTACGAAAAAAGAGTATTGAAATTATCTCTGAAAATGTTGTCCGATCCAGATCATGTATTGCACTGTGATTATGTTAAACTTTCTTCTGGAAGAAGATACTTTCTGCCAGTTTTAAAACCAATAGGGGTAAAAATACTTTCATTCCTTGCAGCGTTCGCCTTTAAATGCTCCTTAATTTACACGCATGATTGTGGTTGTTCTTTGTATTCCTGGTAACTATGTTGTTTGTTTTATTGTACACCAGCTCTGTAATGATATAAAATGAATTCCTTTCGAGGTAATAAATTATTATTATTTTGAAGGAACGCGACACCGAGTATTGAGGGATGTCATTGTGTGGCCACCAAGTTCGAGCCGGTGTGCGGGGTTGATGGAGAGACGTACCTGTCACCTTGTATTGCTGGCTGCACCTCTCTCAACTCACAGGTGGGTCATGAGTCACTTGTCACCTTGTATTGCTGGCTGCACCTCTCTCAACTCTCAGGTGGGTCATGAGTCACCTGTCACCTTGTATTGCTGGCTGCACCTCTATCAACTCTCAGGTGGGTCATGAGTCACCTGTCACCTTGCATTGCTGGCTGCACCTCTATCAACTCTCAGGTGGGTCACGAGTCACCTGTCACCTTGTATTGCTGGCTGCACCTCTCTCAACTCACAGGTGGGTCATGAGTCACTTGTCACCTTGTATTGCTGGCTGCACCTCTCTCAACTCACAGGTGGGTCATGAGTCACTTGTCACCTTGTATTGCTGGCTGCACCTCTATCAACTCTCAGGTGGGTCGTGAGTCACTTGTCACCTTGACCTGTAGCATTATCTTGAGAGAAACGAAGACTTCTATATGGCTTGTGTATTTTCAGACCTTCTCCAACTGCAGTGAGATCCCGGGGGGTGAAGCTACAGCCGGCCAGTGTCAACAGGAGTGCCCTTACCTTGTCCCATACGTGGCCATCGACCTGCTGTCTGGGTTAGCCGGCACCGTTTCTCTGGTTCCCGTGGTCATGACGATCGTCAAGTACGTATATCCTTATCACCACAATGTCACATGTGTGGAAATCACTTCATATTTTCTGCTCATTTAGTGCAACACAATATTCACCTGCGGTGATTTTACATTCGTTCATGTTTGAAGGAATTTTTTTATATATGAAATAAGCAGAATGAATTAATTCAGCGCCCGTGTTTGTAAACTGAGATGCAGCGCTCTCGGAACGTCATTGGAGATTATACGAATTGATCACTTGGGCCCTGATCTCCCAAATAAGATGATTGGTGCAAAACATGTAGTGAATGAACTCATTGGCTCCTGAGATACCCTGCCCATAAGCCCAAATGCACGTTTCATGTCTTCTTATCTTAAAGAGACACAGAGTATGTTGATAGGATCACATATGTCAAATTTTTAAATCGATGTTATTACATCGGGAACCATCAACTGTTACTGAAAATGACAAGTTTAAGGTCAATCAGTACATTAGAGCGAAAATACAGCCATTCAAAGTCGGGATTTTGATCGAAAACCGGACAATGTGGCTCGAGTGGCGCGCGCAAATTCGCCAAACGTAATTTTGAAACCTTGTCATAAGCTGACAGGAATATATAATTGATTCGATAGTGTTTATTAGGTGTTGTAACTAAAAGGTAGATTAATTGGATGCATAATTTCGAATATTAAACGTATTTGAGATGTTTTCTTGATTTTTCCATAAAATCAAGCAATTTAGAGATATTATGCATAAATGCAAGTCCAGTGATTAGATATGAACTTCAATCAGCATATTAGATATTTTGTAGCTTATCAAAACCAAATAAAATTTTGAGAAAGATACTCTGTGAATAGCTGTGACCTGATCTGAAGGTCTTCAACATCGACTGGGCCCGGCGTCTTCCCAATAAGAAGCTATGTGTAATATATGAAGAGAATCCTTCAAACGGTCCTTGAAATATCCCGTTGACAAAAAGGAAGTTCAATTCAATTCTGATTCCAAAGCTCTCTGTGAATGTAATGTGAAGGTCATCTCAACCACATTTCTAGACCCTGCGCCTCCCCAATAAGAAGCTACGTGTACAATATGAAGGGATCTTAGGCTCATTGTGATGAATCAACACGCAGAATAAAGAAGACGTGTTTTTATTTCCACAGGCGGACGCCAACTACTACTGTTTACCTTCAAGGGTTGTTTTGTTATCAGAATTATTTTGATGTTAATAATTAGGGGTTGCTTACTTACATTATGTTAAGATAGTTTGCAAACAGTCTCAATGATTTATGTTTTATTGCAAAATTTTAGTTTGGTGGAGCCACGTGACAAATCAATGTCACTTGCACTGACGTCTTTCCTGAATGGCCTGCTAGGTAAGTATAACCCAATGGGTATTCAACTTCTTCAGTCATGCACTCTGCAGTTAGATCACTAGCCAAATGCAGTATATCAGATCATTCGCCATGTATCACTGTAAATTGATAATAAATATGTTAATATGAACGATACGTAACAGAATATTCATCCCAAATTACATACATTCTGTAAACATTGCATTACTCATTATGCATATAACTAAACAAAGATTAACTTAGCTCTAATGGCTTACATCATGAACGAAGTTTTTAACGTTTTATTAGGTATCGTAGGAGATAATATCACAGTAGTATGTTATTTCTTCAACTGGGTTCTAGTTCATGTATTATTCATAACGCGCGTGCTAATCAGTATTTCACAGTCATCCGGTAATGGTTATGGAAGAAACGTTGACTGGCGGACAGACATCACTGATGAGACAAGCTATCCTCTCCCATGTTGGAACTATGCAGAGAGTGTTTCTTATTTTGTCAGGTTTCCTGCCTGCCCCACTCGTCTACGGTCGCGTCATCGACAGCACATGCGCACTCTGGGAGACGTCAGCTTGTGGTCGGGTCGGAGCATGCGCAGTTTACGACCTCACTGCTCTACGCCGCCGCTTCAAGGGAATGGATGTTGGGTTTCAAACGTTGACTTGTATCGCATATATGACAGCGTTCCTTATGTTTAAATGTGGTGTAGTGACAGATGAAAGCAGAGAGTAAACATATTTCATCATTGAAAACTTAGATTTTTATTGTAATTGAACTTTAGTTTACAGAGTTACCTTTGAAATGGATTCATATATGAAACGAGATTAGCGGTGGCAGGATAGCGCGTGAAAGAGGAACCCTGAAAATGAGGCTTCCACCTTCTCCATAGTCACAATAAAAGGGACACATTTTAAGAAACATGCCACAAAAAAGATGCAGAAGTTGTCAACTTGAACTTGAACAAAAATGTCAACATTAAACAAAATTGAAGTTGGCAAATGACAAATGATTAATTCCAAGTCAATATTATCAACAAATTATTAATATGACTTGCCAAAATATTCCATGGGATTTGATTCTTTTTACCAAAAGGGAAACATTGCAATAGCGTATATCCCATGACCTTTTAAATGATTAAAAGTGTTACCAGCTATGAAACACAGAGGGGTATACACAATGCAAGAATGAGTACAAAAGGATTAGACAAAGATTAACAGTTAAAAGCGTCAACAACATCGTTTGTTATTGAATTTAACGTACAACTCACTATATATGCAGAAAATGACTTTACGCTGCAAAGGAAGATAATTCTAACCAAAAGTTCCCCGGGCTGATATTGATATGGATTTGCGAAACGGTCTGATATGGCTGATATGGATTTGCGGACCGGGCGGCAATATGGGTGCTGTGTCCTTGCCTCTATCACACATGCAAAACACCCTATATTATTGTTAGATATATGATAATTATGTTTACAGCATTGAGTCAAGTGAACAATTACTAGCTTGGCGAATAATTATAACTTAAACAAGGAAAACAACTCATTCCAAATTTCGAAATTTCAAAACCACACCTCATTCGACCATGGCTTCCAGATTCCCTATCACCGACAGCATTCTACTAATGGTCTGTGGACCAAAGTCGTGAAGCGCTTGTAAAATCTCCAGGTAACTAGCCAGGAAAACAACTTGAAGGTATCTAAAGCCAATTTATCAATTAGACTACATGCTATATCACGATACGTTGTTTTGCAAAAGACGAGGTGGCCTATTCTTCTAATTGTAGCCGGCTGCCCTATTCGCAACACAACACCTTGTTTGAACATGTCTTGTGCGTATCTCAATCAATCATAGACACCATGTTAAGTTCCAAAAATAAGCGTGAAATACATACCATTTAATATTTTCGGCTGATATGTTGTTTTTCGTTTTATTGAATTCTAAATTTCTAATGCAAAGCAATTGCATGATCAAATTGTTAATATATACGTGTTAATAAACAAGTCTAGTTTACATAACGTCTATTAGATATCATTAAATCCGAACCTTCCTTCTTGTAATTACTGAATTCAACATCAAATATACAATCCAATATGTCAGTACGCAATGTGTTCAATTCAAGGTACATACATTGCATATAAAATACCTTATTCTTTATCTTTTGATTGGATCTGCGAATGACTAGAGCTTTGACAAGTGGGCGTCACCCAGATGAGACGCAGGCTACTTCTCTTAGACACAGTCCCTTCCCTATTCCTTGTTATTACATCGTCAAAGAGTTTGCACGACTCCCCGTAATTACACAATCAGTTACATTGTGTCAAAACTGTTTTATTACTACTCTCATGTTTAGTTACCAGACTGCCTAATGCCTGTTTAAACTGTTCATTTACCACCATTGTCTGTATATTAGTCTTACACCCAGACTGTAGTTAATAGTATTTTGACCTAAACTACTCACGGAAATTGAAAAAAAATGTTTTTTGGCGTTTATTTCTTATTTGACGTATGTAAGTAATTCTTACAGATGTTCAAATAACTAAGTTTTCTCAACTAGGCCTTATGACATCATTGCAAAAACATATTTTAAATTGCCTTTATTCAGGTACAACTGCTCAAAATTTGCATATTTTCAATACATTTCGAAACCTGCTATAGCTTACGTCACTCTCAGCAATGCGTGTGAATAATAAACCTGCAACGCTCTTTTCACTTGAATTTGCGTTTGCACGTGCGTTGCCACAGCAACTCTGCAATTGACAACCAAAGTTATAAATGAACTCGTAAGAATAGAAGTTTGTAAGACGCGTAAACTTTAAGTAAACCAAGTTATTTTTCCAATATTTTATGAATTTTACAATCATATAAGATATGAATAGTAGAGGACATAAGATATAAAATAATTGTACATTAAATAATGTATTTAAACGGATGGTACTGAGATTACAGATCATTTACATACTATAGCTTGCATCAGAAACATACATTTCGAAGCGTGAAAATTACACGTTTTTCTCTCCTGAAAATTCATATATATTTCGTGTTTTTTTTACAAAACTGTCTAAAAACATAAGTTGGGAAAAACATTCTGAATGAATATCTAGAAAAAAAATATAACGTTAGTTCCAAACTAGGACTGATTCCTGTTTGACTTTCACATAGTGTTTGTTTAAGAGGTTTAAAACATACCGTGCAAAACATCACTTTTTAAAATGCAAAGTTTGACCCTTCCTCCTGACCGGAAATGACTTTTCGCGAGCGATTTTATTTTTTTATCTCCAAGACCTGGTTAATGTCTAAGTCTCATGCAAAAATCATTAAGTTCTATGGATTGATTTTTGAGTTATCTGCCCTTGAAGTTGGCGATTTTGAGATTTTGGTCAACTTTAAAGGGTCACAGCACAAAAAGTATTAAGGTTAGGTCTTTTAAATCTACAATACTTCACCTACATTCAGTATGAATTTCAGCTCTCTAGTGCAAGTATCTTCAGAGGAGAAGATTGTCAAAGGTGGGTGAGGTCGGAAACGGTCGAAAATGCACTCAAAGCAAGATGGCGACCTACGAATTTGTCCTGATTTACTTTTTTTCATTATTTTTCATTGCGCTTCTTTTTAAAAAAATTCAAGTCTCTAAGTGCATTTTGAAAAAAAATTAATGTTAAATTTTCGATTTTGGATTCGAACTGGACCTTTAATGTACGAGTCGATTTTGCCCAAAAGCTTCGCATGTCTATTCCAGGGTAAGGGCTTTCAGCATGCCAAGTTTTGTCGAATTTGGAGCAGCCGTTTGAGCTGCAGCTCGTTCACAAAAAAAGTACAATAATAATAACAAACTTGAAGAAATCGGATAATAACAATAGGTCTTCCAGACTTTGTCTTGAAGACCTGATAAAGAAATAATCGACAAAAAGCATTGTATCTCTATTTCCGTGAGCACTATAACAAAACCTCTATAATAGCAAGTCTTTAGATCTGAAGTGAACTGCTCTGAAATTTCCAATTCTCCGAGGCTCCTTTGTTATATTTGATTAAATAATTGTTTTGAGAATAATAATATTTTTCCAATGACTGAATACATGTCTACCTGTTAAATTTACACTGATTAGGCCCACTTCCGTTCTGTTTATGGTGTCATAAAACTCTTCGGGCATGTGCAGTAAGGGTATTATCGTTCATCCGGTTGAAGCCCTTCTCACGGCCTGAAACTTGCGCCCTTTGAAGTGTGATATCTTTGTTATGAGAGGACCGATGAACACGAGTTTTGGTATATTTCAATTTGAGAGAGTTGTCTGTACATGTTAACCAATTAACATAAAAAACAACGAGCTTAAAAACTTTTCGCAATACAATGCTTGAATTGTGGCCTTGACCTTTGATGGATTGTAGCGCAAACCTTTCAGGACTTCTCTAAAGTCGATATATCCGAAATAAACCTTCATAGCACACAAACTTTTAAGGGTATTTTTTAGTCAATGAATATTTGTAATATTATCATAACGTTTAATCGTGAATGTGTACATATCCCATAGGTATAAGCATATGGTGAATGTGGCGGCGGCGGCGGAAACACAATAACTGATATATGCCCCGACCATAGTCCATTGAAATAAGTTCGTTTACGAAAAAAAAAATATTTTATATAAATAAGACGTTTTCAGACGACAAATCGAGTACAAAAGTCACTACCATGAAAATGAGATTTCGTCAAGGTTAGACGTCAGCAAAGCGATCTTCATCTTCAGAAGAATGTGGCACCGAGATTTGATGTGCCTAAAGAGTTAAAAAGGGTGGAAGCACATTCTCATTACCCCAACCGCAGGGGCGGAAACAGGATTTACACCCTTTGAGTGGCATCAGTACAGCCATTGAATTTATTTCTTTAGATAAAATAATAATGTGCGCAAATGTTTAGCGAGCTTTCGTTCCTTGCTTCTCCTTCCTCTATCCCCTGGATCCACCAATGTATATCAACAGGCATATATGTAGAAGAAACGCACACAGCAAGTAATGTTTGAGTAGCAGTTACAACGTCAGTATCGATAACAGATTCCACAATAGTCAGGGTACGCAGATATTTACATCTCAGAAATGTTTGCAATTTGTTCATATGCCTTCTGACTACTCACAGGAGTGCCAACCAGTAATGATTCTTGTTCCAAGATGGGATTAAATAGATGCTGTTTTCTGGTAATGACACGGTATCTCGAGTGTTCATGCAACCTGCCATAAGTTCAGTACAGGGCGGGCTCCTCGGTGTCAAGGACAACGTGTTGTTCCAGTGAGCGCGCCATCTCGCGGATCTGTTCTGCCACTGCTGAAGGTTGCCTACGGTGTATTTTGATGCTATTGGTGACGAGGGTGTGCAGGTCAAGGGGGATGGTGAGCACAGACAACACGACCCCACCCACCCGCACCACCTTTAGGCCCGTGCCAAGAGCCGAGAAGGTGCTTCTCCCTGCTGCAGCAGCTGTATTGACGCCCATGGTCCCGAGTGTGGCGCCCAGGTGGGCAGCATGTCCCCCGGCGTCCAGCCCTGTCCGCAACCCGCGCAGAATGATCTCTACCTGCTTCCTCTCCTTTTCATTTGGAATGAGTTTGAGAGTTTCGTCTATGACTGAGTCGGAATCAAAGTCGTCCTCGTCTGTAGTTGACGTATAGAAGAAGTTGACCATATCGATGAGTTCCGTCACCTTCTCCATGTAGCGAGCAATCGCTGTCTCAGCCTCCTTCATAGCATTGCTGTTGACCATTTTGTCAGCTATTGCCGTGGCCAGTCCGCCAAGCCCACTTGTGACCCCAACGGCCACACCAGTAATAGTGAGTCCAAGCGAAAGACCGAAAGTGAAGGGAGCCGCTATAACTCCGCCGATGGCTAATCCTGTGCCCACGATGCCGGTGGAGGCGAAGGAGGTCTTTGCGATGTTCATGTCTCTTTGTTTCTTGTCCAGCTCTGTTGCGAGTGTCCTGAGAGTGTTGACCACGTCCTCCTTCGTCTGGTCGATGACCCCGCTGGTGATGAGGGAAACCAGACTGTGAACGTCATGCTGAGATTTCCCCCCACCCTGCGTCCTGCAAAGAAAGACATTTGATCATGAATTCGAACACCAGAATATTCTATATCGACAATAAAACACAGATTTAATACACCTAAGCCCTAACTTTTCTTGTCTTAGGTAGGTTGTTCATTATTTTGCAATGTTGTGGTGTTACTTTTGACAGTAAGACCTGGAAAGAGGTAGGGCCTATATATATTTGAAAGTTTGGTCTCAAAGATATCAGAGCTACCAATTGTTTTGTCCCAGAACCATCCTGATACATGAGGCTGTTCGTTTTCACTAGGGCTACAACGCTCCTCTGATGTCTATCGAGCCGGAAGCCTCAATGGCTTGTCTCTCTATATATACAGCCTATAACTTATGGTCACTCGCATCCAGTAGTTGTTATCCCGGTTGAGGAGTCCAGGTAATACCTCTCAGGGTGATTGAATAACGACATTTCATGTAAATCAAGCAAATGTCATCTTGACACATGGTCATGAGTGACCTCCCGTTAGAGAAACGAGGCGTTTGGCTTGATAGATATATATCAGGAATCGAGTACGCTAATGTCACATAACAATTATCAATAGAAAACTTGATAAAGTTAAAGTTACGACTGGATTCGAACCTGGAACCCTTCGCTCCGTAATCAGGCTGAACACTTTACCTCTAAACCATCGTGGACTAGACGAATGGATGGATTGGAATTGTTCTATTTCTAGTCACATTTTTGTCGTCAGTATAACGTTAGGGAGGGTGGCGTATACTCCCTATAATGCTTGAGTCTTGAGTATAAACATACAAGAGATAAATTAAGATGTGTATGTTAAATCGGAAAAGAACTACCCTCGGTCTTCAAATCATAGAAAAACCTGGAGGAAGGTATGTAATCTCGAGGGTTTTAGCAAGGGTGTTATTCCGACCTCCAGTTTTTTCCATAGAACAGAAGACCCCAGGGGCCTGGTTTCTTCCTAAACTCATCAACTGTAAAACATACCCAATTTAAATTTTACAAAACAACTCCAGCATATATAAAGAACAGCAATTGTTTTATAAGTAACGAGAAAACGAAAATCACAATCATCAACATATTGCAAACATTAATATTGTATTGACCTAATTATTTGTTTTTTAATGTGTACGCACAAGTGAAAAAATGAAAGTTAACACTTAATTGTCGGGTATGTCAACTTACTAACTTGCTACGCGCAACTCAACTGTTTCCTTGAACTCACCAGTCGTGTGACATCGTTGTTGGAAAGTGTTCCAGGTATATTGAAGACGTTATTTGCAGTTGCTGCACACTCATTCTCAATGAAAGTGCACAATTTGTTAAAAAAATACGTCGTTTAGTTAAAACATATTGTATTCATCAGAAAAGGATTTAGTACAAGTTATACAACCTAGAAACCCCTCTCCCAACTATGTACATTAAATATTATTTGCATTCATTCAACAAGATGGACAGAAGAGAACAGGTAAAATACAAAACTGATACAATAATTAAAGGAACCTTTTTGTTTAACTTATGTAGGTTTGAACAATTTTGAATATACTCTGATTTATATGGATATTCAGATCCACATTGCCACATAAGAGAAGTCACAAGTAATGTTCAAATTGGTAACACTGCATGCGTAAGTTTGCCATCATGACAGTTATTTATGAATTTTATAATTTACAATTTAAAATACATCGTCTTGATAAAGAATTTAAAATCTCATAAAGACAACGCAACTATGTCACACTTTTATATCAATTCCATCAGAAATTTAATATTTCACTAGAAAATTGAGAAAAATTATAAATTAAATAAATATTAATTAAATATTTTATTTCTCAAATTTATACAGAAGCTTTAATTGCCGTGGAACATGCCAAATTGGTAATGTCGCTCACAAGAGGTATTACGTTGACAATGCAGCTTAAATGCAGGTGTAAGTCTTGGAAGCTATAACAATCCTCAAAATATAGAAAAACCTGTTCTCTTGAATTTTTTAAGTGATAATATAAAAATATCTTACTAAACTTTTTTAAAAATGAAATTTGGTTAATGTCGCTGGTTTTTTTAAATTTACGTTATGGTTCTTTAAAATCAGCTTAAAACAAGGTTATGCGCAGTAAACATGAGTAAATATAATTTTCCCGTGAGTTGTATAGTGATTAAAAATAAAATCCAAGCAATTGTCACTGTTAACATAGTTGCTCGTGTTTCTGACATTTATATCCGCCAAGGAGCATGGTTATGGGTTTCTTGTAAATATTGAAATTACTAATGTCCTAAAAATTATTTTTAAGATGCAAAAAGTTGTAAAGTCTGCTTGTAAATGAAAAAAATCGTTTCAACGCAGCCATAATATTTACTAAAACCCGCTTTGTAATTTACGTTATGTAATTTACGTTATGTTTGCAAACGTTATCTGTACCAAATTAGCAAATACGAGCTAGGGAGTATTGCAGAGCTGGAAACGTGTGTTGGACTAGGAATATAAGAACAAACAGTATCATTGAAGTTGAAGCCATGGCTGGTTTTCTTCTAAAAATAAGTTTTATGAAAATCACTAGCGATTTAGGTTTTAATCAACGCCTTCGACCTTCTAAATATGTAAAATAGGCCTAAAAATTTCCGATAACTTGTAGATTTTTACTCGAGATAGGATGATATCCAAAGTTCTGTCTGTAGTAATTTTGTAAATAGACAAACACAAACTCGCATGAACTAAGTACCACTCTATTTGATTATGTAAAACGATCTTGTATTTACGTTATGAGCCCGTGACGGTGGTATCGTCTCAAAAGACAGAATTCCCAAAAGACAGATCGCTTAAAACAACACTTTTCATGGTTGACAAATGATGTGTAACATGGCCTTTACCCTTTAGAATAATGGAACAGCCCAGATAAGACAGTATTCCCAAAATAAAGGAAAAGACACCAATAAAGGGGCAGTAGCATGTTTTTAGGGGGAATAAAATGTGATGAAAATTAATGGTTCCAATTGAAAGACAATGTATTTAAACTAAATGGAGTAGTAATGATTCAAATATATAATGTAAAGTTAAGCCATGCGATTGCTTTTTCTTTCACAAATGAATTAAATACTTTGTCATCTGACTATGGATGATTTGCTTGTGTAATGAGATTTTGGACAATGTCAAAATAATACATTTAGTATTAACTTTCAATTATCAGTGAAAATTTTGAACAAGCACGTAGGCTTATTTGAATATCGCTCCTAAATATAACAGACTTGAAACTGGACACAATATGCAATACGAACAGCAAACATATTGATGATAAAGTCTTTGTAGTATAACCAGTTTGTGTAAATCTGGCATTTTGTTGTCGGAGATGCCTATAGTATGCTGCAGTAAAAAAACGTGAGCCTAATATGAATCTCGGTGAAGATTTGCCAGTACATTTGCGAGATAAACGGTATTTTATACTTCTCGAACAATTGATTCTTGGTCTAATTTCTTTATCATTTCCTTTATATGTAGTTTCTAGGATGACGATGTATATTTGTTTATATACTCTCAACAGTACAAGAGGAAATTGCTTGAAAACATTCTTATCTCTGGTAACACGTAATAATATCCACAACTTGACTTGACGTGGCATATAACTTGATACTAGTGCATAAAGCGGGTCGGGTCAGTTCATTGATTAATTGGGGGTGGTCAGCACTGCTCAGCTAATTAAAATATCATATATCATGAATATATCATGTATAAATTTATTGAATAAATTTATTAAATAAATTTATTAAATAATCTTATTAAATAAATTCATGCAGGGTTCATCTCATATTATCTTACAACAATAAACAATGAACATAACCAATAACATTTTGTTAAAATATCCAGTGACACAATGTCAGTTAATCTGTCTCCTCCCCTAATTAATGCTAATCTCCGATCACTTGCATGATTAAATAAACAAACAGGTTACTCATACTCCAATCCACAGGTGATTTACACCTGTCATTGACAATTGAATGGTTACAATCACATTGTATACATGAATAGTATACTGCTTATCCCTGGCTAACAACTGTATTTACTGTAATTAACAACCGCAAGCTGCAACTTGATGTCGGTTTAGACAGCATATTTTGCCTACAAGAAATAGTGTCGGTATTCAGAATAGACAGATGTAGGATAGGTCAATGTTTATTATATGAAAATATATAGAAGCTCTACCGGGACCAAACAATGATGTCGGTTTAGACAGATGTCAATGTAGACAGATTCCACTGTAATATGTGTAAATAATGTCTAGTTCTTGCGAGAGGGGTTATCTTACTTGTTTTGGAGGATCATAAACTCTTCAGCTTGCAAAAGTGTGGTTCAGAAACTGAATATATCGTTTTAAAGTGACTTTGTATTTGTAATGTAATTTACGTTTTTTTGGTTTTTGTTTTTTTTCTCCATTTTTATTTCCCAATTTGTATACAATGTGTTTACATCCAGTCATGTTATGTCATATGTATGTACAAATACACATTTTTCAACAAAACAATTACATCCTACATCATTTGTTAAAAAGGTTGTGAAATTCTGACCAGAAAGTATAGAATTTAGCATAGTTGCAGTTTGAAAAAGCTATTGTCTTACTTGTCTGATAATAATCAGTGTTTTTTTTTGAAGGGCTTTGAAATGTAATTGTTTGTTTGCTTTACTTGAATTGTATATGTATTGTTTTTTCACCAGAGCAACAGCATTTAAAGGATTATTGTTTGCCCCTTTAAAGCCAAAACTAATATTTTCATTTGTGAAACGTATCCTGCCATCTGCAACTGTACCAAGCCATTCTGCCAACCAATTCCATAATTCAGTTACATAGTTACACTCACATAGTAAATGTACAATATTCTCTTTTTCTATTTCACAAAAAAAGCAGAAAGGGGATTCAGAGTATCCAATCTTGTACAAGTAACTCCTTGTTGCCAGAATATTATGTAATATTCTAAGTTGAAGCCATTTCAAATTAACATTAACCTTGTATCTATATGCATTATAAGTAAACTTTTCTTGTTTACACATTTTTGAGGTTTTTATTTGTTTTCACAGATTCCTTCATTAGAAAAGGCGGGAAATTGATAAATATATATACATAGTCTAGTCTCTGATTTACATTTCTCAAAATGTATGATCGCTTTAACACTAACACTTGTTAACTTGATAGCTACAGCGTTAGCTGTTTAAATCTAATCGAAATTAATTACATTCGAACAATGTGTTAGTTGGAGGTTGATTGATGTGGTTTCAGGGTCCGTTACAAATAGCATTTCAACGGTTAATTCTGAGACATTGACATGTCATGTTTGGACAGCGAAAACAATAAATCTGGTTGGAATTATTTGATAATCATATTCTTTGATTACAAGAAGTTCAAATAACATCGACCAAAAAAGTCTGATATTGAATTTGGATTTTTGCGAAAAACACATATTAAATTGTGCACTTTCATTGAGAATGAGTGTGCAGCGTTAATTGATCTCACAAGTGTCCTGTCTACCGTTGAGGTCGCGGGCGAATTTGTTAAATCATCCTCAAGTTATCCTCGGCCGGCTTGATGGGCATCATGCAATAGTCCCAGAACGTCGTAAGTGTCGCGGAACGGCTGTATGGTGACGATATCCGCCTCAGGCCAGAACTGACTGCTGTGGTGACTTGTGGCTGGAATCGGTTCCGGCGGAGCGTCTGACGAATCCAGTCCTTTTGTCTTGTGGGCGCAACTGAGTGTTGTCAACCACTAGGCGGTCTCTGACGTCATTGTTGTATATGCTCATATTGACATTAATACTGTGAACAACTTCTTATTATGGAGTACAAGTTTGGAGCACCAGATAACGCTCCGTCGTTCATTTTCTGCTCTGAACTTTTCTGAACTGTTGATGTTTTTTCCAAGTTGTACATTTTTATCTTTATTTTTATGTCTTTTTCAAAATTGAAACGTTGTGTCTAGTTGCCGATTTTAATTACACACACTATTCATAGTTTCTCACACTTTCTTGTTGAAAGTAAGTTCCTCTACAAATGGGTTTTGGTACCCTATCATCGCGATGTGATTGCGTTTTTGCACACTCAAGTTAAGTCTATGAAGAAATCCCCTTGTCCAAAGCACTTTTGTTTCAGAGTTTATATCGTCCAACGTTTCGCCAACCATATGAAGAAATGGGAGTTTCCCGGTCATATTCAGAGCCCTTCTGACAAAGGTACGGCCAAAATAGAATGAATCAACGGCCTCACAGACAGTTCAGCTGACTGTTCATTTAATAAGCTTACGTTTTGCCTTAAATATTAGTATTGCTAGGATAATATACCGATTTTTGTTCTCTTGTAGATATGTTGAAGTCAGTCAATGTCGACATCCACCTCTATACTAATCCAACATTGCTGTTATTACAAAACTTTTCGTTTTAAATATGGATGTTATAAATGGGCAGCTGTCGCACTCAAAACAACATGCCCTCACATGCAAAATGCCTTGAATCAGACCTCATTCGAGCTAAAGTAACCTCGGGCAAGCGAACCGAAACGTATGTTGGACTCACAGAAACTGAATTAAAAACCAGCAAAAGACACAACCTCTGCATATATGAGAAAAATATAATCATTTGTAAACCTGGAATTGCAAACCCTCAATTAACGAAATGAACTAGATTAGCGTTTGCGGGATACCGCAAAAGCAGAGCAGCCCCGGAACTTTGGGTTTCGCCTTACCCTGTTCCGCCTTTTACAGGCCTCACCAAATTGGGAGTTTTCTCGTGACCTTGACCTTTGACACTCAAGGTCACACAATCAATGAACACATTTCATTGAGTATAACATTATTGTAATGAAATAAAGTGTTAAAAATACAATTAATCCATTTTCTCTATATATGTTGACCTTGCTGTGACCTTGACCTTCGACAGTTAGTACCCAAAACTTTTTGAAAATGTTGTACTTCTCAAGAGATAATATATACAAAATCTAAACTTCATAGCACAAAAACTTTTCAAGTTTTTGTGTTTACAAGGAATTGCAATAACTCATATCTCATGACCTTGACCTTTGACCTTCAAGGTCACACAATAATTGAACACTTTTTATTGAGTATAACAATCATGTATTGATTAAAAGTGATCATAGTTAAAATTAAGCATTTTCGCTAAACCATGCTTAAGTCATGACCTTGCTGTGACCTTGACCTTTGACAGATTGTAGCCGAAACCTTTTCAAATTTTTTTACTTTTCCAAGGATGATATATACCAAGTTAGAGCTTCATAGCACAAAAACTTTTCAAGTTACCGTGTTTACAAAGAATTTTGTGGTGATTTTATAACTCGTGACCTTGACCTTTGAACTTGAAAGTGAACATGTCATAATGATTCCCTGGAAGTATTAACATTTAGACATGTTCATGAGTTCTGAAAAGCTAAATGGGATAAAGTTATACCCCAATTTAGTGCATTTTGTAATAACTCATATCTCATGACCTTGACCTTTGACCTTCAAGGTCACACAATCATTGAACACTTTTTTTTGAGTATAACAATCATGTATTGATTAAAAGTGTTCATAGTTAAAATAAAGCATTTTCGCTAAAACATGCTTACGTCATGACCTTGCTGTGACCTTGACCTTTGACGGATTGTAGCCAAAACCTTTTCAAATTTATTTACTTTTCCAAGGATGATATATACCAAGTTAGAGCTTCATAGCACAAAAACTTTTCAAGTTATCGCGTTTACAAGGAATTCTTAGTGTGAATACATAGCTCGTGACCTTGACCTTTGACCTTGAAAGTGAACGTGTCAAAATCGTTCCCCCGAGGTATGAGGAGTAAGGTATGAATAAGAGTTCTGGAAAGCTTAGGGGAAAAAAGTTATAGCTAGTAGTACGAGTGCGGCGGCGGCGGCGGCGATGGAAGCTTCACAAAAACTGATAGCAGCCCCGTCCTTAGACGGGGCTGCTAATTAGTAAATACCTGCAGACAAAACAACAAATTTCGAGTCAAAAACCAGCTCAAAAACGCAGCAACCCCAGAAACACATGATAGCCAAAACTAAACCAAAGCACATAAAGAAGAGAAAGTGGAAACACACAACACCAAGCTACCACTTGTTATTGCAATCTGCATGAAACAGACCTGTAGTGGTATGATGATATAATAACAAAGTGTCTTTGCTTTATACTTTAGACAAAGTAAGACTGAGAAGGCTTACAAATCTAATACTTTCAAGCCTTCATTATGCACCACAGGGTCACCAAACCTATAAAATAAGTCCCCATTATGCAAAGAGTCTGTCTACAAAGTTTCAGCTTTTTGGGCTAATTGCCTTGGGTTAAGAAGATGAAAATGGGTTAAATGGGGTAGCCCCTGTGGTCCTTATTAGGGAAACGGGGCCACCAAAGCTTTTAATCTTCACTAGCAAATGCATCTGTAAACATGGTTTAAGTTTTCAAGGCCTTATGCTTCTGGAGAAGGAGACTAAAAATGCTTAAAAGGCGTAGCCTCTGTGGCCCTTATTAGGGGTCACAGGGCCACCAAAGCTATAAATTCAAAAATCTTCACTAGTAAAGAAGTATGCATGAAAAGAAAGTATTCGTAGAAAAGGATGCATGGGTAAATTGTTAATATAATTGATATAAATAATATAATATAAATAAACATACGAAACGCACACACTTAAAATCGTTACAATTTCGAATTTTACACAATATATTTCCAACAAAAAACAGTCTGTGATTGCGAACCTACCTTAGAACAAAATAGAATCAAGGTTGAACTCAGTACAATTGAATACAAATAAGATTATTATTTTGGGAATGTTACGAAATAATTCAATTTAACACTTAGTCTATGTAACACAATATTGCATGCATCTCGATGTTCAATATAATGAACACAATCTTCTATACATATTTAAATGCACGTGACAAAACGTTTTACCCATACAGAATTGCGTGCTGTTCATATAACGTAATGTTTTACACATGTAACACAATGTTCATACACGTACAATTTTATATTTTGTTTGTTATATGTTCCATATCGCATGACATCATTCAATTCTGTAAAGGAGACAATGTTATTTGCATGTAACAAACATTTTCTTTCTGCAGGCAAATATTTTATGAATAAAACACATATTTAATAGTAACAGTGTGCAATACTTGTGTTAATTATTCAGGCAAAATATTTAAATTAAGCGTAAGAAGGGCATGTACCTACTTTTAGCTACATCGTGACGTATCAATCAGAAAATCATAATCCAGTTATATTTCATTGCAAGACGGTTCCAAGATCTGAGTGACTTTGATGGACATACACAACAATGAGGCTAGCTGTTACATGAATATCTCCTGACATTTCGTTTTTACCAAATATAACTCCGATATGGAGTTTCCTTTAAACAATTTGGCCGACGATAGAGTGACAAAAATCAGATTATATACTCCCAAGATTCCAACCTTAGTTATAGTAGGCTACGTTGACACAAACCACGGGTGCAGACAACTCGTGTTGGCTATATTTGATAATAACTGCGCAGAATTCGAATAAACTTCATCAAATTGCTTGCGAGAGTCAAACACAGTAGTGGTCAAAGTAACCTGGGTTAGTAGGCTATGTATTCACCTGGACGGCTGAAGATGACATACAGCTGTTGGTTACCCGACTAAGCTTAGACAGCAGGATACCTTACTGTCCTTTATCTTACCTGTTTATTTCAGTGAGCATGATTACGTGTACACACAGATCACGGCAGTTCACTCATGCATTCCCTTCTCACAACACTTCCTCCATTTCCATTTAGTACTCAATCTCCGGAAACACTAACAGGTTGGAAAAACCCACTCGGTCACTGTGACTCATATTAATTTTATCACGGATGACTATGCATGCACTGAGCGCAAGGGAGGTAATCCTTTGCGACCACTTGAATAAAGCGACCGCTAAATATCCGAAATGCCCTGTTCCCGGTAGTAAGGTATTTGCATCACTTTTTATACTAAAACATTTAACATAGGTTTTCACTTCACTGATTAAAATGGTCTTTAAGTAAAAAGATATCTACATTAATTATCCTACACGATTTTTATTTTCTAGGCTATTTCAAACATACGTATTTGTTTACGAATGTGAAATTGTTTCATTGAAATTGCAAGCTAAGGATTTAGGTAATATGGCAACAACTCACTACGTACATGTACTTAGAGACAAGGATGGAGGGTCATCAACGAAGCTCCCGCAAAGCCCTTAAATCTATCACAACGTTGCCTCATATCATCATATAAATCCAGCAAATGAAGTAAGCACATTGAACAAGCTTGGCAGTTCCTGACAATCCCGGGTAAAGGACGATCGAGTTCGAAATATTTTGCTCAAGACTCGTATCATTACGACATTTGATTGACTGAAAAAAGCGCAAAGACTTCTAACCACAAATACTTGAAGGGATAACAATGTTAAAATGAAAAACACAACTTAATTACCCTTTTATAGAGTACACATTTTGACTAAAAAATGATATAGTTTAGGTAAATTGCACTGACATAAATAATTTAAGTCCTTTGATATTTTTTAGGGTGGCCCTTTCCAATTATGACACAATTAATTCCCAAATCCTTCCCAAATGGTTACATAACAATAATATATATTTGCATATTGACATCATGGTATGACATAGACTAAGCAATATATAAAAGGGTACAGCAATCATAGTTGTTGAATAATGGGATGAAAGGCCAAAATTTATTTTTCAATTTTTCAGTTTCATTATTTATTGTGAAAAAAAATCTTTCAGCAAGAAATATCTGTTTAATTGTTTTTCTTTGTGATGATCAAGTTTTGGAATAATATTTATACATTTACATAGATGGTTATATGTTTTGGCGGAGATAATGATGTTGGGTTCATTGACAAGTATTCATCTGGCCCGTTCCAATCCAAAGCAAAGGAATCAATCATAGCGTTGCTGAGGTGTTTTCCTGTCCTTGATCACCTCACACTTAAAGTCGGTTGCATCCGCTTGTACTTGCTGGATTCCCTAGGAAAATATCATAGTGTCCCGGCAAAAGAAACTCTACCAATCAAATAGCAAAATAATTTAACCTGCAGCAAAATAAAACGTCTGAAACACAGTTACATAATTTGTCATGACGTAATTAACTTCGCTTAAATTTATATTTTAAAGCATTATCTTATCATATTAAGTTTACGAAAACACGCCTTTTAAAACAATCGTTTAGAGTCAAATTGAACATTTTGCTTGTTCAAAAATGCTCTAAATCAACAAGTCAACGAATTAATGTTCACCAAAGTGCCAAATCTGATTTAAATCAGAAGAACGTATCGCGCCCTTCAACATTTAGCCATTTGCCTATCTATACGCGAGATTTGCTTGTACAACGGAAGCGGAATTCGATTTGATTTAATCAGATTGAGAAAGTGCATTATATCGACAATATCATTTTCGAACATTGCTTCCATACCTTAAAATTGTGTTACTGAAATAAATAAAATTATATTGAAAACTTTGATCGAAATGTAACATGTAATGTACATTATATTGTCAGAAACTTTGGAAGTAGATACAATCAAAATATCCATTGTAAATAAAGACTTGGCTGCATCGCTTTAAACGGACATAAATTCGATCGATTCTTACAAAATACGTCATGCTGCCCCTGCGGTCACCATTGTGAAGACACCATTCACTCTCTCTTATTTTGTCCAAATTTTGCTCGTTTTCGATTAGAGTGTTTCTTTTACAGTAATGGTTATGATTTACAAACTGTTTTATTTGGAAATCATTCTCTTTCTGACGAAATCAACAAAAAGATTGTAAAATCTGTTCATGATTATTTTACCCCAACAAAGCGTTTTACTGTCTTATCTTTAAGTATCTATCCTAGAGTCTTCTATCTTCAATGGTGATGAATTAAAGATATGTTGCAAAAATGTATATCTACGTATGGGAGACGTATTCAGATAGGCTGATAGCCTGTTTACCAATCCCTTTCTTTTTTAAATAAATATTGTTTAAACCAAATATATAAAAAATATATTTAAAAAACAGTCCGATGCAGCCTCTGTTTGTTTAAGTGATGTTGAAAACGTGGTAGAGTTTATATAGATTAAAAACTGAGTTGATTGAACGTTCGTTTGACCATTTGTACCAATCCAATTCACGAACAAGGTCAGGTTATCTCAAAGAAGTATTTATGATATTTTTTTAAGATTCGGATACATGATGTCAACTTGTGACTCAAGAGCCACTAAGTTTGGTTGTTGAAAAATGACCTATTTTAAAACATTTAATGAGATTTGCGAAAGAAAACTTTGTACAAACTGGAATCTTGATTGAAAGAATGACTCATTTACATTGTTAGGTATCATATTTACTCACAATCTTGTAGAAATGGTGGAACGCAACTATAAAGATAAACTTAAGACTCTTAGGATATCTATGAAACAATGGTTAGCAAGAAATCTTACTCCCTTAGATAGAAATACTGTACTAAAAAGCCTTCTGTTACCACAACTTAATCACTTATTTGCAGCTGTACCAAACCCGAGCGATCAAATGATAAAGGAAATAGAACAGCTTTGCTATAAGTTTATATGGAAAAATAAACCTGACAAAGTAAGCAGAGCCACTATTACTAAGAACTATGAACAAGGGGGTATAAGAGTCCCAGATATACCAAGTGTTATTCGATCACAAAAGATATCATGGATTAAGAGAATAGCCAACTCCGAATCTAAGATAAAGAAATTATCACAAACAAATATGCAGTGCGACATTGACAGCTTTGTACAGACAAGCGAACAAAACATACTAAGAACAGTCATAACACCACAAACAAATCCTTTTTGGAAAGACACTTTAAAATCATGGGGTAAATTTATAACCAAAAAGGCAGAAATGCCAAAAATTCATCAGATGTTTAATCACAACCTTTATGGCTAAATAACAATATCAAAATAGATTGACATCCAATGAACTATAAGCATTACTCAAGTAAATAACTTACATCAATGATATGTTGGATAATAATGGTAATTTCCTAGATGTTGAAGAAATGAGAAAACTATTTGAATGAAAAACTAATTTTCTAGAATATCAAGGAATAATTGAATCTATCACATTTTACTGTAAATCTATAAATGTACACATTGAAAAGAAACTTCAAAAACCAATTTTACCATATCTATTACAAAACATAGTTGGAGAACCAAAGAGTTGTAGAGAAATCTATGATATAATCGTAGCAGAAAACAATCCAAAACCGTTAAAATACCGAGAAAAATGTCAAAAAGAATTAAACGAAACCACTGATGATAAAACATGGGAAACTATAGAAAAATTGACATTTAAATCTTATAACAGTGTACAACACTCTTGGTTCCAATATAGTATAATACATAGGTTTCTGCCAACAAATGACCTCCTGTCAAAAATGAAATATAAAGAATCTAATGCGTGTACTTTTTGCCAATCCGAGAAAGAACCGATTTTGCATTTATTTTATGAATGTAAACTCATCAAACCTATTTGGGAAAAAATAGAAAAATTGATGTTGGATAAAACAGGAACTAAAATTAAATTCTCGAAGAAAAACATTATTTTTGGTTATTGTGAGAAGAGGAATTATGTCATTAATTTGATAATTACTGTCTGTAAATACAATATATATAAAATATATAAAATATAAAAGCTACAGGAAAAGATTCCAAACTTTAAACATGTAAAAGAAGAAATTAAGACAGCACATTACATTTACCGCTTTAATTCCTATTCAAAGTATAATTATGAACGCTTTCTCAAATTCTGGTCAATTTGCCATAACCTTTTTTTGATACCATTCAACATACATGTACTTGTATACTCAAATGTACCTATATCTGATCACATATTTGCTTGTTTATCAAACCTTTTTGTTAATGCAATGTTTTTATGTACTGAATTGACTTTGTGTATTGTATTGTATGGAGATTTAAAAAAAAAATTAAAAAAAGAGATTTGCAAAATTTGAGAGAATACAAAAATATGACGTGGGATATCAGATCCCGATCATACCCAAGAATTAGGGACATTCCCAAGGGAGATAAATTATCGACAATATGAAGCGCCAGGGTACGTAAAATCTACGTATATTGCATTTCAAGGGAGAGAACTCCTTAGGGTGTTCTGCACAAGCCAAAGATTTTATTTGAACAACGTTTCACACAAATTTCTCTGAATACTTGTGAATAATCAATTCGTTTTAGGTGATATTGATATAAACACACATATTAGTTTTTGTGTAACATGTTTCACCTAATGTATTTCGTTACTTATAGACATGAATGAAATATGATTACATTCACAATTATTTCTATCGTAGACAAATAAGTCAGGCAAAGTGTGTTTTCTATTATCAATATGTCATTAGGTGGTACATCTAGTAAAAGAATAGTAATGCTTGTATGTGAATTGTAATTCCGAAGCCTGTACTTTTCACATTTAAAAGCACGAATTCAGTTCATGAACCGATCGGATCATATAGAGTTAAATATGATCTGATGATTTGAAATTTGTTGAGAGTGATTTCACTATCCTAAAAACATATATGCAATCCTTGTAAAATAACAACCAATTAAAAGGTAAGTTGAAACAGCAATTTACAGCAAACATCAATGTGATCAAATTACACACATGTAAGTGATATATGTTATTCAAATAAAGTTGAAATGACCGGGTTTTTATTATCCAAACCATGTGCATGTCTCCTAAAGAACAATGAATTCAGTCACATTTCGAAAATGAGCGGGAAAAGTCCGTTGCGATTTGTTAATTTAACCGCCAGAACATTAACATTTTAACATGCACAAAGTAATGAGAACATATTTTAAACAAGAGTCATCAGAAGATGACATATCCCACCGGTTCCACATGATCGTAAGATGTAAACCTTTGAAAGATAATTGTAAATTTTTCAAGCAAGGTTCATAATAGTGTAAGCTTATATATATAAAACGAAACCTTTCATGAACAGAGTCCAAAAAGAGCAGTTTCCATGGAAATAATAAAACATAAAATTTTCAGAAATGTGAAAATATCAAAAGGCACCACTTCAGTAGGTGGGCAATACACATGTAAAGTTTCAGAAAGATATGTGGACCGGTTTTATATATATGAAACGAAACCTTTTATGAGTCCAAATAAGAGCCGTTTCCATGGAAATAATAAAAAATAAAATTTTCAGAAATTTGAAAATATCAAAAGGCACCACTTCAGTAGGTGGGCAATACACATGTAAAGTTTCAGAAAGATATGTGGACCGGTTTTGGAGTTCTGCTCCGGAAACAAAACCTTTCATGAACAGAGTCCAAATAAGAGCCGTTTCCATGGAAATAATAAAAAATAAAATTTTCAGAAATGGGAAAATATCAAAAGGCACCACTTCAGTAGGTGGGCAATACACATGTAAAGTTTCAGAAAGATATGTGGACTGCTTTTTGAGTTCTGCTCCGGAAACGAAATGATTACGGACGGACGGACGGACATACAGACGGACAGGGCGATGACTATATCCCACGGTATTACATACCGGTGGGATAAAAACTCGTAAATTCATTGTTCGTGTCTTTAATAGCATTTCCAGCCTTTTCTGGGCAAATAAAATTAGAAATTCTCATTCTTAGCCAAAAAATAAATAAATACGTGTTATAATAGAAATATGGTTTATCTGTTTAACTGACTGATGTATAAGTTTATATAAAAAATATATTTGAAGGACATTGAAACAGATCTTAAATCTTCCAATATTTCTTCCAAAAGATTAGAAAGTTTTGACCGGCTTATTTGGAAGTTTTGATTTAAAGATTCAAGAAACACGAGGTTACAAGTGAACATCAAAACAGAATTTTCAATTGTTATTCATGGAGCTTTGATCTAAAATGTTGCAAATTATTTGAATGAATTTGTATTATGGAAGCCAGTGATGTTTAGACAGACAAAGCCAGAGCAAGTCTAGTCGATCGCTTACTGAGTGTAGACAGCAGAGACAGCGTGGAGTTTTAGGTTCTGTGCTGGATTGAGTATCAGGAGCCGAAATTTGATTTGCACAATCAAACTAATAGACTAGTATTAAATATGAACAACTATGACTGACACCATGTTGATTACTTTCTGACATTAATATTTATTTAAAAAGAGTCCTTTGAATACTGATCACGTTGTCTTGAACAGAGACAAGAGACTAGACACAGTCTTCATGGCTGTGTAGTGATAGGAGCATTGAGCTTTGAAGATGTAGAAAATTCTATTGGTAACGTTTTGAATTCACAGCAGAGTAACTAAGTATTCCAATAATGCCTTTAAAATTTCTTTTTCTCAACCATTAGCTTATATTATTCATTTCAAACCTTGTTGGGGATGTTCACGTAAACAATAAAGGGTAGCAGTTTTAATAAAATCATCTAATTTGTCCAATTTGTCACTGCATGTAGATCCAATTTGATCAAAGGACACTTCAGTCGGTAACAGGCCCATTTTTGCCAAAACAAAATAAAGTAACATAGAAAATAATTTGAACATGGGCACGAAGTCGTTGTTATTTATTGTGTGCTTATATAGACACTTACATATAATAGCACTTTCAAGGAGAGGATGTTTATATACAGAGACACACGGAAGTATTGGCTGGTCGAGCGAACGACTTTATGAGCAACAAGGAAACTTGTTTCCATCGCCAAGTGCATTCGGATCCCTGAAAGAAGCGTCAGTTGAGTGGATGTGACTAAGCATTCAGCTATTGTAGGCCGAGATGTCGTTCGGTGTCAACGTGTCGCTGTATTCCCGCGACGAGTACGACGCACTACAAGCAAGGGTCTATCTGCCGGTATCGCTGTACCTCGGGGTCTTGCTAGTGCTCGGTCTGGTGGGGAACTCGGCTGTTTGTCTCGTCTACACGTGCAGGTTCCGGTCGAGTACCACGCGCTGCTTCATCCTGACCATGGCGGTGCTGGACCTGATCAACTGTCTCACTACCCTGCCCGCACACATCGTTGAGCTGAACCACGTCTCTACCTTCGGCTCCTTCCACCTGTGTGAGGCTCTCATGATGACCGCCACCTTCTTCTCCATTGCCTCTGCACTCGTCTTGCTTGCTGTGGCCGCGGACCGCTACAGTCTCATCTGCCGCCATGTCAAGAGACAGTTTGACCCAGTCTCGGCCACCCGTGTTTGTGTCCTGTGCTGCTGTTTAACTGCTGTATTTGTGTTGCCAGCCCCCTTCATGTATGGACCAAGAACAGTGAATAGAGGGCAGTTCAACGCAACTGTGTGCGGGATGAGAGACATTCCTTCCAGTTTCCTCTACCATCTGGTGTACATCGTCATACAAATGAGCGTGTTTCTGGTGGCCTGTGTGACTCTCATTGTACTGTACGGGCTCATCTGGAGACAGGTGAGACGCCAGCAGACTCTGAGACGAAGGATGTCTCTTAGAGTCAACTCACTCTCCGCAGACAGCAACTCGGGACAAGACCGCTCTCCTGCCACCTCAAGTTCTGTTTGCAGCTGCATCAGACCCTCTCCAGACAACACAGACCACCACAACGATGGTCAACCTGTGCAGTATGATAGAAAGGAAGAGTCGGTAGCGCTGAAGCCTATAGATCGCTCTGTCCACAGCGCCTCACCAGTTGCCAGTGCCTCGTCCAGTGAAGGACAGAAGTCGCGACAGAGGTCAGGACTGGACTCAACTCCACTACCAAGAGAAAGGCTATCAACTCTGTCCAGGAAGGCGAAGCAGAAGAAAGAATCCAGGAAGTTGTCGTTCATGTTGTTTCTCATCTCCATAGTTTTCATAGCGAGTTATCTCCCGTATCTCGCAGTACTGTTCGTTGACGAAAGTGTTATAGATAGTGCTCCAGCCGTTTTCGGCATTATTGAGCGATCTTACTTCATCCAAAGTGTGTCGAACCCTATAATTTACAGTCTGTGTAACAACAAGTTCAGATATCACCTTAAGCGAGCAGTGTTGATGAAGTTAAGGTGAGGAGTTTGTCTCTAACGATGTTATCACTGACATCTAGACTTACATTTAGTTTTAGAAGAATATATTTTTCAATATTGACAATGATATTTAACCATCGATGTAACGAAATGGAGCCCAGAAGAACTGGGTGATCTAGACTTGCTATTCTTTAGTAGATTTAGTTGGTCGTCAATTGAATATTTTTGCTTTAGTGTCTGGATGACAGACTAACTGACAGGCTAGGTTGTTGAATGTAGGGGTAAGTATATATATTTATATATGTTAGTCTTATATTCGTCATAGTCATGGATTCGTGAAAGCTGTGACTCCATGTTCAAGGCAGAATATAAGACTGACGAGTTTTGATACAATCCCTGACCAATGAAATCAACACTGCACGTGCTTCACTCAGCTGGCTTTTATCTCAGGTGTGACTACACCCTTGTAACAAGTTGTGAAATGTCTCATAAAAACAATGATAGTTTGTCAACTTTTTTCTTCTGAGACCAAAAATTAAAGCAAAAGTATGCAGAGTTGGTGTGTTTATTCTGGAAACTTTAGCGTTGCATTCACTCACATTGACATAGCTTGTGTCCGACAAGGTTCCGTTCTTAGCCATTATCTGGTCTTAGTCTATATCAACAATATTGTAGAGGATTTTGAAGCTCTTATAGCAAGATTTATATGAAGCTGCAAATGTTTATCCGAACTTCTAACTTACATTGCGAACAGCCCTGCAAATAGAAATCATTCCTCTTTTAAGCAGTTTTATTTCACATTGGTTAAAAACATTAGTAATTCTCTGTTTGCAATATTTGACTGTTAATGCAGTTTTAAACCACTTTGGGCAATTTGTCATTGGACTAACTTGGTTAATGATGCCTTCGATTGGTATATTAAAAAATTAACACATATTCTTATTAATTTAAATGTGCCAGGATATCCTGCGAACTGAAAAACAATCAACCAAATCGTGTTGTCAATACCGGATAAACTTCGTGATAACTCCTATTGTTCTGTAATTCCCATACTACTCGAGCGTTGTTGTATGTAAACCCGTACGCCGGTGACACTTAGTAAAGCAGTGATACCCCATAGTGGTGTGCATGACTGGTAGTATACCACAGTGATCATCTTGTGTCTCTTGCATCGAAAAGCAGTCAGCATCTTTCTTTATAGAATCGATACTAAGGATTGATAAATTGTACACGTAATATTTAAAAAAAAAGTTGTAGACAAGATATAATGCTCATAAAAACTAAAAGCTCCCGAAGGACAAACATAAAGAAGCATTTTAGATCATGTATCATTCAATGAAGATTTTTTAGATCAAACAACAAGTGTAAAAAAATTTCGTTTCAACTGTTTCGAAATGTTCTCATGTCATCCAAGTATCAAATATGTGAAATCGAATTGAGAGTTGTTTTCTGGAAGACATTTTCAATACCTTTGCAATCGAGTGTTGTTTTCTGGAAGCTATTTTCGATATCCTTGCAATCGAATGTTGTTTTCTGGAAGATATTTTCGATATCCTTGCAATCGAGTGTTGTTTTCTGGAAGCTATTTTCGATATCCTTGCAATCGAGTGTTGTCCTCACCAGCTTGTAATGGTTGAGAACTTACATTAGTCCAGGGTCCCGTTGCACAAAACAACCTAAACGATAGCGAGATATTAACTCACTCTCACATAGGCTGTCCAGTTGACTAGTAGTCTACGATCTCTAAAAACTCGCTGTTTCTTCAAGCTCCTATCTATTTCGGTGAATAAAAGAAATGCTGCCGCCAATACCAATAGTCAACCTTATTGTCGCTAAGACTGGGTCGGACCAACCTTAGTTATCGACCTTAAATTAAGGTTAACCTTAGTTAAGGTTGTTTCATGCAACGGGAAGGTAACCTTAGTAAAGGCCTAAGGTTGAAACTTAAGATAAGGTATAATAAGATAAGGTCAAAGAGAGATCATATCACACCTGCACTTATGTCTCTACATTGGTTGCCTGTCAAATCACGAATCGACTTCAAACTCCTCTGCATAACATTCAAAGCTCTACATGGACGGACGCCAGCATACCTCTCTGATCTTCTGACGCAATATATTCCATCCCGCACCCTAAGATCCCAGAATCAACAGCTACTTGAAATTTCAAAAGTTCGAACTTCATCATATGGAAAAAGATCATTTCAATACGCCGCTGCATCTCTCTGGAACAACTTGCCCACTGCGTTAAAAATGCTGACTCTCTCAACGCCTTCAAATCCGCACTCAAAACCTATCTTTCCGAATTGCATATTCTTAAATTCAGCAAAAACAAATCATATTCTAGTGATCTCCACTTTCAACTTCATTGTATATATGTGTATATATTATTTTACCCTTTGTAGCGCCATGAGCAGGTATTAGTACCTGGAGGTAGCGCATGATAAATATTCACATTATTATTATTAGGTCTTCAGACGAAAGTCAAAGACCTATTGTTATTATCCGGATTATTATTATTAGGTCTTCAGACGAAAGTCAAAGACCTATTGTTATTATCCGGATTATTATTAGGTCTTCAGACGAAAGTCAAAGACCTACTGTTATTATCCTGATTATTATTATTATTATTTTCCACGATTTTGTCTTCGCCATTCCTCAAAAACTACTGAAGCAAATTACATGAAACTTTCAGAACTGATAGTCTCTGTGCTGAACCCTATACAATGGAAATCCGTTTCCGGATATATACTTCCGTTTCCGGTTTACAGCAATTACAAATTCGAAATTTTAACATGGGAAAATTTTTCAAAATGCACTTACAGACTTGAAATTTCACATGAAGATGCGCATTGACCTGAGAAAGAAAAAAGTCAATCACGAACAATCTCTAAGTCACGTGACTTGGCCGCCATCTTGCATTTATTGCATTTTTGATCAATTCTGACCCCTACCACCTTTGAAACTCTTCTTCTCTGAAGATACTTGCACCAGAGAACTGAACTTTGCACAATATGTAGCTCAAGCATAGTTCTTCAAATTTAGACAATTTTCAAAGTCCTAGCTTTAATACTTTTCAAACTGTGACCTTTCAAAGTTTACCAAAAACGAAAAATCGCAAACTTCAAGGGCTCATAGCTCAATAACCTGGCCATAGAATTTCATAATTTTTGCATGAGAGCTAGACATGGATAACGTCTACAAGAATAAAGAATAAAATCGATCGCGAACAGTCATTTCCTGTTTAAACAGGGCTTCAAAAATTGAAATTTCGGATTTTGAAAATTTTAACATGGGCACAATTTTCAAAATGCACTTAGAGACTTGAAATTTCACGTGAAGATTCGCATTGACCTGAGGAAGAAAAAAGGCAATCATGACGACTTCGTAGGTCACGTGGTTTAGGCGCCATTTTGAATTTACTGTACGACCTTGCACATTTTGACCGGAAATGGACTCCAAGAGACATGCAGATTGCTCAAGATGATGCATAATGACATTCCAGCATTGTTATACATTGAAATGCAACTTACGAATTGAACAGCGGTCTGAAGACCGTCAGAGTTGCCTGGGCAACCCTAGTTAGGTCTTCAAGACAAAGTCGTGAAGACCTATTGTTTTTATCCGATTTCTTCAAGTTTATTAGG
Organism: Steromphala cineraria; assembly: GCA_916613615.1. Lineage (NCBI taxonomy): Eukaryota > Metazoa > Mollusca > Gastropoda > Trochida > Trochidae > Steromphala > Steromphala cineraria. Next base: position 51,437,540 of record OU744720.1, read on the forward strand.
TCTTCAAGACAAAGTCTAGAAGACCTATTGTTATTATCCGGATTATTATTAGGTCTTCAGACGAAAGTCAAAGACCTATTGTTATTATCCGGATTATTATTATTCTTCTTATTATTTGTACCGATTTTCTGTCAGAGCTACAGCACAAACGGATGGTCCGAATTTCATGAAATTTTCAGGGATTGTACCTTTAGTCCTAAATTATAGAATAACGCGGGCGATTTTTGAATTTTAATTTCGTTTTTGAGTTATCTCCCCTTAAAGGAAAAAACTTCAAACCTCGATTTCTCAGTAACTATGGGAGAAAATTGCATAAAACTTTCACCAAAATGTGGGCATCAACATTCTTCATCGATTAAGCCCATAGCGGTGTTCGGCCGTATAAATAGTTTTTTTGCTATTTTCGAAAAACTGAAAATTTTCTGAAATTTCGCGGTTCAGACGGTATGCGTCTTTGAAAATCTTCTTCTCACTAACGGCAATATATACAGACTAGTGTGATAGCTCGTTGGAAAGCCTAATCAGTGTGTAAGAACGTGAATTTGCCGAAACTTCAAATTTCGAACTGTGACTCGCGTTATCTGCCCTTGAAATTCGACATTTTTTTAAAGGGTCATTTTTCGTGTTACGTTCAAAGGGGCACCACTCTGTAAGGAAATGTCAAAAATGAAATCTGTTTGATGCATTCTGTTCTACAATGATAGATGAACAAGTTCACTACAGGTCATTATTATATAAAAGTTGATATTAAAGGAAATATGTGGACATAAACAGATTTTTTACATTTTTCGGCGATTTTAACATTTTTCGAGGGTTATTTTACTTTGAGAATTTTAGTTTCAAAACTGTTACAGATAGAAATTTTATCATTGATGTTTTGTGAAGCAGATGTAATAAGTAGACAGATAAACAATATCAACAAGTCATAATAAAAAATTTTCTGTCCATGACCTGTCCTTCAATAATGCGATTTTGGGAAAATCCTCATTTTTAGCACATTTCAAAGTTCCACAGTTTCTTTATTAAGAAAGATATCTTTAAATTGATCGTATCTTCACATGCGCTATTCTAAGCTCAACTTTTGTTATGTTGTACTTTATCATAAAAATGTTGATAGTTAAGGAGCTAGAGGACCAACATGGAGTAGGGGTCTAAAAATCTTCAAATTTCAGTGTTTTCAATAAAGCTCCAAAATTCATTTCTCCATTACTATTTAAGTTATCAAAACAAAAATACATCTTTGTATGATGATGAACAAGACCTCTTAGACAAAAAGTCATGTGAAGGTCAAACACTGTGTGAAGGTCAAAGAGGAATCTTGAAGACCTAAGTATTGACGCGTCAATCCTAGTTATTATTATTAGGTCTTCAAGACAAAGTCTAGAAGACCTATTGTTATTATCCGGATTATTATTAGGTCTTCAAGACGAAAGTCTGAAGACCTATTGTTATTATCCGGATTATTAGGTCTTCAGACGAAAGTCAAAGACCTATTGTTATTATCCGGATTATTAGGTCTTCAAGACAAAGTCTAGAAGACCTATTGTTATTATCCGGATTATTAGGTCTTCAAGACAAAGTCTTAAGACCTATTGTTATTATCCGGATTTTTATTATTATTATTATTATTATTATTTGGACGTTTTTTGTTCAGTCATTTCTGATCTTATTAATGAACCGATTTTCATGAAACTTTCAGGGATTGTAGAGTATTAATTAACCTAGCCATGCACGAGCCAGATTTTTTAAATTCGATTTTGGTTTTGAGTTATCTCCCCTTAAAGTCAAAACTTTAAACCTAAATAACTCGGTAACTATGGGAGATAATTGCAAAAAACTTTCACCAAAATGTGGGCAACATAATCTTGCATCGATTGCGGTCATAGCACTTTTCGGCCGTAATGATAGATTTTTTGCTATTTTCGAAAAACTGAAATTTTAGAGAATTTTCGCGGTTCTGACGGTACGCGTCTTTGAAAATCTTCTACTCACTAACGGCAATACATACAACCTCTTGCGATAGCTTATCTGAAAGCCAGATGAACGCTGCAAAACAAAATCCCCCCAACTTGCCCTCTATTTTGAGCGGTTTTTGAGCTACAGTAATTTCAAAATTGATCTTTTGAAAAATTGGATTTTTGTGTGTCCACTTCAAAGGGCCACAACTCTATTAGGAAATGAAATTTTTCAAAATCTGTTTGTTGAATTCTGTTCTACAATGACTGTGCAACAATTTCACTACAGATTATTGTTATTTAAAAGTTGATATTTAAGGAAATAATTGGACATAAAGAGATTTTTTACATTTTTCGGCGATTTTAACATTTTTCGAGGGTTATTTTACTTTGAGAATTTTAGTTTAAAAACTAATAAGGATACAAAAGAAATCACTAATGTTTTGTAATGTAGATGTAATGAGTAGTCAGAAAAAAATGTCAACAAGTCATGATAAATTGTTTTCTGTCCTTGACCAGTCCTTGAATATTGCTGATTTTTGAAAATCCTCATTTTTGGCACATTTCAAAGTTCCACAGTTACTTTACACGGAAACATATCTTTAAATTGATTGTATTTTCACATGCGCTATATCAGGCACAACTTTTGCTATGTTACACTTTATCATAAAAATGTTGATAGTTAAGGAGCTAGAAGGACCAACATGGAGTAGGGGTCTACAAATCTTCAAATTTCAGTGTTTTCAATAAAGTTCCAAAATTCATTTCTCCATTACTATTTGAGTTATCAAAACACGACATACATCTTTGTATGTGGATAAACAAGCCCTCTTAGACAAAAAGTCATGTGAAGGTCAAACAGTATGTGAAGGTCAAAGAGGAATCTTGAAGACCTAAGTATTGACGCGTCAATCCTAGTTATTATTATTATTATTATTATTATTTGGACGTTTTTTGTTCAGTCATTTCTGAAGTTATCAAGGAACAGATTTTCATGAAACTTTCAGGGATTGTAGAGTATGACCTAACTTAGACATGCACGAGCCAGATTTTTGAATTTCGATTTTGGTTTTGAGTTATCTCCCCTTAAACGAAAAACTTCAAACCTCAATTTCTCGGTAACTATGGGAGATAACTTCATAAAACTTTCACCAAAATGTGGGCAACACAATTCCCCATTGATTAAGCCCATAGCGGTTTACGGCCGTATAAATAGATTTTTTTCTATTTTCGAAAAACTGAAATTTTGGTGAAATTTCGCGGTTCTGAGGGTACGCGTCTTTGAAAATCTTCTCCTCACTAACGGTAATACATATAGACGCATGCTATAGCTCATTTGAAAGCTGAATGAATGCTGTTTAATCGATATTCACCTTTTAGCATCTATTTTCATCGGTTTTTGAGCTACAGCAGTTTCAAAAATGATCTTTTGAAATTAAGGATTTTTACTCGTCACGTTCAAAGGGGCAACACTCTGTAAGGAAATGTCAAAAAAGAAATCTGTTTGATGCATTCTGTTTTACAATGATAGATGAACAAGTTCACTAAAGGTCATTATTATATAAAAGTTGATATTAAAGGAAATATGTAGACATAAAGAGATTTTTTACATTTTTCGGCGATTTTAACATTTTTCAAGGGTTATTTTACTTTGAGAATTTTAGTTTCAAAACTGTTACAGATAGAAATTTTATCGTTGATGTTTTGTGAAGCAGATGTAATGAGTAGACGGAAAAAAATATCAACATGTGATGATAAAAAAATCTCCCCTTAAACGAAAAACTTCAAACCTCAATTTCTCGGTAACTATGGGAGATAACTTCATAAAACTTTCACCAAAATGTGGGCAACACAATTCCCCATTGATTAAGCCCATAGCGGTTTACGGCCGTATAAATAGATTTTTTTCTATTTTCGAAAAACTGAAATTTTGGTGAAATTTCGCGGTTCTGAGGGTACGCGTCTTTGAAAATCTTCTCCTCACTAACGGTAATACATATAGACGCATGCTATAGCTCATTTGAAAGCTGAATGAATGCTGTTTAATCGATATTCACCTTTTAGCATCTATTTTCATCGGTTTTTGAGCTACAGCAGTTTCAAAAATGATCTTTTGAAATTAAGGATTTTTACTCGTCACGTTCAAAGGGGCAACACTCTGTAAGGAAATGTCAAAAAAGAAATCTGTTTGATGCATTCTGTTTTACAATGATAGATGAACAAGTTCACTAAAGGTCATTATTATATAAAAGTTGATATTAAAGGAAATATGTAGACATAAAGAGATTTTTTACATTTTTCGGCGATTTTAACATTTTTCAAGGGTTATTTTACTTTGAGAATTTTAGTTTCAAAACTGTTACAGATAGAAATTTTATCGTTGATGTTTTGTGAAGCAGATGTAATGAGTAGACGGAAAAAAATATCAACATGTGATGATAAAAAAATTTCTGTCCATGACCGGTCCTTGAATATTGCGATTTTTGGAAAATCCTCATTTTTAGCACATTTCAAGGTTCCACAGTTTCTTTATTAATAAAGATATCTTTTAATTGATTGTATTTTCACATACGCCATTCCAAGCACAACTTTTGCTATGTTGTACTTTATCATATAAAGTTTGATACTTAAGGAGATAGAAGGACCAACATGGAGTAGGGGTAAAATAATCTTCAAATTTCAGTGTTTTCTTTACATTACAACGTTAAATCACATATATCTCGAAAACGGTGAGAGATAATTTAACCAAATTTTTTCTGCTACTAGGAATAATATTCTCTGAAGAATGGTGTCATAGCTGACATTGGCCACCATGATGAATTTTTCTGAAAAGTCTTTAACGCTGAATATCAAGTGGAATTTGGTGGAATTTTGATAATGCATTAGCTACTGTTTACCTCTTAGACAAAAAGTCATGTGACGGTCAAACACTATGCGAAGGTCAAAGAGGAATCTTGAAGACCTAAGTATTGACGCGTCAATCCTAGTTAGGTCTTCAGACGAAAGTCAAAGACCTATTGTTATTATCCGGATTATTATTATTATTATTATTTGGACGTTTTTTGTTCAGAACTTTCTGAACTTATTGACGAGCCGATTTTCATGAAACTTTCAGGGATTGTAGAGTATACCCTGGAATAGACATGCGAAGCTTTTGAGCGAAATCGGTTCATTCATTAAAGGTCCAGTTCGAATCCAAACTCGAAAATTTAACATTGATTTTTTTTTCAAAATGCACTTAGAGACTTAAATTTTTTTTAAAAGATGCGCAATGAAAAATGATGAAAAAAAGGGAATCAGGACAAATTCGTAGGTCACGTGGTTTGTCCGCCATCTTGCTTTTAGTGCATTTTCGACCGTTTCCGACCCCACCCGCCTTTGAGAGTCTTCTTCTCTGAAGATACTTGCACTAGAGAGCTGAAATTTATACTCAATGTAGCTGAAGTATTGTACATGAAAGTTAAGAAGTTTAATGGTTCTAACGTTAATACTTTTTTTGCTGTGACCTTTCAAAGTTGATCAAAATCGAAAAATCGCCAACTTCAAGGGCAGATAACTCAAAAACCAGACCATAGAACTTCATGATTTTTGCATGAGAGTTAGACATGAGCAAGGTCTTCAAGATAAAAGAATAAAATCGATCGCGAACAGTGATTTCCGGTCACGAGGAAGGGTCAAAGTTTGCATTTTTGAAAACGGGTGTTTTAGTGGGCATGTTTGAAAAAGTCTTGTAAACCAACGACACATGATAAATACTTGCTCTATATATCAAATGAAAGATAAAAGATCAAACAATCTTGGATAAATCTCATTAAAATTAGATTAAACATTAACATTGATTTTGGAGTATTTAAATGTGGTCAATCCTACTTTTGTTTTGAATGATTCTGATATAAGAATGATTGAAAATTTTTAGTTCATTAGCAATAAACCCTAGGAAATGTTGTATCTATCATCAGGCAGCGACAAGACTATAGAACCTGAGATGATTCATGTTTGCAGCCATGATAAATTTTCGGTAAAGCCTTTAATGTTGAATATCAAGTGGAATTTGGTCATTTTGATAATGTATTAGCTACTGTTTACCTCTTAGACAAAAAGTCATGTGAAGGTCACACAGTATGTGAAGGTCAAAGAGGAATCTGAAGACCTAAGTATTGACGCGTCAATCCTAGTTATTATTATTATTATTATTTGGACGTTTTTTGTTCAGAACTTTCTGAACTTATTAACGAGCCGATTTTCATGAAACTTTCAGGGATTGTAGAGTATACCCTGGAATAGACATGCGAAGCTTTTGAGCGAAATCGGTTCATTCATTAAAGGTCCAGTTCGAATCCAACGAAAAAACTGCAAACCTCGATTTCTCGGTAACTAAGGGAGATAATTTCAAAAAACTTTCACAAAAATGTGGGCAACAACATTCCTCATCGATTGAGCCCATAGCGGTTTTCGGCCGTATAATTAGATTTTTTTCTATTTTCAAAAAACTAAAAAATTTCGGAAATTTCGCGGTTCTGATGGTATGCGTCTTTGAAAATCTTCTCCTCCCTAACTGCAATACATACAGTCTAGTGTGATAGCTCGTTAGAAAGCTTAATGAGTGTGTAAAAACGTGAATACCGCGAATTTTTAATTTTTGACCTGTTACTCGAGTTATCTGCCCTTGGAGTTCGACATTTTTTTTAAGTGTCATTTTTCGTGTTACGTTCAAAGGGGCACCACTCTGTAAGGAAATGTCAAAAATGAAATCTGTTTGATGTATTCTGTTCTACAATGATAGGTGAACAAGTTCACTACAGGTCATTATTATATAAAAGTTGATATTAAAGGAAATATGTGGACATAAAGAGTTGTTTTTCATTTTTCGGCGATTTTAACATTTTGTTAGGGTTATTTTACTTTGAGAATTTTAGATTCAAAACTGTTACAGATAGAAATTTTATCATTGATGTTTTGTGAAGCAGATGTAATGAGTAGACGGAAAAAAATATCAACAAGTCATGATAAAAAAAATTCTGTCCTTGACCAGTCCTTGAATATTGCGATTTTGGGAAAATCCTCATTTTTAGCACATTTCAAGGTTCCACAGTTTCTTTATTAATAAAGATATCTTTTAATTGATTGTGTTTTCTCATACGCCATTCCAAGCACAACTTTTGCTATGTTGTACTTTATCATAAAAATTTTGATAGTTAAAGAGATAGAAGGACCAACATGGAGTAGGGGTAAAAAAATCTTCAAATTTCAGTGTTTTCTTTACATTACAACGTTAAATCACATGTATCTCGAAAACGGTGGGAGATAGTTTAACCAAATTTTTTTCTGCTACTAGGAATAATATTCTCTGAAGAATGATGTCATAGCTGACACTGGCAACCATGATGAATTTTTCTGAAAAGTCTTTAACACTGAATAACAAGTGGAATTTGGTCATTTTGATAATGTATTAGCTACTGCTTACCTCTTAGACAAAAAGTCATGTGAAGGTCAAACAGTATGTGAAGGTCAAAGAGGAATCTGAAGACCTAAGTATTGACGCGTCAATCCTAGTTATTATTATTATTATTTGGACGTTTTTTGTTCAGAACTTTCTGAACTTATTAACGAGCCGATTTTCATGAAACTTTCAGGGATTGTAGAGTATACCCTGGAATAGACATGCGAAGCTTTTGAGCGAAATCGGTTCATTCATTAAAGGTCCAGTTCGAATCCAAACTCGAAAATTTAACATTGATTTTTTTTTCAAAATGCACTTACAGACTTAAATTTTTTTTTAAAAGTTGTGCAATGAAAAATGATGAAAAAAAGGGAATCAGGACAAATTCGTAGGTCACGTGGTTTGTCCGCCATCTTGCTTTTAGTGCATTTTCGACCGTTTCCGACCCCACCCGCCTTTGAGAGTCTTCTTCTCTGAAGATACTTGCACTAGAGAGCTGAAATTTATACTCAATGTAGCTGAAGTATTGTACATGAAAGTTAAGAAGTTTAATGGTTCTAACGTTAATACTTTTTTTGCTGTGACCTTTCAAAGTTGATCAAAATCGAAAAATCGCCAACTTCAAGGGCAGATAACTCAAAAACCAGACCATAGAACTTCATGATTTTTGCATGAGAGTTAGACATGAGCAAGGTCTTCAAGATAAAAGAATAAAATCGATCGCGAACAGTGATTTCCGGTCACGAGGAAGGGTCAAAGTTTGCATTTTTGAAAACGGGTGTTTTAGTGGGCATGTTTGAAAAACTCTTGTAAACCAACGACACATGATAAATACTTGCTCTATATATCAAATGAAAGATAAAAGATCATACAATCTTGGATAAATCTCATTAAAATTAGATTAAACATTAACATTGATTTTGGAGTATTTAAATGTGGTCAATCCTACTTTTGTTTTGAATGATTCTGATATAAGAATGATTGAAATTTTTTAGTTCATTAGCAATAAACACTAGGAAATGTTGTATCTATCATCAGGCAGCGACAAGACTATAGAACCTGAGATGATTCATGTTTGCAGCCATGATGAATTTTCGGTAAAGCCTTTAATGTTGAATATCAAGTGGAATTTGGTCATTTTGATAATGTATTAGCTACTGTTTACCTCTTAGACAAAAAGTCATGTGAAGGTCACACAGTATGTGAAGGTCAAAGAGGAATCTGAAGACCTAAGTATTGACGCGTCAATCCTAGTTAGGTCTTCAGACGAAAGTCAAAGACCTATTGTTATTATCCGGATTATTAGGTCTTCAAGACAAAGTCTTAAGACCTATTGTTATTATCCGGATTATTATTATTATTATTATTATTATTTGGACGTTTTTTGTTACCGCATTTCTGAACTTATTAACGAGCTGATTTTCATGAAACTTTCAGGGATTGTAGACTATGACCTAACTTAGACATGCTCGAGCCAGATTTTTGAATTTCGATTTTGGTTTTGAGTTATCTCCCCTTAAAGTCAAAACTTCAAACCTCAATTTCTCGGTAACTATGGGAGATAATTTCATAAAACTTTCACCAAAATGTGGGCAACAACATTCCCCATCGATTAAGCCCATAGCGGTTTTCGGCCGTATAAATAGATTTTTTTCTATTTTCGAAAAACTTAAAATTTTCTGAAATTTCGCGGTTCTGATGGTACGCGTCTTTGAAAATCTTCTCCTCCCTAACTGCAATACATACAGACTAGTGTGATAGCTCGTTAGAAAGCTTAATGAGTGTGTAAAAACGTGCATACCGCGAATTTTTAATTTTTGACCTGTTACTCGAGTTATCTGCCCTTGGAGTTCGACATTTTTTTGAAGTGTCATTTTTCGTGTTACGTTCAAAGGGGCACCACTCTGTAAGGAAATGTCAAAAATAAAATCTGTTTGATGCATTCTGTTCTACAACGATAGATGAACAAGTTCACAACAGGTCATTATTATATAAAAGTTGATATTAAAGGAAATATGTGGACATAAAGAGATTTTTTACATTTATCGGCGATTTTAACATTTTTCGAGGGTTATTTTACTTTGAGAATTTTAGTTTCAAAACCGTTACAGATAGAAATTTTATCATTGATGTTTTGTGAAGCAGATGTAATGAGTAGACGGCAAAAACGTTAAATCACATGTATCTCGAAAACGGTGACAGATAAGGGATTTGTAAAAAAAAAGGTGAGAAAAGTCTAATTTTCATGACATATCGCATAGTTTGCAAGAAAACAACAATTTCACAAAGTTAAAAACATTGAGTTGGAGGGAAAGGTATATTTTAAAGTTCCACAGAGGTGATAGGGCTTTTTAAAACAGAGTTAATTCAATCAATACCTTCACACCCAGCTGAGTGGAATCTGCTACCATGTATAAGTTAAAATCAGGACTCTACCCTCTATGATTAAATTAGTCGGTCGGTCGGGTCGGTCTGGTCTGGTCTTTATTGCTAGACCTCCTGCCTCTCTTCTGATCTGACTTGGACACCTTTCTTGTACGTGTACGTGCATGTACATGAATTTGGTCTTGGAATATGTCTTGGCCATATCTTTCATTTGAGAGATTGACGCTACAAAGGGCCATTTCCAACTCCCCGTTGCTAGATTGCTAGACTACGCATTTTTGACCTACTCTGGTATATTGTAGCATGTATTATGTTTGCATCTTTTAGTTAAACTTTTTGAGTTATCAGTATAATATCAATAGTTAAAGTGTTAGGTTTCATTACATTATACAGGGGTCTGAAACAGTCAACTTTACTTTACAGCATTAAATCACATGTATCTTGAAAACGGTGACAGATAATTCAACAACAAAAATTTCTGCTTCTAGGAATAATATTCTCTGAAGAATGATGTCATAGCTGACATTGGCCACCATGATGAATTTTTCTGAAAAGTCTGAATATCAAGTGGAATTTGATCATTTTGATAATGTATTAGTTACTGTTTACCTCTTAGACAAAAAGTCATGTGAAGGTCAAACACTGTGTGAAGGTCAAAGAGGAATATTGAAGACCTAAGTATTGACGCGTCAATCCTAGTTATTATTATTATTATTATTATTTGGACGTCTTTTCTGTCAACATTTCTGACCTTATTGACGAGCCGATTTTCATGAAACTTTCAGGGATTGTAGAGTTTGACCCAAATTATGGAATGACATGGGCGATTTTTGAATTTCGAATTTGTTTTTGAGTTATCTCCCCTTACACGAAAAAACTTCAAACATCGATTTCTCGGTAACTATGGGAGATAAATTCAAAATACTTTCACCAAAATGTGGGCAACAACATTCCCCATCGATTAAGCCCATAGCGGTTTTCGGCCGTATAATTAGATTTTTTCCTATTTTCGAAAAACTTAAAATTTTCTGAAATTTCGCGGTTCTCACGGTACGCGTCTTTGAAAATCTTCTCCTCACTAACTGCAATACATACAGACTAGTGTCATAGCTCGTTAGAAAGCTTAATGAGTGTGTTAAAACGCTATGAGAGCGAAATTTTAATTTTTGACCTGTTACTCGAGTTATCTGTCCTTGGAATTCGACATTTTTTTGAAGTGTCATTTTTCGTGTTACGTTCAGAGGGACAGAACTCTGACAGGAAATGTCAAAAATGAAATCTGTTTGATTTATTCTGTTCTACAATGATACATGAACAAGTTCACTACAGATCATTATCATATAAAAGTTGATATTAAAGGAAATATGTGGACATAAAGAGATATTTTAATTTTTCGGCGATTTTAACATCTTTCGAGGGTTATTTTACTTTGAGAATTTTAGTTTCAAAACTGTTACAGATAGAAATTTTATCATTGATGTTTTGTGAAGCAGATGTAATGAGTAGACGGAAAAAAATATCAACAAGTGATGATAAAAAAAATTCTGTCCATGACCAGTCCTTGAATATTGCGATTTTGGGAAAATCCTCATTTTTAGCACATTTCAAGGTTCCACAGTTTCTTTATTAATAAAGATATCTTTTAATTGATTGTGTTTCCTCATACGCCATTCCAAGCACAACTTTTGCTATGTTGTACTTTATCATAAAAATGTTGATAGTTAAGGAGATAGAAGGACCAACATGGAGTAGGGGTAAAAAAATCTTCAAATTTCAGTGTTTTCTTTACATTACAACGTTAAATCACATGTATCTCGAAAACGGTGGGAGATAATTTAACCAAATTTTTTTCTGTTACTAGGAATAATATTCTCTGAAGAATGATGTCATAGCTGACATTGGCCACCATGATGAATTTTTCTGAAAAGTCTTTAACACTGAATATCAAGTGGAATTTGGTCATTTTGATAATGTATTAGCTACTGTTTACCTCTTAGACAAAAAGTCATGTGAAGGTCAAACAGTATGTGAAGGTCAAAGAGGAATCTGAAGACCTAAGTATTGACGCGTCAATCCTAGTTAGGTCTTCAAGACAAAGTCTAGAAGACCTATTGTTATTATCCGGATTATTATTATTATTATTATTATTATTTGGACGTCTTTTCTGTCGACGTTTCTGACCTTATTGACAAGCCGATTTTCATGAAACTTTCAGGGATTGTAGAGTTTGACCCAAATTAGTGAATGACATGGGCGATTTTTGAATTTCGAATTTGTTTTTTAGTTATCTCCCCTTAAACGAAAAAACTGCAAACCTCGATGTCTCGGTAACTAAGGGAGATAATTTCAAAAAACTTTCACCAAAATGTGGGCAACAACATTCCTCATCGATGTAGCCCATAGCGGTTTTCGGCCGTATAAATAGATTTTTTGCAATTTTCGAAAAACTGAACATTTTCTGAAATTTCGCGGTTCTGACAGTACGCGTCTTTCAAAATCTTCTTCTCACTAACTGCAATACATACAGACCAGTGTCATAGCTCGTTGGAAAGCTTAATGAGTGTGTAAAAACGTGAATACCGCGAATTTTTAATTTTTGACCTGATACTCGAGTTATCTGCCCTTGGAGTTCGACATTTTTTTTAAGTGTCATTTTTCGTGTTACGTTCAAAGGGGCACCACTCTGTAAGGAAATGTCAAAAATGAAATCTGTTTGATGTATTCTATTCTACAATGATAGGTGAACAAGTTCACTACAGGTCATTATTATATAGAAGTTGATATTAAAGGAAATATGTGGACATAAAGAGATTTTTTACATTTTTCGGCGATTTTAACATTTTTCGAGGGTTATTTTACTTTGAGAATTTTAGTTTCAAAACTGTTACAGATAGAAATTTTATCATTGATGTTTTGTGAAGCAGATGTAATGAGTAGACGGCAAAAACGTTAAATCACATGTATCTCGAAAACGGTGACAGATAAGGGATTTGTAAAAAAAAAGGTGAGAAAAGTCTAATTTTCATGACATATCGCATAGTTTGCAAGAAAACAACAATTTCACAAAGTTAAAAACATTGAGTTGGAGGGAAAGGTATATTTTAAAGTTCCACAGAGGTGATAGGGCTTTTTAAAACAGAGTTAATTCAATCAATACGTTCACACCCAGCTGAGTGGAATCTGCTACCATGTATAAGTCAAAATCAGGACTCTACCCTCTATGATTAAATTAGTCGGTCGGTCGGGTCGGTCTGGTCTGGTCTTTATTGCTAGACCTCCTGCCTCTCTTCTGATCTGACTTGGACACCTTTCATGTACGTGTACGTGCATGTACATGAATTTGGTCTTGGAATATGTCTTGGCCATATCTTTCATTTGAGAGATTGACACTACAAAGGGCCATTTCCAACTCCCCGTTGCTAGATTGCTAGACTACGCATTTTTGACCTACTCTGGTATATTGTAGCATGTATTATGTTTGCATCTTTTGGTTAAACTTTTTGAGTTATCACCATAATATCAATAGTTAAAGTGTTAGGTTTCATTACATTATACAGGGGTCTGAAACAGTCAACTTTACTTTACAGCGTTAAATCACATGTATCTTGAAAACGGTGACAGATAATTCAACAACAAAAATTTCTGCTTCTAGGAATAATATTCTCTGAAGAATGATGGCATAGCTGACATTGGCCACCATGATGAATTTTTCTGAAAAGTCTTTAACACTGAATATCAAGTGGAATTTGATCATTTTGATAATGTATTAGTTACTGTTTACCTCTTAGACAAAAAGTCATGTGAAGGTCAAACACTGTGTGAAGGTCAAAGAGGAATCTTGAAGACCTAAGTATTGACGCGTCAATCCTAGTTATTATTATTATTATTTGGACGTTTTTTGTTCAGAACTTTCTGAACTTATTAACCAGCCGATTTTCATGAAACTTTCAGGGTTTGTAGAGTATACCCTGGAATAGACATGCGAAGCTTTTGAGCGAAATCGGTTCATTCATTAAAGGTCCAGGTCGAATCCAAAATCGAAAATTTAACATTCATTTTTTTTTCAAAATGCACTTAGAGACTTAAATTTTTTTTTAAAAGATGCGCAATGACAAATGATGAAAAAAGGGGAATCAGGACAAATTCGTAGGTCACGTGCTTTGTTCGCCATCTTGCTTTTAGTGCATTTTCGACCGTTTCCGACCCCACCCGCCTTTGAGAGTCTTCTCCTCTGAAGATACTTGCACTAGAGAGCTGAAATTTATACTCAATGTAGCTGAAGTATTGTACATGAAAGTTAAGAAGTTTAATGGTTCTAACGTGAATACTTTTTTTGCTGTGACCTTTCAAAGTTGACCAAAATCGAAAAATCGCCAACTTCAAGGGCAGATAACTCAAAAACCAGACCATAGAACTTAATGATTTTTGTATGAGAGTTAGACATGAGCAAGGTCTTCAAGATAAAAGAATAAAATCGATCGCGAACAGTCATTTCCGGTCACGAGGAAGGGTCAAAGTTTGCATTTTTGAAAACGGGTGTTTTAGTGGGCATGTTTGAAAAATCCTTGTTAACCTACGACACGTGATACATATTTGTTCTATATATCATATGAAAGCCAAAAGAACATACAATCTTTGATAAATCTCATTAAAATTAGAATAAACATTAACATTGATTTTGGAGTATTTAAATGTGGCAATCCTACTTTTGTTTTGAATGATTCTGATATAAGAATGATTGAAATTGTTTCGTTCATTAGCAATACAACACTAGGAAATGTTGTATCTATCATCAGACAGCAACAAGACGGTAGAACCTGAGATGATTCATGTTTGCAGCCATGATGAATTTTTGGTAAAGCCTTTAATGTTGAATATCAAGTGGAATTTGGTCATTTTGATAATGTATTAGCTACTGTTTACCTCTTAGACAAAAAGTCATGTGAAGGTCAAACACTGTGTGAAGACCTAAGTATTGACGCGTCAATCCTAGTTAGGTCTTCAAGACAAAGTCTAGAAGACCTATTGTTATTATCCGGATTATTATTATTATTATTATTATTATTATTTGGACGTTTTTTGTGTCAAGATTTCTGACCTTATTGACAAGCCGATTTTCATGAAACTTTCAGGGAATGTAGCTTGTTCCTCAACTTAGTGAATGACCATGGCGATTTTTGAATTTCGCTTTCGTTTTTGAGTTATCTCCCCTTAAAGTCAAAACTTCAAACCTCAATTTCTCGGTAACTAAGGGAGATAATTTCAAAAAACTTTCACCAAAATGTGGGCAACAACATTCCTCATCGATGTAGCCCATAGCGGTTTTCGGCCGTATAAATAGATTTTTTTCTATTTTCGAAAAACTTAAAATTTTCTGAAATTTCGCGGTTCTGATGGTACACGTCTTTGAAAATCTTCTCCTCCCTAACTGCAATACATACAGACTAGTGTGATAGCTCGTTAGAAAGCTTAATGAGTGTGTAAAAACGTGCATACCGCGAATTTTTCATTTTTGACCTGTTACTCGAGTTATCTGCCCTTGGAGTTCGACATTTTTTTGAAGTGTCATTTTTCGTGTTACGTTCAAAGGGGCACCACTCTGTAAGGAAATGTCAAAAATGAAATCTGTTTGATGTATTCTGTTCTACAATGATAGGTGAACAAGTTCACTACAGGTCATTATTATATAAAAGTTGATATTAAAGGAAATATGTGGACATAAAGAGATTTTTTACATTTTTCGGCGATTTTAACATTTTTCGAGGGTTATTTTACTTTGAGAATTTTAGTTTCAAAACTGTTACAGATAGAAATTTTATCATTGATGTTTTGTGAAGCAGATGTAATGAGTAGACGGCAAAAACGTTAAATCACATGTATCTCGAAAACGGTGACAGATAAGGGATTTGTAAAAAAAAAGGTGAGAAAAGTCTAATTTTCATGACATATCGCATAGTTTGCAAGAAAAGAACAATTTCACAAAGTTAAAAACATTGAGTTGGAGGGAAAGGTATATTTTAAAGTTCCACAGAGGTGATAGGGCTTTTTAAAACAGAGTTAATTCAATCAATACGTTCACACCCAGCTGAGTGGAATCTGCTACCATGTATAAGTCAAAATCAGGACTCTACCCTCTATGATTAAATTAGTCGGTCGGTCGGGTCGGTCTGGTCGGTCTGGTCTGGTCTGGTCTTTATTGCTAGACCTCCTGCCTCTCTTCTGATCTGACTTGGACACCTTTCATGTACGTGTACGTGCATGTACATGAATTTGGTCTTGGAATATGTCTTGGCCATATCTTTCATTTGAGAGATTGACGCTACAAAGGGCCATTTCCAACTCCCCGTTGCTGGATTGCTAGACTACGCATTTTTTACCTACTCTGGTATATTGTAGCATGTATTATGTTTGCATCTTTTGGTTAAACTTTTTGAGTTATCAGTATAATATCAATAGTTAAAGTGTTAGGTTTCATTACATTATACAGGGGTCTGAAACAGTCAACTTTACTTTACAGCGTTAAATCACATGTATCTTGAAAACGGTGACAGATAACTCAACAACAAAAATTTCTGCTTCTAGGAATAATATTCTCTGAAGAATGATGTCATAGCTGACATTGGCCACCATGATGAATTTTTCTGAAAAGTCTTTAACACTGAATATCAAGTGGAATTTGATCATTTTGATAATGTATTAGTTACTGTTTACCTCTTAGACAAAAAGTCATGTGAAGGTCAAACACTGTGTGAAGGTCAAAGAGGAATCTTGAAGACCTAAGTATTGACGCGTCAATCCTAGTTATTATTATTATTATTTGGACGTTTTTTGTGTCAAGATTTCTGACCTTATTGACAAGCCGATTTTCAAGAAACTTTCAGGGAATGTAGCTTGTTCCTCAACTTAGTGAATGACCATGGCGATTTTTGAATTTCGCTTTCGTTTTTGAGTTATCTCCCCTTAAAGTCAAAACTTCAAACCTCAATTTCTCGGTTACTATGGGAGATAATTTCATAAAACTTTCACCAAAATGTGGGCAACAACATTCCCCATCGATTAAGCCCATAGTGGTTTTCGGCCGTATAATTAGATTTTTTTCTATTTTCAAAAAACTAAAAAATTTCTGAAATTTCGCGGTTCTGACGGTACGCGTCTTTGAAAATCTTCTCCTCCCTAACTGCAATACATACAGACTAGTGTGATAGCTCGTTAGAAAGCTTAATGAGTGTGTAAAAACGTGCATACCGCGAATTTTTAATTTTTGACCTGTTACTCGAGTTATCTGCCCTTGGAGTTCGACATTTTTTTGAAGTGTCATTTTTCGTGTTACGTTCAAAGGGGCACCACTCTGTAAGGAAATGTCAAAAATGAAATCTGTTTGATGTATTCTGTTCTACAATGATAGGTGAACAAGTTCACTACAGGTCATTATTATATAAAAGTTGATATTAAAGGAAATATGTGGATATAAAGAGATTTTCTACATTTTTCGGTGATTTTAACATTTTTCGAGGGTTACTTTACTTTGAGAATTTTAGATTCAAAACTGTTACAGATAGAAATTTTATCGTTGATGTTTTGTGAAGCAGATGTAATGATTAGACAGAAAAAAATGTCAACAAGTCATGATTATTTTTTTTTCTGTCCATGACCGGCCCTTGAATATTGAAATTTTTTGAAAATCCTCATTTTTGGCATATTTTAAAGGTCCAAAGTTTCTTTATTATGAAAGATATCTTTAAATTGATTGTAGTTTCACATGCGCTATTCCAAGCACAACTTTGGCTATGTTGCACTTTATCATAAAAATGTTGGTAGTTAAGGAGATAGAAGGACCAACATGGTGTAGGGGTAAACAAATCTTCAAATTTCAGTGTTTTCTTAACATTACAACGTTAAATCACATGTATCTCGAAAACGGTGAGAGATAATTTAACCAAATTTTTTTCTGCTACTAGGAATAATATTCTCTGAAAAATGGTGTCATACCTGACATTGGTACCTGACATTGGCGACCATGATGAATTTTTCTGAAAAGTCTTTAACACTGAATATCAAGTGGAATTTGGTCATTTTGATAATGTATTAGTTACTGTTTACCTCTTAAGACAAAAAGTCATGTGAAGGTCAAACACTGTGTGAAGGTCAAACAGAAGTCTTGAAGACCTAAGAATTGACGCGTCAATCCTACTTATTATTATTATTATTAGGTCTTCAAGACAAAGTCGTGAAGACCTATTGTTTTTATCCGATTTCTTCAAGTTCTTTTTTTTATTATTATTATTTGTACTTTTTTTGTGAACGAGCTGCAGCCCAAACGGCTGCTCCAAATTTGTCCAAACTTGGCATGCTCATAGCCCTTACCCTGGAATCGACATGCGAAGCTTTTGGGCAAAATCGGTTCATTTATTAAGGGTCCAGGTCGAATCCAAAATCCAAAATTTAACATTGAATTTTTTTTCAAAATGCACTTAGAGACTTGAAATTTTTTTTAAAAGAAGCGCAATGAAAAATAATGAAAAAAAGTAAATCATGGCAAATTCGTAGGTCACGTGGTTCGGCCGCCATCTTGCTTTTAGTGCAATTTTCATCGTTTCCGACCCCACCCGCCTTTGACAATCTTCTCCTCTGAAGATACTTGCACTAGAGAGCTGAAATTCATACTGAATGTAGCTGAGGTATTGTTTTCTTCAATTCGTAAAGTTGTAAGACCTAACCTTAATACTTTTTGTGCTGTGACCTTTCAAAGTTCACCAAAATCTGAAAATCACCAACTTCAAGGGCACATCACTCAAAAACCAGACCTAAGAACTTAATGATTTTTGCATGAGAGTTAGACATCAGCAAGGTCTTTAAGTTAAAAGAATAAAATCGCTCGCGAACAGTCATTTCCGGTCACGAGAAAGGGTCAAACTTTGCATATGGAAAAGTGGTGTTTTGCTGGGTATGTTTGAACCCTCTTTAACAAACATGCATGTGAAGGTCAAACATGCATGTGAAGGTCAAACAGTATGTGAAGGTCAAACAGGAATCTTGAAGACCTAAGCACTGCCGCGGCAGTCCTAGTTAGGTCTTCAAGACAAAGTCGTGAAGACCTATTGTTTTTATCCGATTTCTTCAAGTTTATTATTATTAAGGATTCAGCCTTTCGGCTGAATCCTTATTGTTATTGGCGTGTTTTATTATTTTATTCCACCGATTTTGTGAGCAGCTTTTAGCAAAAACGGCTTATGCTACAACAGTCAAATTTGGTACACTGATAGCCCTTCATGAGAAGACGCTCTAATAAGCTTTTGGGCGAAATCGGTCGATAAATAAAAGGTCCAGTTCGAATCCAAAATCGAAAAATTAACATGGGAAAATTTTTCAAAATGCACCTAGAGACTTGAAATTTTGCACAGAGATAGATAATGACATTCTAAGAAAAAAAGTAAATCATGACAAAGTCGTAGGTCATGTGGTTTGGCCGCCATATTGGATTTTCCAACTTTTTAGAATTTCCGGACCCCATGCACCTTTGAGAATCTTCTCCTCTGAAGATACTTGCTACAGAGAGCTGAAACTTGTTGTATGTTGTAGCTGAGGCATTGGACATTAAAAATTGGTTCCATCGAAGACTGTATCTTAAATAGTTTTTTCTCTAGAAGCGTTCAAAGTCGGGTGACTTAGTACAATGTGCAACTTTCAAAGGGCGATAACTCAAAAAGTTGGACTCAGAATTATGCAATTTTTTCAGGAATGTAAGACGAGTTTATATACAACAGGAATCTGTCAAAACATCGATCGCGAACAATCATTTTCGTCCAGAATGTTTGATCAAAGTCGAGAGAAAAAATGTCGAAAATTGCTAAAAATGCTCCTGAAGCTTAACGTGTCAGCAGAACTTGCTGAAATTTTCAGGACTGACTCCTGACATGTTTATCTATGCCATGAACAATGCATACTGCATAATGCATATTTTATGTGTAGCAAATCCATCAAAGTTTGCTGTGTCTTAGAAAAATAATATTTTCAAATGCAGATAAATCAAAAACGTGACCAAAAAATTTAAATATTTTTTTATGAGAGGGTGCATAAGGAAATTCTACGCAAAAAAAGTATCATGACGAAGTCGTAGGTCACGTGGTTTGGCCGTCATATCGGATTTTTCAACTTTTCAGAATTTTCGGACCCCATGCACCTTTGAAGATCTTCTCCTCAGAAAATACTTGCACCAAAGTGCTGTAACTTTTGTACATTGTAGCTGAGGCATTGGGCATGAAATTTGCATAATTCAAAGACTGTACCTCAAATAGTTTTTTCTCTATAAACGTTCAAAGTTGGATGACTTAGTACAAGGTGTCATTTTCAAAGGGCGGTAACTCAAAAAGTTGGACTCAGAATTATGCACTTTTTTCAGGAATGTAAGATAAATATATATACAATAGGAATCTGTCAAAACATTGATCGCAAACAGTCAATTTCGTTCAGAATTTATGAACAAAATCGATAGAAAAAAAGGTCGGAAAAAGAGAAAAATACTAAAAAGGCTCCTGAAGCTGAACGCATCAGCAGAACAGGACTGATCTCTACCATGAATAATGCATACTGCATTACTTGCCTCAAATACTCACAGCAGTCATTCACTGGCACTATGACTTAGTACAAGGTGTCATTTTCAAAGGGCGGTTACTCAAAAAGTTGGACTCAGAATTATGCACTTTTTTCAGGAATGTAAGATAAATATATATATACAATAGGAATCTATCGAAACATTGATTGCAAACAGTCAATTTCGTTCACAATTTATGAACAAAATCGATAGAAAAAAGGTCGGAAAAAAAAGAAAAATACTAAAAAGGCTCCTGAAGCTGAACGCATCAGCAGAACAGGACTGATCTCTACCATGAATAATGCATACTGCATTACTTGCCTCAAATACTCACAGCAGTCATTCACTGGCACTATGACTTAGTACAAGGTGTCATTTTCAAAGGGCGGTAACTCAAAAAGTTGGACTCAGAATCATGCCATTTTTTCAGGAATGTAAGACAAATATATATACAATAGGAATCTATCAAAACATGGATTGCAAACAGTAAATTTAGTTCAGAATTTATGATCAAAATCGATAGGAAAAAGGTCGGGAAAAGAAATGCTAAAAAGGCTCCTGAAGCTTAACGTGTTGACGGAACTTGATGAAACTTTCAGGAATGACTCCTGATATGATTATCTTTGTACTGAACAGGCTGTTGATGCGGCTGAATCCTGTTGTCGCCGCTTGCGGCTATATTTATTATTATTATTATTTGTACTTTTTTTGTTGAAACGATTCTGACCAAACGGCTGCTCCAATTTCGCCCAAACTTGACATGCAGATAGCCCTTAACCTGGAATCGACGTGCGAAGCTTTTGGGCAAAATCGGTTCATTCATTAAGGGTCCAGTTCGAATCCAAACTTGAAAATTTAACATTGATTTTTTTTTCAAAATGCACTTAGAGACTTAAAATTTTTTTTAAAAGAAGCGCAATGAAAAATAATGAAAAAAAGGAAATCAGGACAAATTCGTAGGTCACGTGCTTTGGCCGCCATTTTGCTTTTAATGCATTTTTCACCGTTTCTGACCCCACCCGCCTTTGACAATCTTCTCCTCTGAAGATACTTGCACTACAGAGCTGAAATTCATACTGAATGTAGCTGAGGTATTGTTTTCTTTAAATCGTAAAGTTGTAAGACCTAACCTTAATACTTTTCGTGCTGTGACCTTTCAAAGTTGACCAAAATCTCAAAATCACCAACTTCAAGGGCAGATAACTCAAAAACCAGACCTTAGAACTTAATGATTTTTGCATGACAGTTAGACATCAGCAAGGTCTTTAAGTTAAAAGAATAAAATCGCTCGCGAACAGTCACTTCCGGTCAGGAGGAAGGGTCAAACTTTGCATTTTAAAAAATCATGTTTTGGTCTGTATGGTTTAAACCTCTTTAACAAACATGCATGTGAAGGTCAAACATGCATGTGAAGGTCAAACAGTATGTGAAGGTCAAACAGGAATCTTGAAGACCTAAGCACTGCCGCGGCAGTCCTAGTTATTAGGTCTTCAAGACAAAGTCTGGAAGACCTATTGTTATTACACTTATTCTTCAAGTTTTTTTTTATTATTATTTGTACTTTTTTTGTGAGAGAGCTACAGCTCAAACGGCTGCTTCAAATTTGACAAAACTTGGTATGCAGATAGCCCTTACCCTGGAATCGACGTGCGAAGCTTTTGGGCAAAATCGGTTCATTCATTAAGGGTCCAGTTCGAATCCAAAATCGAAAATTTAACATTGATTTTGTTTTCAAAATGCACTTAGAGACTTAATTTTTTTTTTAAAAGAAGCGCAATGAAAAATAATGAAAAAAAGGAAATCATGGCAAATTCGTAGGTCACGTGGTTCGGCCGCCATCTTGCTTTTAGTGCAATTTTCATCGTTTCCGACCCCACCCACCTTTGACAATCTTCTCCTCTGAAGATACTTGCACTAGAGAGCTGAAATTCATACTGAATGTAGCTGAGGTATTGTTTTCTTCAATTCGTAAAGTTGTAAGACCTTACCTTAATACTTTTTGTGCTGTGACCTTTCAAAGTTGACCAAAATCTCAAAATCGCCAACTTCAAGGGCAGATAACTCGAAAACCAGACCATAGAACATGATGATTTTTGTATGAGAGTTAGACATAAGCAAGATCTTTAAGATAAAGCAATAAAATCGATCGCGAACAGTCATTTCCGGTTCTGAGGAAGGGTCAAACTTTGCTTTTTGGAAAACGGGTGTTTTGGTGGGTATGTTTGAAAAACTCTTGTAAACCAACGACACATGATAAATACTTGTTCTATATATCAATTGAAAGATAAAAAATCATACAATCTTGGATAAATCTCATTAAAATTAGATTAAACATTAACATTGAATTTGGAGCATTTAAATGTGGTCAATCCCTCTTTCGTTTGGAATGATTCTGATATAAGAATGATTGAAACATTGTAGTTCATTGGCAATAAAACACTAGGCAATGTTTTATCTATCATCAGGCAGCAACAAGACTGTATAACCTGAGATGATTCATGTTTGCAGCCATGTTGAATTTTTTGTAAAGGCTTAAACGTTGAATATCAAGTGAAATGTGGTCATTTTGATTATGTATTAGTTACTGTTTACCCCTTAGACAAAAAGTCATGTGAAGGTCAAACAGTGTGTGAAGGTCAAACAGGAATCTTGAAGACCTAAGTACTGCCGCGGCAGTCCTAGTTATTATTATTATTTGTACTTTTTTTGTGAGAAAGCTCCAGCTCAAACGGCTGCTCCAAATTTGACAAAACTTGGCATGCAGATACCCCTTACTCTGGAATCGACGTGCGAAGCTTTTGGGCAAAATCGGTTCATTCATTAAGGGTCCAGGTCGAATCCAAAATCGAAAATTTAACATTGATTTTTTTTTCAAAATGCACTTAGAGACTTGAATTTTTTTTTAAAAGAAGCGCAATGAAAATTAATGAACAAAAGTAAATTATGGCGAATTCGTAGGTCACGTGGTTCGGCCGCCATCTTGCTTTTAGTGCAATTTTCATCGTTTCCGACCCCACCCACCTTTGACAATCTTCTCCTCTGAAGATACTTGCACTACAGAGCTGAAATTCATACTGAATGTACCCGAGGTATTGTTTTCTTCAAATCGTAAAGTTGTAAGACCTAACCTTTATACTTTTTGTGCTGTGACCTTTCAAAGTTGACCAAAATCTGAAAATCACCAACTTCAAGGGCAGATAACTCAAAAACCAGACCTTAGAACTTCATGATTTTTGCATGAGAGTTAGACATCAGCAAGGTCTTAAAGTTAAAAGAATAAAATCGCTCGCGAACAGTCACTTCCGGTCAGGAGGAAGGGTCAAACTTTGCATTTTAAAAAGTCATGTTTTGGTCTCTATGGTTTAAACCTCTTTAACAAACATGCATGTGAAGGTCAAGCATGCATGTGAAGGTCGAACAGTATGTGAAGGTCAAAGAGGAATCTTGAAGACCTAAGTACTGCCGCGGCAGTCCTAGTTATTATTATTAGGTCTTCAAGACAAAGTCGTGAAGACCTATTGTTTTTATCCGATTTCTTCAAGTTTATTATTAGGTCTTCAAGACTACGTCTGGAAGACCTATTGTTCTTATCCGGATTTTTATTAGGTCTTCAGACGAAAGTCAAAGACCTATTGTTATTATCCGGATTTTTATTATTATTATTATTCTTATTATTTGTACCGATTTTTGTGAATGCGATTCTGACCTAACCAATCGATCGATTTTCATGAATCTTTCAGGACTGATAGAGTATCACGAGAACTGGCTCTGCGAAGCTTTTGAATTTCGAATTTCAATTTGTGCTAGAGTTATCTCCCTTTGAAGTTGAAACTTTATACCTCAATTTCTCGTAAACTAAGCAAGATAATCGCACAAAACTTTCACCAAAATGTGGGCATCAACATTCCCCATCAAATAAACCCATAGCTATTTTCGGCCGTAATAATAGATTTTTGGCTATTTTCAAAAAACTGAAATTTTGGCGCAATTTCGCGATTTTGACAGTACTCGTCTTTAAAAATCTTCTTCTCATTAACGGCAAGACATACAGCAGTGTTTGATAGCTCAAATGAAAGCTGAAGGAACTGTCTAAGAAGTGTCGAGCCCCTTTTTTTGAATTTTGATCTAGAACGTGAGTTATCTGCCCTTGAAAATGGACATTTTTTTAAAGCTTCTTTTTTCATGTTACGTTCAAAGGGACATTTCTCTGTAAGGGAATGTCAAATAAGAAATCTGTTTGATGCATTCTGTTCCACAATGATTGTTGAACAAATTCACTACAGATTATTATCATATAAAAGTTGATATTAAAGAAAATATGTGGACATAAAGAGATTTTTTACATTTTTCGGCGATTTTAACATCTTTCGAGGGTTATTTAACTTTGAGAATTTTAGTTTCAAAACTGTTACAGATAGAAATTTTTTCATTGATGTTTTGTGAAGCAGATGTAATGAGTAGACGGAAAAAAATATCAACAAGTGATGATAAAAAAAATTCTGTCCATGACCAGTCCTTGAATATTGCGATTTTGGGAAAATCCTCATTTTTAGCACATTTCAAGGTTCCACAGTTTCTTTATTAATAAAGATATCTTTTAATTGATTGTGTTTTCTCATACGCCATTCCAAGCACAACTTTTGCTATGTTGTACTTTATCATAAAAATTTTGATAGTTAAGGAGATAGAAGGACCAACATGGAGTAGGGGTAAAAAAATCTTCAACTTTCAGTGTTTTCTTTACATTACAACGTTAAATCACATGTATCTCGAAAACGGTGGGAGATAATTTAACCAAATTTTTTTCTGCTACTAGGAATAATATTCTCTGAAAAATGATGTCATAGCTGACATTGGCCACCATGATGAATTTTTCTGAAAAGTCTTTAACACTGAATATCAAGTGGAATTTGGTCATTTTGATAATGTATTAGCTACTGTTTACCTCTTAGACAAAAAGTCATGTGAAGGTCAAACAGTATGTGAAGGTCAAAGAGGAATCTGAAGACCTAAGTATTGACGCGTCAATCCTAGTTATTATTATTATTTGTACGATTTTGTGACAGCGATTCTGACCAAACCAATCGATCGATTTTCATGAAACTTTCAGGACTGATAGAGTATCACGTGAACTGGCTATGCGAAGCTTTTGAATTTCGAATGTCAATTTGTGCTTGAGTTATCTCCCTTTGAAGTTGAAACTTCATACCTCAATTTCTCGAAAACTAAGAAATATAATCGCTCAAAACTTTCACCAAAATGTGGGCATCAACATTCCCCATCGAATAAACACATAGCCGTTTTCGGCCGTAATAATAGATTTTTTGCTATTTTCAAAAAACTGAAATTTTGGCGCAATTTCGCGATTTTGACAGTACGCGTCTCTGAAAATCATCTCCTCATTAACGGCAAGACATACAGCAGTGTTTGATAGCTCAAATGAAAGCTAAAAGAACTGCCAAGAACGTCACGAGCCCCTTTTTTTAAATTTTGATCTAGAACGTGAGTTATCTGCCCCTGAAAATTGACATATTTTTAAAGCATCATTTTTCATGTTACGTTCAAAGGGACATTACTCTGTAAGGGAATGTCAAATAAGAAATCTGTTTGATGCATTCTGTTTTACAATGATTGTTCAACAAATTTACTACAGGTCATTATTATATAAAAGTTTATATTAAAGGAAATATTAGGACATAAAGAGATTTTTTACATTTTTCGGCGATTTTAACTTTTGTCGAGGGTTATTTTACTTTGAGAATTTTAGTTTCAAAGCTGTTACAGATAGAAATTTTATCTTTGATGTTTTGTGAAGCAGATGTAATGAGCAGACAGAAGAAAATATCAGCAAGTCATGATAATTTTTTTTCTGTCCATGACCAGTCCTTGAATATTGCGTTTTTTGGAAAATCCTCATTTTTGGCACACTTCAAAGTTCCACAGTTTCTTCATTAAGAAAGATATCTTTAAATTGATTGTATTTTCACATGCGCCATTCCAAGCACAACTTTTGCTATGTTGTACTTTATCATAAAAATGTTGATAGTTAAGGAGCTAGAAGGACCAACATGGAGTAGGGGTCTAAAAATCTTCACTTTATAGTGCTTTCAATAAAGTTCCAAAATTCATTACTCCATTACCATTTGAGTTATCAAAACAAAACATACATCTTTGTATGATGATAAACAAGACCTCTTAGACAAAAAGTCATGTGAAGGTCAAACACTTTGTGAAGGTCAAAGAGGAATCTTGAAGACCTAAGTATTGACGCGTCAATCCTAGTTATTAGGTCTTCAGACGAAAGTCAAAGACCTATTGTTCTTATCCGGATTTTTCTTATTAGGTCTTCAAGACTACGTCTGGAAGACCTATTGTTCTTATCCGGATTTTTATTATTATTATTATTTGTACGATTTTGTGAGAGCGATTCTGACCTAACCAATCGATCGATTTTCATGAAACTTTCAGGACTGATAGAGTATCACGTGAACTGGCGCTGCGAAGCTTTTGAATTTCGAATGTCAATTTGTGCTTGAGTTATCTCCCTTTGAAGTTGAAACTTCATACCTCAATTTCTCGAACACTAAGAAAGATAATCGCATAAAACTTTCACCAAAATGTGGGCATCAACATTCCCCATCAACTGCACCCTATGTCGTTTTCGGCCGTATAAATAGATTTTTTTCTATTTTCGAAAAACTGAAATTTTGGTGAAATTTCGCGGTTTTGACGGTACGCGTCTTTGAAAATCTTCTTCTCACTAACGGCAAGACATACAGCAGTGTGTGATAGCTCAAATGAAAGCTAAAAGAACTGCCAAGGAAGTATCGGGCCTTTTTTTTGAATTTTGATCTAGAACGTGAGTTATCTGCCCTTGAAAATGGACATTTTTTTAAAGCATCATTTTTCATGTTACATTCAAAGGGACATTACTCTGTAAAGGAATGTCAAAAATGAAATCTGTTCCATTCATTCTGTTCTACAATGATTGTTGGACAAATTCACTACAGATTACTATTATATAAAAGTTGATATTAAAGGAAATATGAGGACATAAAGAGATTTTTTAATTTTTCGACGATTTTAACAGTTTTCGAGGGTTATTTTACTTTGATAATTTTAGTTTCAAAGCTGTTACAGATAGAAATTTTATCTTTGAAGTTTTGTGAAGCAGATGTAATGAGCAGACAGAAGAAAATATCAGCAAGTCATGATAATTTTTTTTCTGTCCATGACCAGTCCTTGAATATTGCGATTTTTGGAAAATCCTCATTTTTGGCACATTTCAAAGTTCCACAGTTTCTTTATTAAGAAAGATATCTTAAAATTGATTGTATCTTCACATGCGCTATTCTAAGCTCAACTTTTGCTATGTTTTACTTTATCATAAAAATGTTGATAGTTAAGGAGCTAGAAGGACCAACATGGAGTAGGGGTCTAAAAATCTTCAAATTTCAGTGTTTTCAATAAAGCTCCAAAATTCATTACTCCATTACTATTTAAGTTATCAAAACAAAACATACATCTTTGTATGTGGATAAACAAGACCACTTAGACAAAAAGTCATGTGAAGGTCACACACTGTGTGAAGGTCAAAGAGGAATCTTGAAGACCTAAGTATTGACGCGTCAATCCTAGTTATTCTTATTATTTGCACCGATTTTTGTGACAGCGATTCTGACCTAACCAATCAATGGAGTTTCATGAAACTTTCAGGTCTGATAGAGTGTCACCTGAACTGGCTCTGCGAAGCTTTTGAATGACGAATTTCGATTTGTGCTTGAGTTATCTCCCTTTGAAGTTGAAACTTCATACCTCAATTTCTCGAAAACTAAGAAAGATAATCGCTCAAAACTTTCACTAAAATGTGGGCATCAACATTCCCCATCGAATAAACACATAGCCATTTTCGGCCGTAATAATAGATTTTTTGCTATTTTCAAAAAACTGAAATTTTGGCGCAATTTCGCCATTTTGACAGTACGCGTCTCTGAAAATCATCTCCTCATTAACGGCAAGACATACAGCAGTGTTTGATAGCTCAAATGAAAGCTAAAAGAATTGCCAAGAACGTCACGAGCCCGTTTTTTTAAATTTTGATCTAGAACGCGAGTTATCTGCCCTTGAAAATGGACATTTTTTAAAAGCATCATTTTTCATGTTACGTTCAAAGGGACATTACTCTGTAAGGGAATGTCAAATAAGAAATCTGCTTGATGCATTCTGTTTTACAATGATTGTTTAACAAATTCACTACAGGTCATTATTATATAAAAGTTGATATTAAAGGAAATATTAGGACATCAAGAGATTTTTTACATTTTTCGGCGATTTTAACTTTTGTCGAGGGTTATTTTACTTTTAGAATTTTAGTTTCAAAGCTGTTACAGATAGAAATTTTATCTTTGATGTTTTGTGAAGCAGATGTAATGAGCAGACAGAAGAAAATATCAGCAAGTCATGATAAAAAAAATTCTGTCCATGACCAGTCCTTGAATATTGCAATTTTGGGAAAATCCTCATTTTTAGCACATTTCAAGGTTCCACAGTTTCTTTATTAAGAAAGATATCTTTTAATTGATTGTGTTTTCTCATACGCCATTCCAAGCACAACTTTTGCTATGTTGTACTTTATCATAAATATTTTGATAGTTAAGGAGATAGAAGGACCAACATGGAGTAGGGGTAACAAAATCTTCAAATTTCAGTGTTTTCTTTACATTACAACGTTAAATCACATGTATCTCGAAAACGGTGGGAGATAATTTAACCAAATTTTTTTCTGCTACTAGGAATAATATTCTCTGAAGAATGATGTCATAGCTGACATTGGCCACCATGATGAATTTTTCTGAAAAGTCTTTAACACTGAATAACAAGTGGAATTTGGTCATTTTGATAATGTATTAGCTACTGTTTACCTCTTAGACAAAAAGTCATGTGAAGGTCAAACAGTATGTGAAGGTCAAAGAGGAATCTGAAGACCTAAGTATTGACGCGTCAATCCTAGTTAAGGATTCAGCCTTTCAGGCTGAATCCTTATTGTTATTGGCGTGTTTTATTATTATTATTTTAATTCCACGGATTTTGTTAACTCGATTCAGCCAAAACGGCTAATGCTATTATAGTAAATTTGTGTACACTGATAGCCCTTTATGAGAAGAGGCCATAGTAAGCTTTTGGGCGAAATCGGTCGACAAATAAAAGGTCAAGGTCGAATCCAAGTTCGAAAAATTAACATGGTTTTTTTTTTCAAAATGCACTTAGCGACCTGAAACTTTTTCTAAAAGATGCGCAATAAAAAATAATGGAAAAAACCAAATCATGGAAAATTCGTAGGTCACGTGGTTTGGCCGCCATCTTGGTTTTAGTGCATTTTTGGCAATTTCCGACCCCACCCACCTTTGACAATCTTCTCCTCTGAAGATACTTGCACTACAGAGCTCAAATTCATACTGAATGTAGCTGAAGTATTGTAGATGCGAATTCCTAAAGTTGAAAGACGTAACCTTAATAATGTTTGTGCTATGACGTTTCAAAGTTGACCAAAATCTCAAAATCGCAAAATTCAAGGGCAGATAACTCAAAAACCAGACCGTAGAATTTAATGATTTTTGCATGAGAGTTAGACATTGGCAAGGTCTTTAGGATAAAAGAATAAAATCGCTCGCGAACAGTCATTTCCGGTCGATGGGACGTGTCAAATTACATGATAAGTCAAAATTTTCGGACCCCACCCACCTTTGAGAATCTTCTCCTCTGAAGATACTTGCACTAGAGGGCTGAAATTCATACTGAATGTAGCTGAGGTACTGTTCTCTTGGATTTATATTTTTTATAGACTTAATTTTAATACTTTTTGTGCTGTGACCTTTCAAAGTTGACCAAAGTCTAAAAATTGCAAACTTCAAGGGCGGATAAATCAAAAACGTAGCCAGGGAATTTGATGATATTTGCATGAGAGTTAGACATTGGCAAGGTCTTTAAGATAAAAGAATAAAATCGCTAATTTTTTTTTCTCGGAAAAAATGGCTTGGAAAAAAAAGCACTTTTTTCGATTTTATTTGATTAAAATCCTTCCCAAGGGCAGGGCAACACGGCAAATGGCCAATGAAGTCTGGACTTATAAAAAAAAAAAAAAAAAAAAAAAAAAAAAAAAATGGAATTTCGAGTATATTTCTTCGTCCTCTGCCCTCTGTCCCATTCTATCCCTTTGTCCCTGCAGTCTGACTACTTGTCTGTCAGCTCTGAGAATTTCAGGCAGATATCAATTAAAGTTTTCGAGTTATGTGCACTTGAAATGGTAGGTATGGAAAAAATGACCTCAAAAGAGCTTTTCCCCCCCTTAAAAAATAAATCATGCCAAAGTTGCTACAAAGGGCCTCAAGCACTCATATATTTGGCTGAATCCTGTAATCGTCGCTTTGCGACTATATTTATTATTAGGTCTTCAAGACAAAGTCGTGAAGACCTATTGTTTTTATCCGTTTTTAGGTCTTCAAGACTACGTCTGGAAGACCTATTGTTCTTATCCGGATTTTTATTATTATTATTATTTGTACGATTTTGTGACAGCGATTCTGACCAAACCAATCGCTCGATTTTCATGAAACTTTCAGGACTGATAGAGTATCACGTGAACTGGCTATGCGAAGCTTTTGAATTTCGAATGTCAATTTGTGCTTGAGTTATCTCCCTTTGAAGTTGAAACTTCATACCTCAATTTCTCGAAAACTAAGAAAGATAATCGCTCAAAACTTTTACCAAAATGTGGGCATCAACATTACCCATCAGATAAACACATAGCCGTTTTCGGCCGTAATAATAGATTTTTGGCTATTTTCAAAAAACTGAAATTTTGGCGCAATTTCGCGATTTTGACAGTACGCGTCTTTGAAAATCATCTCCTCATTAACGGCAAGACATACAGCAGTGTTTCATAGCTCAAATGAAAGCTAAAATAATTGCCAAGAACGTCACGAGCCCCTTTTTTTGAATTTTGATCTAGAACGTGAGTTATCTGCCCCTGAAAATGGACATTTTTTTAAAGCATCATTTTTCATGTTACGTTCAAAGGGATATTACTCTGTAAGGGAATGTCAAATAAGAAATCTGTTTGATGCATTCTGTTTTACAATGATTGTACAACAAATTCACTACAGGTCATTATTATATAAAAGTTGATATTAAAGAAAATATTAGGACATAAAGAGATTTTTAACATTTTTCGGCGATTTTAACTTTTGTCAAGGGTTATTTTACTTTGAGAATTTTAGTTTCAAAGCTGTTACAGATGGAAATTTTATCTTTGATGTTTTGTGAAGCAGATGTAATGAGCAGACAGAAGAAAATATCAGCAAGTCATGATAAATTTTTTTCTGTCCATGACCAGTCCTTGAATATTGCGTTTTTTGGAAAATCCTCATTTTTGGCACACTTCAAAGTTCCACAGTTTCTTTATTAAGAAAGATATCTTAAAATTGATTGTATCCTTACATGCGCTATTCTAAGCTCAACGTTTGCTATGTTTTACTTTATCATAAAAATGTTGATAGTTAAGGAGCTAGAAGGACCAACATGGAGTAGGGGTCTAAAAATCTTCACATTTCAGTGCTTTCAATAAAGTTCCAAAATTCATTACTCCATTACCATTTGAGTTATCAAAACAAAACATACATCTTTGTATGATGATAAACAAGACCTCTTAGACAAAAAGCCATGTGAAGGTCAAACACTGTGTGAAGGTCAAAGAGGAATCTTGAAGACCTAAGTATTGACGCGTCAATCCTAGTCTTCAAGTTATTATTATTATTTGTACTTTTTTTGTGAGGACGCTACAGCTCAAACTGCTGCTCCAAATTTGACAAAACTTGGCATGCAGATAGCCCTTACCCTGGAATCGACGTGCGAAGCTTTTGGGCAAAATCGGTTCATTCATGAAGGGTCCAGGTCGAATCCAAAATAGAAAATTTAACATTGATTTTTTTTTCAAAATGCACTTAGAGACTTGAAATTTTTTTTAAAAGAAGCGCAATGAAAAATAATGAAATAAAGGAAATCAGGACAAATTCGTAGGTCACGTGCTTTGGCCGCCATTTTGCTTTTAGTGCAATTTTCACCGTTTCCCACCCCACCCGCCTTTGACAATCTTCTCCTCTGAAGATTCTTGCACTAGAGAGCTGAAATTCATACTGAATGTAGCTGAAGTATTGTTGATTTGAATTCGTAAAGTTGTAAGACCTAACCTTAATACTTTTTGTGTTGTGACCTTTCAAAGTTGACCAAAATCGCAAAATCGCCAAATTCAAGGGCACATAACTCAAAAACCAGACCTAAGAACTTAATGATTTTTGCATGAGAGTTAGGCATGAGCAATTTCTTCAAGATAAAAGAATAAAATCGCTCGCGAACAGTCACTTCCGGTCAGGAGGAAGGGTCAAACTTTGCATTTTGGAAAATTGATGTTTTAGTGGTTATGTTTGAATACTCAGTGCCAATTAATGACACATGATAATTTATTGTTCTATATCTCATTAGAAAGCCAAAAGATCATACAATCTGCCATAAATCTCATTAAAATTAGATTTAACATTACATTGAAATTCGGAGCATTTGAATGTGGTCAATCCTATTTGCGTTTTGAAGGATTCTGATATAAGAATGATTGAAAAATTGTACTTCATTGACAATAAAACACTAGGAAAACATACTATACATCGATGGCTACGCTCGTTGAAGACAAAAACCTTTTGTGTAGTACTTCATTATAAAATTGTTCACAGTAAATGACTCCTAAGCTAAATTATCTAATTTTTTTAGATAAAGCTTCATATTTGCGGCAGATGTCGCATCGCTCACCGTTTCTTTACTTTTCCATGCTCATAAAGATATAAGGTATGCAAATAAAGACAAATCTCTCCTCTTAACAATGGTAAAATCAATTTTGAAATGTCTCTTATGGTTCGGCAGATAGGAATGCTGCACGGTGAGTGCCGTCGGTTAATTTTTTGGGAAAAAATAGAAAAACTTTACACTGATAGATCACATTGTCAATTAAACTCTTTGTTTGGGACTGGCAATAAATTGTCTAAGTGCGTCTCATACACTTTGATACCCTTTGTGGTCAAGATTTAGTTTCAAGGCCAAAGGCACGGGTGGGTGCGTAGGTAGGTACAAGCAAAAGTACCTTCCCTTAATTGAAAAGGGCATAATGACGGCCACTATCAGCTCTTGGGCTCTTGGTCATTAGATAAAGGGAGGCCGTCCTGATTCCTGCCTAAATGATCGGCAGATTCCACTCGCAAGGGTGTGACGTCCTCGATTAACTCTCTTTTCCAAAATGCCTGTCGTCCTCCTTAACTTTGAAATATGCATTTCCTCCCGGCCGCATGTTCTACACTTTGTGCTTGTAGACATTTCATGTCCAGTCATGTACATTCGATTTTGGTCACTAAATCCGTGCATACGGCCACGGGACACCGGAAGACGTCGCTACAACGTTCTCTGAACTCAGAACAGCGCTAGCCTCGCTAGACATCGTATTTTCCAACTAAAACAACACACCAAGGAGCTCGAAATGGTCAAAAGCACGCTCTGACCTCAAACAACACATCAAACAGCTCAAAACGCTGAAAAGCACCCCTCCATACAATGAATTCATTCTCGGATGCGAAATTGTTTGTTTTGCCTTCGTGAATCCAAAGTCTTAGTGCTAAAATTCCATTCAAATCACAGCCGACTCGCTGGTCCAGTGGGAAAAGCCTTGGCCTTTGAAACCAAGATGCTAACTTTTAGGGTTCAAGTCCCGCTTGAGCCAACAAACTTTTGCAGATCTAACTTGTTATTTTTTTGCTTAGGTAGAACATATTTTGGTCACATTACAGTTAAATGGCATGAAATATATATTTTTATGCAAATTGATTTTGGATACGAATTTGAAATTAATGTCTATCAAAGTACATACACAAACACAGGCCTAAACGTTGAGTATCAAGTGAAATCTGGTCATTTTGATAATGTATTAGTTACTTTTTAAATCTCAGAAAAAACGTCATGTGAAGGTCAAACAGTGTGTGAAGGTCAAACAGGAATCTTGAAGACCTAAGTACTGCCGCGGCAGTCCTAGTTAGGTCTTCAAGACAAAGTCTGGAAGACCTATTGTTATTATCCGATTTCTTCAAGTTTATTATTATTATTTGTACTTTTTTTGTGAGAAAGATTCTGACCAAACGGCTGCTCCAATTTCGCCCAAACTTGACATGGAGATACCTCTCAACCTGGAATCGACGTGCGAAGCTTTTGGGCAAAATCGGTTCATTCATTAAGGGTCCAGTTCGAATCCAAAATCGAAAATTTAACATTGATTTTTTTTTCAAAATGCACTTACAGACTTGAATTTTTTTTTAAAAGAAGCGCAAAGAAAATTAATGAAAAAAAGTAAATCATGGCAAATTCGTAGGTCACGTGGTTCGGCCGCCATCTTGCTTTTAGTGCAATTTTCATCGTTTCCGACCCCACCCACCTTTGACAATCTTCTCCTCTGAAGATACTTGCACTAGAGAGCTGAAATTCATACTGAATGTAGCTGAGGTATTGTTTTCTTCAATTCCTAAAGTTGTAAGACCTAACCTTAATACTTTTTGTGCTGTGACCTTTCAAAGTTGACCAAAATCGCAAAATCACCAACTTCAAGGGCACATAACTCAAAAACCAGACCTTAGAACTTCATGATTTTTGCATGAGAGTTAGACATCAGCAAGGTCTTAAAGTTAAAAGAATAAAATCGCTCGCGAACAGTCACTTCCGGTCAGGAGGAAGGGTCAAACTTTGCATTTTAAAAAGTCATGTTTTGGTCTGTATGGTTTAAACCTCTTTAACAAACATGCATGTGAAGGTCAAACATGCATGTGAAGGTCAAACAGTATGTGAAGGTCAAACAGGAATCTTGAAGACCTAAGTACTGCCGCGGCAGTCCTAGTTAGGTCTTCAAGACAAAGTCGTGAAGACCTATTGTTTTTATCCGATTTCTTCAAGTTTATTATTATTAGGTCTTCAAGACAAAGTCTCGAAGACCTATTGTTATTACACTTATTCTTCAAGTTTTTTTTTTTTATTATTATTATTTGTACTTTTTTTGTGAGGACGCTACAGCTCAAACGGCTGCTCCAATTTCGCCCAAACTTGACATGGAGATACCTCTTAACCTGGAATCGACGTGCGAAGCTTTTGGGCAAAATCGGTTCTTTCATTAAGGGTCCAGGTCGAATCCAAAATCGAAAATTTAACATTGATTTTTTTTTCAAAATGCACTTAGAGACTTAATTTTTTTTTTAAAAGAAGCGCAATGAAAAATAATGAAAAAAAGTAAATCATGGCAAATTCGTAGGTCACGTGGTTCGGCCGCCATCTTGCTTTTAGTGCAATTTTCATCGTTTCCGACCCCACCCACCTTTGACAATCTTCTTCTCTGAAGATACTTGCACTACAGAGCTGAAATTCATACTGAATGTAGCTGAGGTATTGTTTTCTTGAAATCGTAAAGTTGTAAGACCTAACCTTAATACTTTTTGTGCTGTGACCTTTCAAAGTTGACCAAAATCTCAAAATCGCAAACTTCAAGGGCAGATAACTAAAAAAGCAGACCTTAGAACTTAATGATTTTTGCATGACAGTTAGACATGAGCAAGGTCTTCAAGATAAAAGAATAAAATCGCTCGCGAACAGTCACTTCCGGTCAGGAGGAAGGGTCAAACTTTGCATATTAAAAAGTGATGTTTTGGTCGGTATGGTTTAAACCTCTTTAACAAACATGCATGTGAAGGTCAAACATGCATGTGTAGGTCAAACAGTATGTCAAGGTCAAACAGGAATCTTGAAGACCTAAGTACTGCCGCGGCAGTCCTAGTTATTATTATTAGGTCTTCAAGACAAAGTCGTGAAGACCTATTGTTTTTATCCGATTTCTTCAAGTTCTTTTTTTCTATTCTTTTTATTATTATTATTTGTACTTTTTTTGTGAATCAACTGCAGCCCAAACGGATGCTCCGAATTAGACCAAACTTGGCATGCAGATACCCCTTAACCTGGAATCGACATGCTAAGCTTTTGGGCAAAATCGACTCGTACATTAAGGGTCCAGTTCGAATCCAAAATCGAAAATTTAACATTGATTTTTTTTTCAAAATGCACTTAGAGACTTAATTTTTTTTTTAAAACAAGCGCAATAAAAGATAATGAAAAAAAGGAAATCAGGACAAATTCGTAGGTCACGTGCTTTGGCCGCCATCTTGCTTTTAGTGCAATTTTCACAGTTTCCGACCCCACCCGCCTTTGACAATCTTCTCCTCTGAAGATACTTGCACTACAGAGCTGTAATTCATACTGAATGTAGCTGGAGTATTGTACACAAAAGTTTTTAAGTTTAATGGTGCTAACATTAATACTTTTTGTGCTGCGACCTTTCAAAGTTGACCAAAATCGAAAAATCGCCAACTTCAAGGGCAGATAACTCAAAAACCAGACCTTAGAATTCAATGGTTTTGGCATGAGAGTTAGACATTGGCAAGGTCTTCAAGATAAAAGAATAAAATCGCTCGCGAACAGTCATTTCCGGTCCTGAGGAAGGGTCAAACTTTGCATTTTGGAAAACGGGTGTTTTGGTGGGTATGTTTGAAAAACTCTTGTAAACCAACGACACATGATAAATACTTGTTCTGTATATCAAATGAAAGATAAAAGATCATACAATCTTGAATAAATCTCATTAAAATTAGATTAAACATTAACATTGAAATTCGGAGCATTTAAATGTGGTCAATCCTACTTTCGTTTTGAATGATTATGATACATTTATGATTGAAAAACTGTAGATCATTGGCAATAAAACACTAGGCAATTTTTTATCTATCATCAGGCAGCAACAAGACTGTATAACCTGAGATGATTCATGTTTGCAGCCATGTTGAATTTTCTGTAAAGGCTTAAACTTTGAATATCAAGTGAAATATGGTAATTTTGATAATGTATTAGTTACTGTTTACCTCTTGGACAAAAAGCCATGTGAAGGTCAAACAGTATGTGAAGGTCAAACAGGAATCTTGAAGACCTAAGTACTGCCGCGGCAGTCCTAGTTATTATTAGGTCTTCAAGACAAAGTCTGGAAGACCTATTGTTTTTATCCGATTTCTTCAAGTTTATCCTTATTATTATTATTTGTACTTTTTTTGTGACGAGGATACAACCCAAACGGCTGCTCCAAATTCGCCCAAACTTGACATGCAGATACCTCTTACCCTGGAATCGACGTAATAAGCTTTTGGGCAAATTCGACTCATACATTAAAGGTCCAGTTCGAATCCAAAATCTAAATTTTAACATTGATTTTTTTTTCAAAATGCACTTAGAGACTTGAATTTTTTTTTAAAAGATGCGCAATGAAAAATAATGAAAAAAAGGAAATCAGGACAAATTTGTAGGTCACGTGGTTCGGCCGCCATCTTGCTTTGAGTGAATTTTCGACCGTTTCCGACCCCACTCGCCTTTGATAATCTTCTCCTCTGAAGATACTTGCACCAGAGAGCTGAAATTCATACTGAATGTAGCTCAAGTATTGTAGAGTAAAAGTTATGTTTTTGAAAGTCCTAACGTTTATACTTTTGTTGCTGTGACCTTTCAAAGTTGACCAAAATCTATAAATCGCCAAATTCAAGGGCAGATAACTAAAAAACCAGACCATAGAACTTAATGATTTTTGCATGAGACTTAGACATTAGCAGGGTCTTGCAGATAAAAGAATAAAATCGCTCGCGAACAGTCATTTCCGGTCAAGAGGAAGGGTCAAAGTTTGCATTTTTTAAAACCGGTGTTTTGGTGGGTATGTTTGAAAAATCCTTGTTAACCAACGACACATGATAATTGATTGTTCTATATATCATTAGAAAGCCAAAAGAACATACAATCTTGGATAAATCTCATTAAAATTGGATTTAACATTAACATTGAAATTCGGAGCATTTAAATGTGATCAATCATACTTTCGTTTTGAATGATTATGAGACATTTATGATTGAAAAACTGTAGTACATTGGCAATAAAACACTAGGCAATGTTGTATCTATCATCAGGCAGCAACAAGACTGTATAACCTGAGATGATTCATGTTTGCAGCCATGTTGAATTTTCTGTAAAGGCTTAAACGTTGAATATCAAGTGAAATATGGTAATTTTGATATTGTATTAGTTACTGTTTACCACTTAGACAAAAAGCCATGTGAAGGTCAAACAGTATGTGAAGGTCAAACAGGAATCTTGAAGACCTAAGTACTGCCGCGGCAGTCCTAGTTATTATTATTATTATTTGTACTTTTTTTGTGAGAAAGATTCTGACCAAACCGCTAGATCAATTTCGCCCAAACTTAACATGGAGATACCTCTTAACCTGGAATCGACGTGCGAAGCTTTTGGGCAAAATCGGTTCATTCATTAAGGGTCCAGTTCGAATCCAAAATCGAAAATTTAACATTGATTTTTTTTTCAAAATGCACTTAGAGACTTAATTTTTTTTTTAAAAGAAGCGCAATGAAAAATAATGAAAAAAAGTAAATCATGGCAAATTCGTAGGTCACGTGCTTTGGCCGCCATTTTGCTTTTAGTGCAATTTTCACCGTTTCTGACCCCACCCGCCTTTGACAATCTTCTCCTCTGAAGATACTTGCACTACAGAGCTGAAATTCATACTGAATGTAGCTGAGGTATTGTTTTCTTCAAATCGTAAAGTTGTAAGACCTAACCTTAATACTTTTTGTGCTGTGACCTTTCAAAGTTCACCAAAATCTCAAAATCACCAACTTCAAGGGCAGATAACTCAAAAACCAGACCTTAGAACTTAATGATTTTTGCATGACAGTTAGACATTAGCAAGGTCTTTCAGATAAAAGAATAAAATCGCTCGCGAACAGTCATTTCCGGTCAGGAGGAAGGGTCAAACTTTGCATATGGAAAAGTCCTGTTTTGCTGGGTATGTTTGAACCCTCTTTAACAAACATGCATGTGAAGGTCAAACATGTATGTGAAGGTCAAACAGTATGTGAAGGTCAAACAGGAATCTTGAAGACCTAAGTACTGCCGCGGCAGTCCTAGTTATTATTATTATTATTTGTACTTTTTTTGTGAGAAAGATTCTGACCAAACCGCTTGATCAATTTCGCCCAAACTTAACATGGAGATACCTCTTAACCTGGAATCGACGTGCGAAGCTTTTGGGCAAAATCGGTTCATTCATTAAGGGTCCAGTTCGAATCCAAAATCGAAAATTTAACATTGATTTTTTTTTCAAAATGCACTTAGAGACTTACTTTTTTTTTTAAAAGAAGCGCAATGAAAAATAATGAAAAAAAGTAAATCATGGCAAATTCGTAGGTCACGTGCTTTGGCCGCCATTTTCCTTTTAGTGCAATTTTCACCGTTTCTGACCCCACCCGCCTTTGACAATCTTCTCCTCTGAAGATACTTGCACTACAGAGCTGAAATTCATACTGAATGTAGCGGAGGTATTGTTTTCTTTAAATCGTAAAGTTGTAAGACCTAACCTTAATACTTTTTGTGCTGTGACCTTTCAAAGTTCATCAAAATCTGAAAATCACCAACTTCAAGGGCAGATAACTCAAAAACCAGACCTTAGAACTTAATGATTTTTGCATGAGACTTAGACATGAGCAAGGTCTTCAAGATAAAAGAATAAAATCGCTCGCGAACAGTCACTTCCGGTCAGGAGGAAGGGTCAAACTTTGCATATGGAAAAGTGGTGTTTTGCTTGGTATGTTTGAAACCTCTTTAACAAACATGCATGTGAAGGTCAAACATGCATGTGAAGGTCAAACAGTATGTGAAGGTCAAAGAGGAATCTTGAAGACCTAAGTACTGCCGCGGCAGTCCTAGTTAGGTCTTCAAGACAAAGTCTGGAAGACCTATTGTTATTACACTTATTCTTCAAGTTTATTATTATTTGTACTTTTTTTGTGAGAACGATTCTGACCGAACGGCTGCTCCAATCTCGCCCAAACTTGACATGCAGATACCTCTTAACCTGGAATCGACGTGCGAAGCTTTTGGGCAAAATCGGTTCATTCATTAAGGGTCCAGGTCGTATCCAAAATCGAAAATTTAACATTGATTTTTTTTTCAAAATGCACTTAGAGACTTAATTATTTTTTTAAAAGAAGCGCAATGAAAAATAATGAAAAAAAGTAAATCATGGCAAATTCGTAGGTCACGTGGTTCGGCCGCCATCTTGCTTTTAGTGCAAGTTTCATCGTTTTCGACCCCACCCACCTTTGACAATCTTCTCCTCTGAAGATACTTGCACTAGAGAGCTGAAATTCATACTGAATGTAGCTGAGGTATTGTTTTCTTCAAATCGTAAAGTTGTTAGACCTAACCTTAATACTTTTTGTGCTGTGACCTTTCAAAGTTGACCAAAATCGCAAAATCGCCAAATTCAAGGGCACATAGCTCAAAAACCAGACCTTAGAACTTAATGATTTTTGCATGAGAGTTAGACATTAGCAAGGTCTTTCAGATAAAAGAATAAAATCGCTCGCGAACAGTCACTTCCGGTCAGGAGGAAGGGTCAAACTTTGCATTTTAAAAAGTCATGTTTTGGTCTGTATGGTTTAAACCTCTAAATCAAACATGCATGTGAAGGTCAAACATGCATGTGAAGGTCAAACAGTATGTGAAGGTCAAACAGGAATCTTGAAGACCTAAGTACTGCCGCGGCAGTCCTAGTTAGGTCTTCAGACGAAAGTCAAAGACCTATTGTTATTATCCTGTTTATTATTAGGTCTTCAGACGAAAGTCAAAGACCTATTGTTATTACCGGGATTATTTTTATTTTTATTTTTTTTTTTATTATTATTATTATTTACAGAATTTTGTGGAAGCTCTAGCGCATTAACGACTGAAGCTACTTGCATGAAACTTACAGCACTGATAGCTCCTGACCTGAAATTGATACAGATGAAAAAAAATCCGACCTATCTACTTCCGTTTCCGTTCTACAGCCATTACAAATTCGAAAATTTAACATGGTAAATTTTTTCAAAATGCACTTAGAGACTTGAAATTTCACCTGAAGATGCGCATCGACCTGCAGAACAAAAAAGTCAATCATGGAAAATCTCTAAGTCATGTGACTTGGCCGCCATCTTGTTTTTAGTGCATTTTTGTCCATTTCGGACCCCTACCACCTTTGAAAATCTTCTCCTCTGAAGATACTTGCACTAAAGAGCTGAAATTTACACATGATGTAGATGAAGCATTGTAGTTTTCAATTTGCTCATTTCAGAGTCCTAGCATTATTAGTTAGGTCACTGTGACCTTTCAAAGTTGACCGAAAACGAAAAATCACAAACTTCAAGGGCTCATAGCTCAAATACCTAGCCGTGCAATTTCATGATTTTTGCATGAGAGCTAGACATGCATAAGGTCTACAAGAATCAAGAATAAAATCGATCGCGAACAGTCATTTCCGGTTTTTACAGGGCTTAAAAAATTGAAATTTCGGATTCGAAAAATTTTAACATGGGGAAATTTTTCAAAATGCACTTAGAGACTTGAAATTTCACATGAAGATGCGCATTGACCAGAGGAAGAAAAAAGGCAATCATGACGACTTCGTAGGTTACGTGGTTTAGGCGCCATTTTGAATTTACTGTACGACCTTGCACATTTTAACCGGAAATGGACTTCCAGAGACATGCAGATTGCACTTAGTGACTTGAAATTTCACATGAAGATGCGCCTTGACCTGATGAAGAGAAAAGGCAATTATGACGACTTCGTAGGTCACGTGGTTTAGGCGCCATTTTGAATTTACTGTACGACCTTGCACATTTTAACCGGAAATGGACTGCCAAAATGCTTCTAGAGCCTTGCACATTGCTTCAGACGATGTTTAATGACGGTCCAGCATTATGATACATTTAAATGAACCTTACGAATAAAACAGCGGTCTGAAGACCGTCAGAGTTGCCTGGGCAACCCTAGTTAGGTCTTCAGACGAAAGTCAAAGACCTATTGTTATTATCCTGTTTATTATTAGGTCTTCAGACTACAAAGTCTGAAAGACCTATTGTTATTATCCTGTTTATTATTTTTATTATTATTATTATTTACACAATTTTGTGGAAGCTGTAGCGCATTAACGACTGAAGCTACTTGCATGAAACTTACAGCACTGATAGCATCTGCGCTGAACCCTATACAATGGAAATCCGTTTTCGGATATCTACTTCCGTTTCCGGTCTACAGCCATTACAAATTTGAAATTTTAACATGGGAAATTTTTTCAAAATGCACTTACAGACTTGAAATTTCACTCGAAGATGCGCATTGACCTGAGGAAGAAAAAAGTCAATCATGAAAAATCTCTAAGTCACGTGACTTGGCCGCCATCTTGCTTTTAGTGCATTTTTGACCATTTCTGACCCCTACCACCTTTGAAACTCTTCTTCTCTGAAGATACTTGCACCAGAGAACTGAACTTTGCACAATATGTAGCTGAAGCATAGTTCTTCAAATTTAGACAATTTTCAAAGTCCTAGCTTTAATACTTTTCAAACTGTGACCTCTCAAAATTGACCAAAAACGAAAAATCGCAAACTTCAAGGGCTCATAGCTCAAAAACCTGGCAATAGAATTTCATGATTTTTGCATGAGAGCTAGACATGCATAAGGTCTACAAAAATCAAGAATAAAATCGATCGCGAACAGTCATTTCCGGTTTTTACAGGGCTTCAAAAATTGAAATTTCGGATTCGGAAATTTTTAACATGGGGAAATTTTTCAAAATGCACTTAGAAACTTGAAATTTCACATGAAGATGCGCATTGACCAGAGGAAGAAAAAAGGCAATCATGACGACTTCGTAGGTCACGCGGTTTAGGCGCCATTTTGAATTTACTGTACGAGCTTGCACATTTTAACCGGAAATGGACTGCCAAAATGCTTCTAGAGCCTTGCACATTGCTTCAGACGATGTTTAATGACGGTCCAGCATTATGATACATTTAAATGAACCTTACGAATAAAACAGCGGTCTGAAGACCGTCAGAGTTGCCTGGGCAACCCTAGTTTTTATTAGGTCTTCAGACGAAAGTCAAAGACCTATTGTTATTATCCTGTTTATTATTAGGTCTTCAGACGAAAGTCAAAGACCTATTGTTATTATCCTGTTTATTATTTTTATTATTATTATTATTTACACAATTTTGTGGAAGCTGTAGCGCATTAACGACTGAAGCTACTTGTATGAAACTTTCAGCACTGATAGCATCTGTGCTGAACCCTGTACAATGGAAATCCGTTTCCGGATATCTACTTCCGTTTCCGGTCTACAGCCATTACAAATTTGAAAATTTAACATGGGAAATTTTTTCAAAATGCACTTAGAGACTTGAAATTTCACATGAAGATGCGCATTGACCTGCTGAACAAAAAAGTCAATCATGAAAAATCTCTCAGTCACGTGACTTGGCGGCCATCTTGTTTTTAGTGCATTTTTGACCATTTCGGACCCCTACCACCTTTGAAAATCTTCTCCTCTGAAGATACTTGCACTAGAGAGCTGACATTTGCACAGTTTGTAGCTGAAGCATTGTTCTTTAAAAATTCCTACTTTCAGACTCCTAGCATTTTTAGTTAGGTCACTGTGACCTTTCAAAGTTGACCGAAAACGAAAAATCGCAAAATTCAAGGGCTCATAGCTCACAAACCTAGCCGTGGAATTTCATAATTTTTGCATGAGAGCTAGACATGAATAAGTTCTACAAGAATCAAGAATAAAATTGATCGCGAACAGTCATTTACGGTTTTTACAGGGCTTCAAAAATTGAAATTTCGGATTTGGAAAATTTTAACATGGGAAAAATTTTCAAAATGCACTTACAGACTTGAAATTTCACACGAAGATGCGCATTGACCAGAGGAAGAAAAAAGGCAATCATGACGACTTCGTAGGTCATGTGGTTTAGGCGCCATTTTGAATTTATTGTACGACCTTACACATTTTGAACGGAAATGGACTTGCAGAGACATGTACATTGCACTTAGAGACTTGAAATTTCACATGAAGATGCGCTTTGACGTGCTGAAGAACAAAGTCCATCAAAAAAAATATTTAGGTCACGTGACTTGGCCGCCATCTTGCTTTTAGTGCATTTTTTACCATTTCTGACCCCTACCACCTTTGAAACTCTTCTTCTCTGAAGATACTTGCACCAGAGAACTGAACTTTGCACAATATGTAGCTGAAGCATAGTTCTTCAAATTTAGACAATTTTCAAAGTCCTAGCTTTAATACTTTTCAAACTGTGACCTCTCAAAGTTGACCA
This sequence comes from Steromphala cineraria, assembly GCA_916613615.1. Taxonomy (NCBI): domain Eukaryota; kingdom Metazoa; phylum Mollusca; class Gastropoda; order Trochida; family Trochidae; genus Steromphala; species Steromphala cineraria. The sequence continues at coordinate 51,482,300 of OU744720.1, forward strand.
AAAACGAAAAATCGCAAACTTCAAGGGCTCATAGCTCAAAAACCTAGCCGTGGAATTTCATCATTTTCGCATGAGACCTAGACATGAATAAGGTCTACAAGAATCAAGAATAAAATCGATCGCGAACAGTCATTTCCGGTTTTTACAGGGCTTCAAAAATTGAAATTTCGGATTTGGAAAATTTTAACATGGGGAAAATGAAGAAGTTTAGTGACGGTCCAGCATTATGATACATTTAAAAGAACCTTACGAATAAAACAGCGGTCTGAAGACCGTCAGAGTTGCCTGGGCAACCCTAGTTTTTATTATTATTATTATTATTATTTACAAAATTTTGTGGAAGCTGTAGCGCATTAACGACTGAAGCTACTTGCATGAAACTTTCAGCACTGATAGCATCTGTGCTGAACCCTATACAATGGAAATCCGTTTCCGGATATCTACTTCCGTTTCCGGTATACAGCCATTACAAATTTGAAAATTTAACATGGGAAATTTTTTCAAAATGCACTTACAGACTTGAAATTTCACATGAAGATGCGCATGGACCTGCAGAACAAAAAAGTCAATCATGAAGAATCTCTAAGTCACGTGACTTGGCCGCCATCTTGTTTTTAGTGCATTTTTGACCATTTCGGACCCCTACCACCTTTGAAAATCTTCTCCTCTGAAGAAACTTGCACTAGAGAGCTGAAATTTACACATTATGTAGATGAAGCATTGTTCTTTAAAAATTCCTACTTTCAGACTCCTAGCATTATTAATTAGGTCACTGTGACCTTTCAAAGTTGACTGAAAACGAAAAATCGCAAACTTCAAGGGCTCATAGCTCAAAAACCTAGCCGTGCAATTTCATCATTTTTGCATGAGAGCTAGACATGAATAAGGTCTACAAGAATCAAGAATAAAATAGATCGCGAACAGTCATTTCCGGTTTTTACAGGGCTTCAAAAATTGAAATTTTGGATTCGGAAAATTTTAACATAGGCAAAATTTTCAAAATGCACTTAGAGACTTGAAATTTCACATGAAGATGCGCATTGACAAGAGGAAGAAAAAAGGCAATCATGACGACTTCGTAGGTCATGTGGTTTAGGCGCAATTTTGAATTTACTGTACAACCTTGCACATTTTGAACGGAAATGGACTTCCAGAGACATATAGATTGCACTTAGAGACTTGAAATTTCACATGAAGATGCGCTTTGACGTGCTGAAGAAAAAAGTCCATCAAGAAAAATATTTAGGTCACGTGACTTGGCCGCCATCTTGCTTTTAGTGCATTTTTTACCATTTCTGACCCCTACCGCCTTTGAAAATCTTCTCCTCTGATGATACTTGCACTAGAGAGCTGAAATTTACCCAATATATAACAGAAGGATAGTTCTTTACAGGATACTCAAAACAAAGTCCTAACCCTAATACTTTGGTCACTGTGACCATTCAAATTTGACCAAAAACAAAAAAGAATTTACTGTACAACCTTGCACATTTTGACTGGAAATGGACTCCCACAGACATGCAGATTGCTCCAGACGATGCATAATGACATTCCAGCATTGTGATACATTGAAATGCACCTTACGAATTGAACAGCGGTCTGAAGACCGTCAGAGTTGCCTGGGCAACCCTAGTTAGGTCTTCAGACGAAAGTCAAAGACCTATTGTTATTATCCTGTTTATTCTTTTTATTATTATTATTATTATTATTTACACAATTTTGTGGAAGCTGTAGCGCATTAACGACTGTAGCTACTTGCATGAAACTTTCAGCACTGATAGCCTCTGTGCTGAACCCTGTACAATGGAAATCCATTTCCGGATATCTACTTCCGTTTCCGGTCTACAGCCATTACAAATTTGAAAATTTAACATGGGAAATGTTTTCAAAATGCACTTACAGACTTGAAATTTCACATGAAGATGCGCATTGACCTGCTGAACAAAAAAGTTAATCATGACAAATCTCTCAGTCACGTGACTTGGTGGCCATCTTGTTTTTAGTGCATTTTTGACCATTTCTGACCCCTACCACCTTTGAAAATCTTCTCCTCTGAAGATACTTGCACTAGAGAGCTGACATTTGCACAGTTTGTAGCTTAAGCATTGTTCTTTAAAAATTCCTACTTTCAGACTCCTAGCATTTTTAATTAGGTCACTGTGACCTTTCAAAGTTGACCGAAAACGAAAAATCGCAAACTTCAAGGGCTCATAGCTCAAAAACCTAGCCGTGCAATTTCATCATTTTTGCATGAGAGCTAGACATGAATAAGGTCTACAAGAATCAAGAATAAAATCGATCGCGAACAGTCATTTCCGGTTTTTACAGGGCTTCAAAAATTGAAATTTCGGATTTGGAAAATTTTAACATGGGGAAATTTTTCAAAATGCACTTAGAGACTTGAAATTTCACATGAAGATGCGCATTGACCATAGGAAGAAAAAAGGCAATCATGACGACTTCGTAGGTCACGTGGTTTAGGCGCCATTTTGAATTTACTGTACGACCTTGCACATTTTAACCTGAAATGGACTGCCAAAATGCTTCTAGAGCCTTGCACATTGCTTCAGACTCATCATTTTTGTAGAGCCTTGCACATTGCTTCAGACTCATCATTTTTGCATGAGAGCTAGACATGAATAAGGTCTACAAGAATCAAGAATAAAATCGATCGCGAACAGTCATTTCCGGTTTTTACAGGGCTTCAAAAATTGAAATTTCGGATTTGGAAAATTTTAACATGGGGAAATTTTTCAAAATGCACTTAGAGACTTGAAATTTCACATGAAGATGCGCATTGACCATAGGAAGAAAAAAGGCAATCATGACGACTTCGTAGGTCACGTGGTTTAGGCGCCATTTTGAATTTACTGTACGACCTTGCACATTTTAACCTGAAATGGACTGCCAAAATGCTTCTAGAGCCTTGCACATTGCTTCAGACGATGTTTAATGACGGTCCAGCATTATGATACATTTAAATGAACCTTACGAATAAAACAGCGGTCTGAAGACCGTCAGAGTTGCCTGGGCAACCCTAGTTATTTTTATTATTATTTACACAATTTTGTGGAAGCTCTAGCGCAAATACTACTAAAGCCAGTTGCATGAAACTTTCAGCGCTGATAGCCTCTGTGCTGAACCCTGTACAATCGAAATCCGTTTCCGGATATCTACTTCCGTTTCCGGTCTACAGCCATTACTAATTTGAAAATTTAACATAAGAAATTTTTTCAAAATGCACTTACAGACTTGAAATTTCACATGAAGATGCGGATTGACCTGAGGAAGAAAAAAGTCAATCATGAACAATCTCTAAGTCACGTGACTTGGCCGCCATCTTGCTTTTAGTGCATTTTCGACCATTTCTGACCCCTACCACCTTTGAAACTCTTCTTCTCTGAAGATACTTGCACCAGAGAACTGAACTTTGCACAATATGTAGCTGAAGCATAGTCCTTCAAATTTAGACAATTTTCAAATTCCTAGCTTTAATACTTTTCAAACTGTGACCTCTCAAAGTTGACCGAAAACGAAAAATCGCAAACTTCAAGGGCTCATAGCTCAAAAACCTGGCCATAGAATTTCATGATTTTTGCATGAGAGCTAGACATGAATAAGGTCTACAAAAATCAAGAATAAAATCGATCGCGAACAGTCATTTCCGGTTTTTACAGGTCTTCAAAAATTGAAATTTCGGACTTGGAAAATTTTAACATGGGCAAAATTTTCAAAATGCACTTAAAGACTTGAAATTTCACATGAAGATGCGCATTGACTAGAGGAAGAAAAAAGGCAATCATGACGACTTCGTAGGTCACGTGGTTTAGGCGCCATTTTGAATTTACTATACGACCTTGCACATTTTGAACGGAAATGGACTTCCAGAGACATGTAGATTGCACTTAGAGACTTGAAATTTCACATGAAGATGCGCTTTGACGTGCTGAAGAAAAAAGTCCATCAAGAAAAATATTTAGGTCACGTGACTTGGCCGCCATCTTGCTTTTAGTGCATTTTTTACCATTTCTGACCCCTACCGCCTTTGAAAATCTTCTCCTCTGATGATACTTGCACTAGGGAGCTGAAATTTACACATTATGTCGCAGAATGATAGTTCTTTACAGGATACTCAAATCAAAGTCCTAACCCTAATACTTAGGTCACTGTGACCATTCAAATTTGACCAAAAACAAAAAAGGATTTACTGTACAACCTTGCACATTTTGACCGGAAATGGACTCCCAGAGACATGCAGATTGCTCCAGACGACGCATAATGACATTCCAGCATTGTGATACATTGAAATGCACCTTACGAATTGAACAGCGGTCTGAAGACCGTCAGAGTTGCCTGGGCAACCCTAGTTAGGTCTTCAGACGAAAGTCAAAGACCTATTGTTATTATCCTGTTTATTATTATTATTTACACAATTTTGTGGAAGCTCTAGCGCATTAACGACTGAAGCTACTTGCATGAAACTTACAGCACTGATAGCATCTGCGCTGAACCCTATACAATGGAAATCCTTTTCCGGATATCTACTTCCGTTTCCGGTCTACAGCCATTACAAATTTTAAATTTTAACATCAGAAATTTTTTCAAAATGCACTTACAGACTTGAAATTTCACTCGAAGATGCGCATTGACCTGAGGAAGAAAAAAGTCAATCATGAAAAATCTCTAAGTCACGTGACTTGGTCGCCATCTTGTTTTTAGTGCATTTTTGACCATTTCGGACCCCTACCACCTTTGAGAATCTTCTCCTCTGAAGATACTTGCACTAGAGAGCTGACATTTGCACAGTTTGTAGCTTAAGCATTGTTCTTTAAAAATTCCTACTTTCAGACTCCTAGCATTTTTAATTAGGTCACTGTGACCTTTCAAAGTTGACCGAAAACGAAAAATCGCAAACTTCAAGGGCTCATAGCTCAAAAACCTAGCCGTGGAATTTCATCATTTTTGCATGAGAGCTAGACATGAATAAGGTCTACAAGAATCAAGAATAAAATCGATCGCGAACAGTCATTTCCGGTTTTTACAGGGCTTCAAAAATTGAAATTTCGGATTCGGAAAATTTTAACATGGGCAAAATTTTCAAAATAATCATAGAGACTTGAAATTTCACATGAAGATGCGCATTGACCAGAGGAAGAAAAAAGGCAATCATGACGACTTGGTAGGTCACGTGGTTTAGGCGCCATTTTGAATTTACTGTACGACCTTGCACATTTTGAGCGGAAATGGACTTCCAGAGACATGTAGATTCCACTTAGAGACTTGAAATTTCACATGAAGATGCGCTTTGACGTGCTGAAGAAAAAAGTCCATCAAAAAAAATATTTAGGTCACGTGACTTGGCCGCCATCTTGCTTTTAGTGCATTTTTTACCATTTCTGACCCCTACCACCTTTGAAACTCTTCTTCTCTGAAGATACTTGAACCAGAGAACTGAACTTTGCACAATATGTAGCTGAAGCATAGTTCTTCAAATTTAGACAATTTTCAAAGTCCTAGCTTTAATACTTTTCAAACTGTGACCTCTCAAAGTTGACCAAAAACGAAAAATCGTAAACTTCAAGGGCTCATAGCTCAAAAACCTAGCCGTGGAATTTCATCATTTTTGCATGAGAGCTAGACATGAATAAGGTCTACAAGAATCAAGAATAACATCGATCGCGAACAGTCATTTCCGGTTTTTACAGGGCTTCAAATATTGAAATTTCGGATTTGGACAATTTTAACATGGGGAAAATGACGATATTTAGTGACGGTCCGGCATTATGATACATTTAAAAGAACCTTACGAATAAAACAGCGGTCTGAAGACCGTCAGAGTTGCCTGGGCAACCCTAGTTAGGTCTTCAGACGAAAGTCAAAGACCTATTGTTATTATCCTGTTTATTATTTTTATTCTTATTAAGGATTCAGCCTTTCGGCTGAATCCTTATTGTTATTGGCGTGTTTTATTATTTTATTCCACCGATTTTGTGGACAGCATTTAGCAAAAACGGCTGATGCTGTAACAGTGACATTTTGTACACTGATAGTCCTCTATGAGAAGAGGATCTGCTAAACTTTTGGGCGAAATCGGTCGACAAATAAAAGGTCAAGGTCGAATCCAAGTTCGAAAAATTAACATGGGATTTTTTTTCAAAATGCACCTAGAGACTTGAAATTTGGCACAGAGATAGATAATGACATTCTAAGAAAAAAAGTAAATCAGGACGAAGTCGTAGGTCACGTGGTTTGGCCGCCATATTGGATTTTTCAACTTTTCAGATTTTTCCGACCCCATGCACCTTTGAGAATCTTCTCCTCTGAAGATACTTGCTACAGAGAGCTGAAACTTGTTGTTTGTTGTAGCTGAGGCATTGGACATTAAAGTTTGGTTCCATCGAAGACTGTATCTCAAATAGTTTTTTCTCTAGAAGCGTTCAAAGTCGGGTGACTTAGTACAATGTGCATCTTTCAAAGGGCGATAACTCAAAAAGTTGGACTCAGAATTATGCAATTTTTTCAGGAATGTAAGACTAGTATATATACAACAGGAATCTGTCAAAACATCGATCGCGAACAATCATTTTCGTTCAGAATGTTTGATCAAAGTCGACAGAAAAAATGTCGGAAATTGCTAAAAATGCTCCTGAAGCTTAACGCGTCAGCAGAACTTGCTGAAATTTTCAGGACTGACTCCTGACATGTTTATCTTTGCCATGAATAATGCATACTGCATAATGCATATTTTATGTGTAGCAAATCCATCAAAATGTGCTGTGTCTTAGAAAAAAATTATTTTCAAATGCAGATAAATCAAAAACGTGACCAAAGAATTTAAAGATTTTTGCATGAGAGGGTGCGCAAGGAAATTCTACACTAAAAAAAACATCATGACGAAGTCGTAGGTCACGTGGTTTGGCCGCCATATTGGATTTTTCAACTTTTCAGAATTTCCGGACCCCATGCACCTTTGAGAACCAGCTCCTCTGAAGATACTTGCAACAGAGAGCAATAACTTGGTATGTTTGCTAGCTGAGCATTGGACATTAAATGATAGTTCACCCGAAGACTCTACCTTAAATAGTTTTTGCGCTATACATGTTCAAAGTTGGGTGACTTTGTACAAGGTGTCATTTTCAAAGGGCGTTAACTCAAAATGTTGAACTCAGAATTATGCAATTTTTACAGGAATGTAAGACAAATATATATACCATAGGAAACTATCAAAACATTGATCGCAAACAGTCAATTTCGTTCAGAATTAATGATCAAAATCGATAGAAAAAAAGGTCGGAAAAAAAAGAAAAATGCTAAAAAGGCTCCTGAAGTTAAACGTGTCGACAGAACTTGATGAAACTTTCAGGAATGACTCCTGACATGTTTATCTTTGTACTGAACACGCTGTTAATGCGGCTGAATCCTGTTGTCGCCGCTTGCGGCTATATTTATTATTATTATTTACACAATTTTGTGGAAGCTGTAGCGCATTAACGACTAAAGCTACTTGCATGAGACTCAGAGCACTGATAGCATCTGTGCTGAACCCTATACAATGGAAATCCGTTTCCGGATATCTACTTCCGTTTCCGGTATACAGCCATTACAAATTTGAAAATTTAACATGGGAATTTTTTTCAAAATGCACTTACAGACTTGAAATTTCACATGAAGATGCGCATGGACCTGCAGAACAAAAAAGTCAATCATGAAGAATCTCTAAGTCACGTGACTTGGCCGCCATCTTGTTTTTAGTGCATTTTTGACCATTTCGGACCCCTACCACCTTTGAAAATCTTCTCCTCTGAAGATACGTGCACTAGAGAGCTGAAATTTACACATTATGTAGATGAAGCATTGTTCTTTAAAACTTCCTCATTTCAGACTCCTAGCAATATTAGTTAGGTCACTGTGACCTTTCAAAGTTGACCGAAAACGAAAAATCGCAAACTTCAAGGGCTCATAGCTCAAAAACCTAGCCGTGGAATTTCATCATTTTTGCATGAGAGCTAGACATGGATAAGGTCTACAAGAATCAAGAATAAAATAGATCGCGAACAGTCATTTCCGGTTTTTACAGGGCTTCAAAAATTGAAATTTCGGATTCGGAAAATTTTAACATGGGCAAAATTTTCAAAATGCACTTAGAGACTTGAAATTTCACATGAAGATGCGCATTGACCTGAGGAAGAAAAAAGGCAATCATGACGACTTCGTAGGTCACGTAGTTTAGGCGCCATTTTGAATTTACTGTACGACCTTGCACATTTTGAACGGAAATGGACTTCCAGAGACATGAAGATTCCACTTAGAGACTTGAAATTTCACATGAAGATGCGCTTTGACGTGCTGAAGAAAAAAGTCCATCAAGAAAAATATTTAGGTCACGTGACTTGGCCGCCATCTTGCTTTTAGTGCATTTTTTACCATTTCTGACCCCTACCGCCTTTGAAAATCTTCTCCTCTGATGATACTTGCACTAGAGAGCTGAAATTTACACATTATGTAACAGAAGGATAGTTCTTTACAAGATACTCAAAACAAAGTCCTAACCCTAATACTTTGGTCACTGTGACCATTCAAATTTGACCAAAAACAAAAAACAATTTACTGTACAACCTTGCACATTGTGACCGGAAATGGACTCCCAGAGACATGCAAATTGCTCCAGACGATGCATAATGACATTCCAGCATTGTGATACATTGAAATGCACCTTACGAATTGAACAGCGGTCTGAAGACCGTCAGAGTTGCCTGTGCAACCCTAGTTAGGTCTTCAGACGAAAGTCAAAGACCTATTGTTATTATCCTGTTTATTATTTTTATTAGGTCTTCAGACGAAAGTCAAAGACCTATTGTTATTATCCTGTTTATTATTATTATTTACACAATTTTGTGGAAGCTCTAGCGCATTAACGACTGAAGCTACTTGCATGAAACTTACAGCACTGATAGCATCTGCGCTGAACCCTATACAATGGAAATCCTTTTCCGGATATCTACTTCCGTTTCCGGTCTACAGCCATTACAAATTTTAAATTTTAACATCAGAAATTTTTTCAAAATGCACTTACAGACTTGAAATTTCACTCGAAGATGCGCATTGACCTGAGGAAGAAAAAAGTCAATCATGAAAAATCTCTAAGTCACGTGACTTGGTCGCCATCTTGTTTTTAGTGCATTTTTGACCATTTCGGACCCCTACCACCTTTGAGAATCTTCTCCTCTGAAGATACTTGCACTAGAGAGCTGACATTTGCACAGTTTGTAGCTTAAGCATTGTTCTTTAAAAATTCCTACTTTCAGACTCCTAGCATTTTTAATTAGGTCACTGTGACCTTTCAAAGTTGACCGAAAACGAAAAATCGCAAACTTCAAGGGCTCATAGCTCAAAAACCTAGCCGTGGAATTTCATCATTTTTGCATGAGAGCTAGACATGAATAAGGTCTACAAGAATCAAGAATAAAATCGATCGCGAACAGTCATTTCCGGTTTTTACAGGGCTTCAAAAATTGAAATTTCGGATTCGGAAAATTTTAACATGGGCAAAATTTTCAAAATAATCATAGAGACTTGAAATTTCACATGAAGATGCGCATTGACCAGAGGAAGAAAAAAGGCAATCATGACGACTTGGTAGGTCACGTGGTTTAGGCGCCATTTTGAATTTACTGTACGACCTTGCACATTTTGAGCGGAAATGGACTTCCAGAGACATGTAGATTCCACTTAGAGACTTGAAATTTCACATGAAGATGCGCTTTGACGTGCTGAAGAAAAAAGTCCATCAAAAAAAATATTTAGGTCACGTGACTTGGCCGCCATCTTGCTTTTAGTGCATTTTTTACCATTTCTGACCCCTACCACCTTTGAAACTCTTCTTCTCTGAAGATACTTGAACCAGAGAACTGAACTTTGCACAATATGTAGCTGAAGCATAGTTCTTCAAATTTAGACAATTTTCAAAGTCCTAGCTTTAATACTTTTCAAACTGTGACCTCTCAAAGTTGACCAAAAACGAAAAATCGTAAACTTCAAGGGCTCATAGCTCAAAAACCTAGCCGTGGAATTTCATCATTTTTGCATGAGAGCTAGACATGAATAAGGTCTACAAGAATCAAGAATAACATCGATCGCGAACAGTCATTTCCGGTTTTTACAGGGCTTCAAATATTGAAATTTCGGATTTGGACAATTTTAACATGGGGAAAATGACGATATTTAGTGACGGTCCAGCATTATGATACATTTAAAAGAACCTTACGAATAAAACAGCGGTCTGAAGACCGTCAGAGTTGCCTGGGCAACCCTAGTTAGGTCTTCAGACGAAAGTCAAAGACCTATTGTTATTATCCTGTTTATTATTAGGTCTTCAGACTTTAGTCTGAAAGACCTATTGTTATTATCCTGTTTATTATTCTTATTATTATTGTTGTGTCCACGATTGCTCGAAAACTACTAAAGCAAATGGTATGAAACTTACAGCAATGATAGCCTTCGGCTTGAAATTGATACAATTGAAATCCGTTTCCGGCTATCTACTTCCGTTTCCGGTTTACAGCCATCGCAAGTTAACATGGCAAAATCTTTCAAAATGCACTTAGAGACTTGAAATTTTCACTGAAGATGCGCATTGACGTGCTGAAGAAAAAAGTCAATCATGAACATTTTCTAGGTCACGTGACTTGGCCGCCATCTTGCTTTTAGTGCAATTTTTAGCGTTTTTGACCATTTTGGACCCCTACCACCTTTGAAAATCTTCTCCTCTGAAGATACTTGCACCAGAGGGCTGAAATTTGCACAGTTTGTAGCTGAAGCATTGTTTTCTATATCTATCTCATTTCAGAGTCCTAGCTTTAATACTTTTGAAACTGTGACCTTACAAAGTTGACCGAAAACGAGAAATCGCAAACTTCAAGGGCTCATAGCTCAAAAACCTAGCCGTGGAATGTCATCATTTTTGCATGAGAGCTAGACATGAATAAGGTCTACAAGAATCGAGAATAAAATCGATCGCGAACAGTCATTTCCGGTTTTTACAGGGCTTCAAAAATTGAAATTTCGGATTTGGAAAATTTTAAAATGGGGAAATTTTTCAAAATGCACTTACAGACTTGAAATTTCACACGAAGATGCGCATTGACCAGAGGAAGAAAAAAGGCAATCATGACGACTTCGTAGGTCACATGGTTTAGGCGCCATTTTGAATTTACTGTACGACCTTGCACATTTTAACCGGAAATGGACTGCCAAAATGCTTCTAGAGCCTTGCAAATTGCTTCAGACGATGTTTAATGACGGTCCAGCATTATGATACATTTAAATGAACCTTACGAATAAAACAGCGGTCTGAAGACCGTCAGAGTTGCCTGGGCAACCCTAGTTCTTATTATTATTATTTACACAATTTTGTGGAAGCTGTAGCGCAATAACGACTGAAGCTACTTGCATGAAACTCACAGGACTGATAGCATCTGTGCTGAACCCTGTACAATGGAAGTCCGTTTCCGGATATCTACTTCCGTTTCCGGTATACAGCCATTACAAATTTGAAAATTTAACATGGGAAATTTTTTCAAAATGCACTTACAGACTTGAAATTTCACATGAAGATGCGCATTGACCTGCTGAACAAAAAAGTCAATCATGACAAATCTCTCAGTCACGTGACTTGGCGGCCATCTTGTTTTTAGTGCATTTTTGACCATTTCTGACCCCTACCACCTTTGAAACTCTTCTTCTCTGAAGATACTTGCACCAGAGAACTGAACTTTGCACAATATGTAGCTGAAGCATAGTTCTTCAAATTTAGACAATTTTCAAAGTCCTAGCTTTAATACTTTTCAAACTGTGACCTCTCAAAGTTGACCAAAAACGAAAAATCGCAAACTTCAAGGGCTCATAGCTCAAAAACCTGGCCATAGAATTTCATGATTTTTGCATGAGAGCTAGACATGAATAAGGTCTACAAGAGTCAAGAATAAAATCGATCGCGAACAGTCATTTCCGGTTTTGACAGGGCTTCAAAAATTGAAATTTCGGATTTGGAAAATTTTAACATGGGGAAATTTTTCAAAATGCACTTAGAGACTTGAAATTTCACATGAAGATGCGCATTGACCAGAGGAAGAAAAAAGGCAATCATGACGACTTCGTAGGTCACGTGGTTTAGGCGCCATTTTGAATTTACTGTACGACCTTGCACATTTTAACCGGAAATGGACTGCCAAAATGCTTCTAGAGCCTTGCACATTGCTTCAGACGATGTTTAGTGACGGTCCAGCATTATGATACATTGAAATGAACCTTACGAATAAAACAGCGGTCTGAAGACCGTCAGAGTTGCCTGGGCAACCCTAGTTAAGGATTCAGCCTTTCGGCTGAATCCTTATTGTTATTGGCGTGTTTTATTATTTTATTCCACCGATTTTGTGGACAGCATTTAGCAAAAACGGCTGATGCTATAACAGTGACATTTTGTACACTGATAGTCCTCTATGAGAAGAGGATCTGCTAAACTTTTGGGCGAAATCTGTCGATAAATAAAAGGTCCAGTTCGAATCCAAAATCGAAAAATTAACATGGGAAATTTTTTCAAAATGCACCTAGAGACTTGAAATTTTGCACAGAGATAGATAATGACATTCTAAGAAAAAAAGTAAATCATGACAAAGTCGTAGGTCACGTGGTTTGGCCGCCATATTGGATTTTTCAACTTTTCAGATTTTTCCGACCCCATGCACCTTTGAGAATCTTCTCCTCTGAGGATACTTGCTACAGAGAGCTGAAACTTGTTGTTTGTTGTAGCTGAGGCATTGGACATTAAAGTTTGGTTCCATCGAAGACTGTATCTCAAATAGTTTTTTCTCTAGAAGCGTTCAAAGTCGGGTGACTTAGTACAATGTGCATCTTTCAAAGGGCGATAACTCAAAAAGTTGGACTCAGAATTATGCAATTTTTTCAGGAATGTAAGACTAGTATATATACAACAGGAATCTGTCAAAACATCGATCGCGAACAATCATTTTCGTTCAGAATGTTTGATCAAAGTCGACAGAAAAAATGTCGGAAATTGCTAAAAATGCTCCTGAAGCTTAACGCGTCAGCAGAACTTGCTGAAATTTTCAGGACTGACTCCTGACATGTTTATCTTTGCCATGAATAATGCATACTGCATAATGCATATTTTATGTGTAGCAAATCCATCAAAATGTGCTGTGTCTTAGAAAAAATTTATTATCAAATGCAGATAAATCAAAAACGTGACCAAAGAATTTAAAGATTTTTGCATGAGAGGGTGCGCAAGGAAATTCTACACTAAAAAAAACATCATGACGAAGTCGTAGGTCACGTGGTTTGACCGCCATATTGGATTTTTCAACTTTTCAGAATTTCCGGACCCCATGCACCTTTGAGAACCAGCTCCTCTGAAGATACTTGCAACAGAGAGCTATAACTTGGTATGTTTGCTAGCTGAGCATTGGACATTAAATGATAGTTCACCCGAAGACTCTACCTTAAATAGTTTTTGCGCTATACATGTTCAAAGTTGGGTGACTTTGTACAAGGTGTCATTTTCAAAGGGCGTTAACTCAAAATGTTGAACTCAGAATTATGCAATTTTTACAGGAATGTAAGACAAATATATATACCATAGGAAACTATCAAAACATTGATCGCAAACAGTCAATTTCGTTCAGAATTAATGATCAAAATCGATAGAAAAAAAGGTCGGAAAAAAAAAAGAAAAATGCTAAAAAGGCTCCTGAAGTTAAACGTGTCGACAGAACTTGATGAAACTTTCAGGAATGACTCCTGACATGTTTATCTTTGTACTGAACACGCTGTTAATGCGGCTGAATCCTGTTGTCGCCGCTTGCGGCTATATTTATTTTTATTATTATTATTATTATTATTTACACAATTTTGTGGAAGCTGTAGCGCATTAACGACTGTAGCTACTTGCATGAAACTTCCAGCACTGATAGCCTCTGTGCTGAACCCTGTACAATGGAAATCCGTTTCCGGATATCTACTTCCGTTTTCGGTCTACAGCCATTACAAATTTGAAAATTTAACATGGGAATTTTTTTTTAAATGCACTTACAGACTTGAAATTTCACATGAAGATGCGCATTGACCTGCTGAACAAAAAAGTCAATCATGACAAATCTCTCAGTCACGTGACTTGGCGGCCATCTTGTTTTTAGTGCATTTTTGACCATTTCGGACCCCTACCACCTTTGAAAATCATCTCCTCTGAAGATACTTGCACTACAGAGCTGACATTTGCACAGTTTGTAGCTGAAGCATTGTTCTTTAAAAATTCCTACTTTCAGACTCCTAGCATTTTTAATTAGGTCACTGTGACCTTTCAAAGTTGACCGAAAACGAAAAATCGCTAAATTCAAGGGCCCATAGCTCAAAAACCTAGCCGTGGAATTTCATCATTTTTGCATGAGAGCTAGACATGAATAAGGTCTACAAGAATCAAGAATAAAATCGATCGCGAACAGTCATTTACGGTTTTTACAGGGCTTCAAAAATTGAAATTTCGGATTCGGAAAATTTTAACATGGGCAAAATTTTCAAAATGCACTTACAGACTTGAAATTTCACATGAAGATGCGCATTGACCAGAGGAAGAAAAAAGGCAATCATGACGACTTCGTAGGTCACGTGGTTTAGGCGCCATTTTGAATTTACTGTACGACTTTGCACATTTTAACCAGAAATGGACTGCCAAAATGCTTCTAGAGCCTTGCACATTGCTTCAGACGATGTTTAATGACGGTCCAGCATTATGATGCATTCAAATGAACCCTACGAATAAAACAGCGGTCTGAAGACCGTCAGAGTTGCCTGGGCAACCCTAGTTAAGGATTCAGCCTTTCAGGCTGAATCCTTATTGTTATTGGCGTGTTTTATTATTTTATTCCACCGATTTTGTGTACAGGGTTTAGCGAAAACGGCTGAAGCTATTACAGTGAAACTTTGCAAGTTGGTAGCCCTTACTGAGACCTAGATCTTCTCGTTTCGTTTTTTCAAATCGGAGGTCGCATTAAAGGTCCAGTTCGATTCCAAAATCGAAAAATTAACATGGGCTTTTTTTTCAAAATGCACCTAGAGACTTGAAATTTTGCACAGAGATAGATAATGACATTCTAAGAAAAAAAGTAAATCAGGACGAAGTAATAGGTCACGTGGTTTGGCCGCCATATTGGATTTTCCAACTTTTTAGAATTTCCGGACCCCATGCACCTTTGAGAATCTTCTCCTCTGAAGATACTTGCTACAGAGAGCTGAAACTTGTTGTATGTTGTAGCTGAGGCATTGGACATTAAAGTTTGGTTCCATCGAAGACTGTATCTTAAATAGTTTTTTCTCTAGAAGCGTTCAAAGTCGGGTGACTTAGTACAATGTGCAACTTTCAAAGGGCGATAACTCAAAAAGTTTGACTCAGAATTATGCAATTTTTTCACGAATGCAAGACAAAAATATATACAACAGGAATCTGTCAAAACATCGATCGCGAAAAATCATTTTCGTTCAGAATGTTTGATCAAAGTCGACAGAAAAAATGTCGGAAATTGCTAAAAATGCTCCTGAAGCTTAACGCGTCAGCAGAACTTGCTGAAATTTTCAGGACTGACTCCTGACATGTTTATCTATGCTATGAATAATGCATACTGCATAATGCATAATAAATGTGTAGCGAAACCTTCAAAGTTTGATTTGTTGTAGAAAAAAAATATTTTCAAATGCAGATAAAACAAAAACGTGACCAAAGATTTTCATGATTGTTCTATGAGAGGGTGCGCAAGGATATTCTACGCAAAAAAAAGTATCATGACGAAGTCGTAGGTCACGTGCTTTGGTCGCCATATTGGATTTTTCAACTTTTCAGAATTTCCGGACCCCATGCACCTTTGAAGATCTTTTTCTCTGAAGATACTTGCACTAAAGTGCTGTAACTTTGGTATGTTGTAGCTGGAGCATTGGGCATTGCACTTGAATAATTCGAAGACTGTATCTTATATAGTTTTTTTTCTATAAACGTTCAAAGTTGGATGACTTAGTACAAGGTGTCATTTTCAAAGGGCGGTTACTCAAAAAGTTGAAATCAGAATTATGCACTTTTTTCAGGAATGTAAGATAAATATATATACAATAGGAATCTGTCAAAACATTGATCGCAAACAGTCAATTTCGTTCAGAATTTATGAACAAAATCGATAGAAAAAAAGGTCGGAAAAAAAGAAAAATACTAAAAAGGCTCCTGAAGCTGAACGCATCAGCAGAACAGGACTGATCTATGCCATGAATAATGCATACTGCATTACTTGCCTCAAATACTCACAGCAGTCATTCACTGGCACTACAGACATGTACATGTAATATAGGTTTAATGTCTCCAATAGTGACAATGCAAGGTACATTTTATAACAGTTAGTCGCTGACAAAAATACAGTGAAATGCCGAGAAGCGTCGTAAAATCTCTTCTAAAGGCCCATTGAGTTAGGGAATTGCTTGATTGATAATTTTCTAAAAATGTTCTAGGAACTTTATGCATTAACAAAAAGTCATGAAACTTTCAGGAATGACGCCTGACATGTTTATAGTTAGACATTACCAAGGTCTTTAAGATACAAAATTAATTCGCTCGTGAACATTCATTTGTTGCCGTTGCGTTGTGTCAAATTACATAAGATAAGTAAAAAAAACTCAAAATGCGTGTGTTAAATATCCACAACTACCTTACTGATTAAGCTATCTTACAATTTATTACACCTACACACGCGCTATTTCAAGTACAACATTTGCTATGCTACATTACATTATAAAAAGTCGATAGTTAAAGGCCTGAGAAGACTAACCTAGAGTAGAGTTCTAAAAATATTAACTTTTCACAGTTCAGCAAAGTTTAAAAAAAAAACGTTACTCCTTTACTATTAAAGTCATCTTAACATACTATACATCAATGGGTGCGCTTGTTAAAGACACACAAACTTTGTGTAGTACCTCATTATAAAAATATAAACACTAAACGAGTATTAAGCTAACTTATCTATTTCTTGAGATAAAGTTTGATATTTGCAACAGATGTCGCATTGCTCACCATTTCTTTACTTTTTCCTGCTCATAAACAAATAATATACGCAAATAAAGACAATTCTCTCCTCTACACACTGGTGAAAGAAATATGCCGATATCTTTATTGGTTCGGGATATATCAATGCTGAAAGACAAGTACCGTCAGTCATCTTGAGATAAAACTTGATATTTGAGACAGATGTCGCATCGTTTACCGTTTCTTTACTTTTTCGTTCAAATGTACAAATCAAATGACGCATTGGATTGAAGCTGGTTCTTCGCCCTTTGCAATGGTATAAATCATTTGAAATTTCGCCACCCCGTTCAAGAGAAACGAGTGCGAAAGAAGGATGGGGGTTCACAACTTTGATAGTAAGAAATTTACATGGAGATCGGTTTTCACTACGCTATCGTAGTATCAACCCTTATAAGGTGTCTCCATATATGGCATTTTTTTTGTATCATTACGCGTCTGAAAGAGCACCCCTCCTTTTTTTCAATAACTGTGCGTCCACGCCCTGTTATGTCAGGATTGTGCCAGGAATCAAAATGTCACTGTATTTTACATGGAACAATGATGTTTGTACTTTCTGAATCTTGCCTATTAGCTTTGTTTACTTTTATAGTAAACCAAATTGAGAGGCTCCGCGCATCCCTTTTCTAATTTCCTTCAAACCAACAACCAAGTGATCGCGTCTCAGCAAACGTCTTTCATTATTTTTTATGCATATCTCTTCCCACATCTCAACTGCTCTTTGGTGTTTCTATGCCCAGATTCCTCCATTTGAAGATGAAAAGAAAAACATTTATGCAACACCCCCCGAAGTAGTCGTCCATGAGTTCATTCATGGATTGAAAAGCGGGATGCATGCTTTTCTCGCAAAACACGGGCATTGACGCGCTCCAGCTCATATTGCTAGGCTTTGCTTTTGTTTTGAAATTGAAAACAAGTATAGAATTTAAATTGGTTTTCTTTGACAAATTTGCTTCTGTATTTTCACATTTGTCATGTTTTTTATACTGACAATTTGTTACTATGTATTTGTGGGCTCTGTGAATAAGCATGTAGCAGCTGGAAATCGTATTTTAGACCTAAACAACACATCAAGGAGCTCAAAATGGTCAGAATGGTTTAAATTTATGTTTATCAAAGTACATACACAAATACAGGCTTAAACGTTAAGTATCAAGTGACTCAAAATCGATAGAAAAAAGGTCAGAAAAAAAAAATGCTAAAAAGTCTCCTGAAGTTAAACGTGTTGACAGAACTTGATGAAACTTTCAGGAATGACTCCTGACATGTTTATCTTTGTACTGAACACGCTGTTGATGCGGCTGAATCCTGTTGTCGCCGCTTGCGGCTATATTTAGGTCTTCAGACGAAAGTCAAAGACCTATTGTTATTATCCTGTTTATTATTTTTATTATTATTATTATTATTTACACAATTTTGTGGAAGCTGTAGCGCAATAACGACTGAAGCTACTTGCATGAAACTCACAGGACTAATAGCATCTGTGCTGAACCCTGTACAATGGAAGTCCGTTTCCGGATATCTACTTCCGTTTTCGGTCTACAGCCATTACAAATTTGAAAATTTAACATGGGAAATTTTTTCAAAATACACTTACAGACTTGAAATTTCAGTCGAAGATGCGCATTGACATGCTGAACAAAAAAGTCAATCATGACAAATCTCTCAGTCACGTGACTTGACGGCCATCTTGTTTTTAGTGCATTTTTGACCATTTCTGACCCCTACCACCTTTGAAACTCTTCTTCTCTGAAGATACTTGCACCAGAGAACTGAACTTTGCACAATATGTAGCTTAAGCATAGTTCTTCACATTTAGACAATTTTCAAAGTCCTAGCTTTAATACTTTTCAAACTGTGACCTCTCAAAGTTGACCAAAAACGAAAAATCGCAAACTTCAAGGGCTCATAGCTCAAAAACCTGGCCATAGAATTTCATGATTTTTGCATGAGAGCTAGACATGAATAAGGTCTACAAGAATCAAGAATAAAATCGATCGCGAACAGTCATTTCCGGTTTTGACAGGGCTTCAAAAATTGAAATTTCGGATTTGGAAAATTTTAACATGGGGAAATTTTTCAAAATGCACTTAGAGACTTGAAATTTCACATGAAGATGCGCATTGACCAGAGGAAGAAAAAAGGCAATCATGACGACTTCGTAGGTCACGTGGTTTAGGCGCCATTTTGAATTTACTGTACGACCTTGCACATTTTGAACGGAAATGGACTTCCAGAGACATGTAGATTGCACTTAGAGACTTGAAATTTTACATGAAGATGCGCTTTGACGTGCTGAAGAAAAAAGTCCATCAAGAAAAATATTTCGGTCACGTGACTTGGCCGCCATCTTGCTTTTAGTGCATTTTTTACCATTTCTGACCCCTACCGCCTTTGAAAATCTTCCTCTCTGATGATACTTGCACTAGAGAGCTGAAATTTACACATTATGTAGCAGAAGGATAGTTCTTTACAGGATACTCAAAACAAAGTCCTAACCCTAATACTTAGGTCACTGTGACCATTCAAATTTGACCAAAAACAAAACAGAATTTACTGTACGACCTTGCACATTTTGACCGGAAATGGACTCCCAGAGACATGCAGATTGCTCCAGACGATGCATAATGACATTCTAGCATTGTGATACATTGAAATGCACCTTACGAATTGAACAGCGGTCTGAAGACCGTCAGAGTTGCCTGGGCAACCCTAGTTAGGTCTTCAGACGAAAGTCAAAGACCTATTGTTATTATCCTGTTTATTATTTTTATTATTATTATTTACACAATTTTGTGGAAGCTCTAGCGCATTAACGACTGAAGCTACTTGCATGAAACTTACAGCACTGATAGCATCTGCGCTGAACCCTATACAATCGAAATCCGTTTCCGGATATCTACTTCCGTTTCCGGTCTACAGCCATTACAAATTTGAAATTTTAACATGGGAAATTTTTTCAAAATGCACTTACAGACTTGAAATTTCACTCGAAGATGCGCATTGACCTGAGGGAGAAAAAAGTCAATCATTAAAAATCTCTAAGTCACGTGACTTGGCCGCCATCTTGCTTTTAGTGCATTTTTGACCATTTCTGACCCCTACCACCTTTGAAACTCTTCTTCTCTGAAGATACTTGCACCAGAGAACTGAACTTTGCACAATATGTAGCTGAAGCATAGTTCTTCAAATTTAGACAATTTTCAAAGTCCTAGCTTTAATACTTTTCAAACTGTGACCTCTCAAAGTTGACCAAAAACGAAAATTCGCAAACTTTAAGGGCTCATAGCTCAATAACCTGGCCATAGAATTTCATGATTTTTGCATGAGAGCTAGACATGCATAAGGTCTACAAGAATCAAGAATAAAATCGATCGCGAACAGTCATTATCGGTTTTGACAGGGCTTCAAAAATTGAAATTTCGGATTTGGAAAATTTTAACATGGGGAAATTTTTCAAAATGCACTCAGAGACTTGAAATTTCACATGAAGATGCGCATTGACCAGAGGAAGAAAAAAGGCAATCATGTCGACTTCGTAGATCACGTGGTTTAGGCGCCATTTTGAATTTACTGTACAACCTTGCACATTTTAATCAGAAATGGACGTCCAGAGACATGCAGATTGCACTAAGAGACTTGAAATTTCACATGAAGATGCGCTTTGACGTGCTGAAGAAAAAAGTCCATCAAGAAAAATATTTAGGTCACGTGACTTGGCCGCCATCTTGCTTCTAGTGCAATTTTTACCATTTCTGACCCCTACCGCCTTTGAAAATCTTCTCCTCTGATGATACTTGCACTAGAGAGCTGAAATTTACACATTATGTAGCAGAAGGATAGTTCTTTACAGGATACTCAAAACAAAGTCCTAACCCTAATACTTAGGTCACTGTGACCATTCAAATTTTACCAAAAACAAAAAAGAATTTACTGTACGACCTTGCACATTTTGACCGGAAATGGACTCCCAGAGACATGCAGATTGCTCCAGACGATGCATAATGACATTCCAGCATTGTGATACATTGAAATTCACCTTACGAATTGAACAGCGGTCTGAAGACCGTCAGAGTTGCCTGGGCAACCCTAGTTATTATTATTATTATTTACACAATTTTGTGGAAGCTGTAGCGCATTAACGACTGTAGCTACTTGCATGAAATTTTCAGCACTGATAGCCTCTGTGCTGAACCCTGTACAATGGAAATCCGTTTCCGGATATCTACTTCCGTTTCCGGTCTACAGCCATTACAAATTTGAAAATTTAACATGGGAAATTTTTTCAAAATGGACTTACAGACTTGAAATTTCACATGAAGATGCGCATTGACCTGCTGAACAAAAAAGTCAATCATGAAAAATCTCTCAGTCACGTGACTTGGCGGCCATCTTGTTTTTAGTGCATTTTTGACCATTTCGGACCCCTACCACCTTTGAAAATCTTCTCCTCTGAAGATACTTGCACTAGAGAAATGACATTTGCACAGTTTGTAGCTTAAGCATTGTTCTTTAAAAATTCCTACTTTCAGACTCCTAGCATTATTAGTTAGGTCACTGTGACCTTTCAAAGTTGACCGAAAACGAAAAATCGCAAACTTCAAGGGCTCATAGCTCAAAAACCTAGCCGTGGAATTTCATCATTTTTTCATGAGAGCTAGACATGAATAAGGTCTACAAGAATCAAGAATAAAATCGATCGCGAACAGTCATTTCCGGTTTTGACAGGGCTTCAAAAATTGAAATTTCGGATTTGGAAAATTTTAACATAGGGAATTTTTTCAAAATGCACTTAGAGACTTGAAATTTCACATGAAGATGCGCATTGACCAGAGGAATAAAAAAAGCAATCATGACGACTTCGTAGGTCACGTGGTTTAGGCGCCATTTTGAATTTACTGTACGACCTTGCACATTTTAAACGGAAATGGACTTCCAGAGACATGTAGATTGCACTTAGAGACTTGAATTTTCACATGAAGATGCGCTTTGACGTGCTGAAGAAAAAAGTCCATCAAGAAAAATATTTAGGTCACGTGACTTGGCCGCCATCTTGCTTTTAGTGCATTTTTTACCATTTCTGACCCCTACCGCCTTTGAAAATCTTCTCCTCTGATGATACTTGCACTAGAGAGCTGAAATTTACACATTATGTAACAGAAGGATAGTTCTTTACAAGATACTCAAAACAAAGTCCTAACCCTAATACTTTGGTCACTGTGACCATTCAAATTTGACCAAAAACAAAAAACAATTTACTGTACAACCTTGAACATTTTGACCGGAAATGGACTCCCAGAGACATGCAGATTGCTCCAGACGATGCATAATGACATTCCAGCATTGTGATACATTGAAATGCACCTTACGAATTGAACAGCGGTCTGAAGACCGTCAGAGTTGCCTGGGCAACCCTAGTTTTTATTATTATTATTATTATTTACACAATTTTGTGGAAGCTGTAGCGCATTGACGACTGTAGCTACTTGCATGAAATTTTCAGCACTGATAGCCTCTGTGCTGAACCCTGTACAATGAAAATCCGTTTCCGGATATCTACTTCCGTTTCCGGTCTACAGCCATTACAAATTTGAAAATTTAACATGGGAAAATTTTTCAAAATGCACTTACAGACTTGAAATTTCACGCGAAGATGCGCATTGACCTCCTGAACAAAAAAGTCAATCATGAAAAATCTCTCAGTCACGTTACTTGGCGGCCATCTTGTTTTTAGTGCATTTTTGACCATTTTGGACCCCTACCACCTTTGAAAATCTTCTCCTCTGAACATATTTGCACTAGAGAGCTGACATTTGCACAGTTTGTAGCTTAAGCATTGTTCTTAAAAAATTCCTACTTTCAGACTCCTAGCATTATTAGTTAGGTCACTGTGACCTTTCAAAGTTGACCGAAAACGAAAAATTGCAAACTTCAAGGGCTCATAGCTCAAAAACCTAGCCGTGGAATTTCATCATTTTTGCATGAGAGCTAGACATGAATAAGGTCTACAAGAATCAAGAATAAAATCGATCGCGAACAGTCATTTCCGGTTTTTACAGGGCTTCAAAAATTGAAATTTCGGATTCGGAAAATTTTAACATGGGCAAAATTTTCAAAATAAACATAGAGACTTGAAATTTCACATGAAGATGCGCATTGACCAGAGGAAGAAAAAAGGCAATCATGACGACTTGGTAGGTCACGTGGTTTAGGCGCCATTTTGAATTTACTGTACGACCTTGCACATTTTGAGCGGAAATGGACTTCCAGAGACATGTAGATTCCACTTAGAGACTTGAAATTTCACATGAAGATGCGCTTTGACGTGCTGAAGAAAAAAGTCCATCAAAAAAAATATTTAGGTCACGTGACTTGGCCGCCATCTTGCTTTTAGTGCATTTTTTACCATTTCTGACCCCTACCACCTTTGAAACTCTTCTTCTCTGAAGATACTTGAACCAGAGAACTGAACTTTGCACAATATGTAGCTGAAGCATAGTTCTTCAAATTTAGACAATTTTCAAAGTCCTAGCTTTAATACTTTTCAAACTGTGACCTCTCAAAGTTGACCAAAAACGAAAAATCGTAAACTTCAAGGGCTCATAGCTCAAAAACCTAGCCGTGGAATTTCATCATTTTTGCATGAGAGCTAGACATGAATAAGGTCTACAAGAATCAAGAATAACATCGATCGCGAACAGTCATTTCCGGTTTTTACAGGGCTTCAAATATTGAAATTTCGGATTTGGACAATTTTAACATGGGGAAAATGACGATATTTAGTGACGGTCCAGCATTATGATACATTTAAAAGAACCTTACGAATAAAACAGCGGTCTGAAGACCGTCAGAGTTGCCTGGGCAACCCTAGTTAGGTCTTCAGACGAAAGTCAAAGACCTATTGTTATTATCCTGTTTATTATTAGGTCTTCAGACGAAAGTCAAAGACCTATTGTTATTATCCTGTTTATTATTAGGTCTTCAGACGAAAGTCAAAGACCTATTGTTATTATCCTGTTTATTATTTTTATTAGGTCTTCAGACGAAAGTCAAAGACCTATTGTTATTATCCTGATTATTTCTTTTTATTATTATTATTTGCAGAATTTTGTGACAGCTCTAGCGCAATAACCACTACAGCCAAATGCATGAAACTAACAACACTGATAGCCCCTGACCTGAAATTGATACAGATGAAAAAAAATCCGACCTATCTACTTCCGTTTCCGGTCTACAGCCATTACAAATTTGAAAATTTAACATGGGAAATTTTTTCAAAATGCACTTAGAGACTTGAAATTTCACATGAAGATGCGCATTGACCTGCTGAACAAAAAAGTCAATCATGAAAAATCTCTCAGTCACGTGACTTGGCGGCCATCTTGTTTTTAGTGCATTTTTGACCAATTCGGACCCCTACCACCTTTGACAATCTTCTCCTCTGAAGATACTTGCACCAGAGAGCTGAAATTTGCACAGTTTGTAGCTGAAGCGTTGTTTTCTATATCTATCTCATTTCAGAGTCCTACCTTTAATACTTAGGTCACTGTGACCTTTCAAAGTTGACCTAAAACGAAAAATCGCAAACTTCAAGGGCTCATAGCTCAAAAACCTAGCCGTGGAATTTCATCATTTTTGCATGAGAGCTAGACATGAATAAGGTCTACAAGAATCAAGAATAAAATCGATCGCGAACAGTCATTTCCGGTTTTTAAAGGGCTTCAAAAATTGAAATTTCGGATTCGGAAAATTTTAACATGGGCAAAATTTTCAAAATGCACTTAGAGACTTGAAATTTCACATGAAGATGCGCATTGACCAGAGGAAGAAAAAAGGCAATCATGACGACTTCGTAGGTCATGTGGTTAAGGCGCCATTTTGAATTTACTGTACGACCTTGCACATTTTGAACAGAAATGGACTTCCAGAGACATGTAGATTGCACTTAGAGACTTGAAATTTCACATGAAGATGCGCTTTGACGTGCTGAAGAAAAAAGTCCATCAAGAAAAATATTTAGGTCACGTGACTTGGCCGCCATCTTGCTTTTAGTGCATTTTTTACCATTTCTGACCCCTACCGCCTTTGAAAATCTTCTCCTCTGATGATACTTGCACTAGAGAGCTGAAATTTACACATTATGTAGCAGAAGGATAGTTCTTTACAGGATACTCAACACAAAGTCCTAACCCTAATACTTATGTCACTGTGACCATTCAAATTTGACCAAAAACAAAAAAGAATTTACTGTACGACCTTGCACATTTTGACCGGAAATGGACTCCCAGAGACATGCAGATTGCTCCAGACGATGCATAATGACATTCCAGCATTGTGATACATTGAAATGCACCTTACGAATTCAACAGCGGTCTGAAGACCGTCAGAGTTGCCTGGGCAACCCTAGTTAGGTCTTCAGACGAAAGTCAAAGACCTATTGTTATTATCCTGTTTATTATTTTTATTATTAGGTCTTCAGACGAAAGTCAAAGACCTATTGTTATTATCCTGTTTATTATTTTTATTATTAGGTCTTCAGACGAAAGTCAAAGACCTATTGTTATTATCCTGTTTATTATTTTTATTAGGTCTTCAAGACGAAAGTCTAGAAGACCTATTGTTATTATCCGGATTATTATTATTATTTTTATTATTTGTACCGATTTTGTGAACGCTCTACAGCCCAAACGACTCAACCGAATTTCTTGAAATTTTCAGGGATTGTAGCCTGTATCCCAACTTAGATTATCCTCGAGCCAGATTTTTGAATTTCGATTTTGGTTTTGAGTTACCTCCCTTTAAAGGAAAAACTTCAAACCTCAATTTCACGGTAACTAAGGGAGATAATTTCATAAAACTTTCACCAAAATGTGGGCAACAACATTCCCCATTGATTAAGTCCATAGCGGTTTTCGGCCGTATAAATAGATTTTTTTCTATTATCGAAAAACTGAAATTTTGGCGAAATTTTCCGGTTTTGACAGTACGCGTCTTTGAAAATCTTCTCCTCACTAACGGCAATACTTACAGACGCATGCTATAGCTCATTTGAAAGCTGAATGAATACTGTTTAATCGATGCTCCCCTTTTAGGGATCTATTTTTAGCGGTTTTTGAGCTACAGCACTTTCAAAACCGATCTTTCGAAAAAAAAAAAATTTCTGCGTCACGTTAAAAGGGGCACCACTCTGTAAGGAAATGTCAAAAATGAAATCTGTTTGATGCATTCTGTTCGATAATGATAGTTTAACAAGTTCAGTACAGGTCATTATTATATAAAAGTTGATATTAAAGGAAATATGTGGACATAAAGAGATTTTTTACATTTTCCGGCGATTTTAACATTTTCGAGGGTTATTTTACTTTGAGAATTTTAGTTTCAAAACTGTTACAGATAGAAATTTAATCGTTGATGTTTTGTGAAGCAGATGTAATGGGTAGACAGCAAAAAATATCAACAAGTCATGATAAATTTTTTTCTGTGCATGACCGGTCCTTGAATATAGCGATTTTTGGAAAATTCTCATTTTTAGCACATTTCAAAGTTCCACAGTTTCTTTATTAAGAAAGATATCTTTAAATTGATTATATTTTCACATGCGCCATTCCAAGCACAACTTTTACTGTGTTGTACTTTATCATAAAAATGTTGATAGTTAAGGAGCTAGAAGGACCAACATGGAGTAGCGGTCTAAAAATCTTCAAATTTCAGTGTTTTCAATAAAGTTTCAAAATTCATTACTCCATTACTATTTAAGCTATCAAAACAAAACATACATGTTTGTGTGTGTATATACAAGACCAACATTGTTACTGATATACCTTATCAGTAAAATACTAATAGTTCAAGTGTTAAGTTTCATTGCATTATACAGGGGTCTGAAACTGTCAACTTTACATTACACCATTGAATCACATGTATCTCGAAAACGGTGACAGATAATTCAACCAACTTTTTTTCTGCTTCTAGGAATAAAATTCTCTGAAGAATGATGTCATAGCTGACATTGGCCACCATGATGAATTTTTCTAAAAAGTCTTAAACACTGAATATCAAGTGGAATTTGGTCATTATGATAATGTATTAGTTACTCTTAACCTCTTAGACAAAAAGTCATGTGAAGGTCAAACAGTGTGTGAAGGTCAAACAGGAAGTCTTGAAGACCTAAGTACTGCCGCGGCAGTCCTAGTTAGGTCTTCAGACGAAAGTCAAAGACCTATTGTTATTACCGGGATTATTCTTTTTTTTTTTATTATTATTATTATTATTTACAGAATTTTGTGGAAGCTCTAGCGCATTAACGACTGAAGCTACTTGCATGAAACTTACAGCACTGATAGCTCCTGACCTGAAATTGATACAGATGAAAAAAAATCCGACCTATCTACTTCCGTTTCCGGTCTACAGCCATTACAAATTCGAAAATTTAACATGGGAATTTTTTTCAAAATGCACTTAGAGACTTGAAATTTCACATGAAGATGCGCATCGACCTGCAGAACAAAAAAGTCAATCATGGACAATCTCTAAGTCATGTGACTTGGCCGCCATCTTGTTTTTAGTGCATTTTTGTCCATTTCGGACCCCTACCACATTTGAAAATCTTCTCCTCTGAAGATACTTGCACTAGAGAGCTGAAATTTACACATAATGTAGATGAAGCATTGTAGTTTTCAATTTGCTCATTTCAGAGTCCTAGCATTTTTAATTAGGTCACTGTGACCTTTCAAAGTTGACCGAAAACGAAAAATCGCAAACTTCAAGGGCTCATAGCTCAAAAACCTAGCCGTGGAATTTCATCATTTTTGCATGAGAGCTAGACATGAATAAGGTCTACAAGAATTAAGAATAAAATCTTATGCGAACAGTCATTTCCGGTTTTTACAGGGCTTCAAAAATTGAAATTTCGGATTTGGAAAATTTTAACATGGGGAAATTTTTCAAAATGCACTTAGAGACTTAAAATTTCACATGAAGATGCGCATTGACCAGAGGAAGAAAAAGGCAATCATGACGACTTCATAGGTCACGTGGTTTAGGCGCCATTTTGAATTTTCTGTACGACCTTACACATTTTAACCGGAAATGGACTGCCAAAATGCTTCTAGAGCCTTGCACATTGCTTTAGACGATGTTTAATGACGGTCCAGCATTATGATACATTTAAAAGAACCTTACGAATAAAACAGCGGTCTGAAGACCGTCAGAGTTGCCTGGGCAACCCTAGTTAGGTCTTCAAGACTACGTCTGAAGACCTATTGTTATTATCCGTGTTTTTATTATTATTTTTATTATTTGCACGTTTTTTGTGGCAAATATTCTGAAGAAACGGTTCAAACGAATTTCATGAAATTTTCAGGGATGGTAGCCCTTGTCATGAACTCGTTTTGTGTTGAGCCCGATTTTTGAATTTCGATTTTGTTTTCGAGTTATCTCCCCTTTAAGGAAAAAACTTCAAACCATGATTTCTCAGTAACTATGGGAGATAATTTCATAAAACTTTCACCAAAATGTGGACAACAACATTTCCCATCGAGGTAGCCCATAGCGGTTTTCGGACGTAATAATAGATTTTTTGCTATTTTCGAAAAACTGAAAATTTTCTGAAATTTCGCGGTTCTGACGGTGCGTGTCTTTGAAAATCTTCTTCTCACAAACGGCAATACCTACAGACCAGTGTGATAGCTCGTTCGAAAGCTTATTGAGTGTGTAAAAAAGTTATCGAAGCGAATTTTCAATTTTTTACCTGTTACTCGAGTTATCTCCCCTTGAAAATGGACATTTTTTTAAAGCATAATTTTTCATGTTACATTCAAAGGGACATTTCTCGGTAAGGGAATGTCTGATAAGAAATCTGTTTGATGCATTCTGTTCTACAATGATTGCTGAACAAGTTCACAACAGGTCATTATTATATAAAAGTTGATATTAAAGGAAATATGTGGACGTAAAGAGATTTTTTACATTTTTCGACGATTTTAACATTTTTCGAGGGTTATTTTACTTTGAGAATTTTAGTTTAAAAACTTTTACAGATAGAAATGTTATCATTGATGTTTTGTGAAGCAGAGGTAATGAGTAGATAGAAAAAAATATCAACATGTCATGATACATTTTTTTCTGTCCATGACCTGTCCTTGAATATTGCGATTTTTGGAAAATCCTCATTTTTAGCACATTTCAAGGTTCCACAGTTTCTTTATTAATAAAGATATCTTTTAATTGATTGTATTTTCACATACGCCATTCCAAGCAGAACTTTTGTTATGTTGTACTTTATCATACACATTTTGATAGTTAAGGAGATAGAAGGGCCAACATGGAGTAGGGGTAAAACAATCTTCAAATTTCAGTGTTTTCTTTACATTACAACGTTAAATCACATGTATCTCGAAAACGGTGAGAGATAATTTAACCAAATTTTGTTCTGCTACTAGGAATAATATTCTCTGAAGAATGGTGTCATAGCTGACATTGACCACCATGATGAATTTTTCTGAAAAGTCTTTTACACTGAATATCAAGTGGAATTTTGTCATTTTGATAATGTATTAGCTACTGTTTACCTCTTAGACAAAAAGTCATGTGAAGGTCAAACACTTTGTGAAGGTCAAAGAGGAATCTTGAAGACCTAAGTATTGACGCGTCAATCCTAGTTATTATTATTATTATTATTATTATTTGGACGTTTTTTTGTTCCACCATTTCTGACCTTATTAGTGATACGATTTGCATGAAAATTTCAGGGGTTGTAGAGGGTCCCCTAACTTAGATTTGTGGCGAGCCAGATTTTCGATTTTCGATTTTGTGTTTGAGTTATCTCCCCTTAAAGGAAAAATTTCAAACCTCGATTTCTCGGTAACTATGGGAGATAATTTCTTAAAACTTTCACCAAAATGTGGGCAACATTATTCCCCATTGAATGCACCCTATGCCGTTTTCGGCCGTATAAATAGATTTTTTGCTATTTTCGAAAAACTGAAAATTTTGTGAAATTTCACGGTTCTGACGGTACGCGTCTTTAAAAATCTTCTCCTCACAAACGGCAATACTTACAGACTAGTGTGATAGCTCGTTAGAAAGCTTAGTTAGTGTGTAAAAAAGTTTTTTGGGCGGAATTTTATATTTCGACCTGTGACTTGAGTTATCTGCCCTTGAAATTCGACATTTTTTTGAAGGGTCATTTTTCGTGTTACTTTCAAAGGGAGGTTACTCTGTAAGGAAACGTCAAATAAGAAATCTGTTTGATGCATTCTGTTCTACAATGATAGTTGAACAAATTCACTACAGATCATTATCATATAAAAGTTGATATTAAAGGAAATATGTGGACATGAAGAGACTTTTTACATTTTTCGGCGATTTTAACATTTTTCGAGGGTTATTTTACTTTGAGAATTTTAGTTTCAAAACTGCTACAGATAGAAATTTTATCGTTGATGTTTTGTGAAGCAGATGAATTGAGTAAACAGTAAAAAATATGAACAAGTCGTGATAATTTTTTTTCTGTCCATGACCTGTCCTTGAATATTGCTGATTTTTGAAAATCCTCATTTTTGGCACATTTCAAAGTTCCACAGTTACTTTACACAGAAACATATCTTTAAATTGATTGTATTTTTACATGCGCTATATCAGGCACAACTTTTGCTATGTTACACTTTATCATAAAAATTTTGATAGTTAAGGAGCTAGAAGGACCAACATGGAGTAGGGGTCTAAAAATCTTCAAATTTCAGTGTTTTCAATAAAGTTCCAAAATTCATTTCTCCATTACTATTTGAGTTATCAAAACACGACATACATCTTTGTATGTGGATAAACAAGCCCTCTTAGACAAAAAGTCATGTGAAGGTCAAACAGTATGTGAAGGTCAAAGAGGAATCTTGAAGACCTAAGTATTGACGCGTCAATCCTAGTTATTATTATTATTTGTACTTTTTTTGTGACTGAGATTCTGCTCAAACCGCTTGATCAAATTCGTCCAAACTTTACATGCAGATACCCATTACCCTGGAATCGACGTAGTAAGCTTTTGGGCAAAATCGCGTCGTACATTAAAGGTCCAGTTCGAATCCAAACTCGAAAATTTAACATTGATTTTTTTTTCAAAATGCACTTAGAGACTTGAATTTTTTTTTAAAAGAAGCGCAATGAAAAATAATGAAAAAAAGTAAATCAGGACAAATTCGTAGGTCACGTGCTTTGGCCGCCATCTTGCTTTTAGTGCATTTTCGACCGTTTCCGACCCCACCCGCCTTTGACAATCTTCTTCTCTGAAGATACTTGCACTACAGAGCTGTAATTCATACTGAATGTAGCTGAAGCATTGTAGTTTAAAATCTTTTCTTTTAAAGTACTTAACTACAATACTTTTTGTGCTGTGACCTTTCAAAGTTGACAAAAATCTAAAAATCGCCAACTTCAAGGGCAGATAACTAAAAAACCAGACCTTAGAACTTAATTATTTTTGCATGAGAGTTAGACATGAGCAAGGTCTTCAAGATAAAAGAAAAAAATCGCTCGCGAACAGTCATTTCCGGTCAGGAGGAAGGGTCAAATTTTGCATATGGAAAAGTGGTGTTTTCCTGAGTATGTTTGAACCCTCTTTAACAAACATTCATGTGAAGGTCAAACATGCATGTGAAGGTCAAACAGTATGTCAAGGTCAAACAGGAATCTTGAAGACCTAAGTACTGCCGCGGCAGTCCTAGTTATTATTATTATTATTTACACAATTTTGTGGAAGCTGTAGCGCATTAACGACTGAAGCTACTTGCATGAAACTTTCAGCACTGATAGCGTCTGTGCTGAACCCTGTACAATGGAAATCCGTTTTCGGATATCTACTTCCGTTTCCGGTCTACAGCCATTACAAATTTGAAAATTTAACATGGGAATTTTTTTCAAAATGCACTTACAGACTTGAAATTTCACATGAAGATGCGCATTGACCTGCTGAACAAAAAAGGCAATCATGAAAAATCTCTAAGTCACGTGACTTGGCGGCCATCTTGTTTTTAGTGCATTTTTGACCATTTCTGACCCCTACCACCTTTGAAAATCTTCTCCTCTGAAGATACTTGCACTAGAGAGCTGACATTTGCACAGTCTGTAGCTTAAGCATTGTTCTTTAAAAATTCCTACTTTCAGACTCCTAGCATTTTTAATTAGGTCACTGTGACCTTTCAAAGTTGACTGAAAACGAAAAATCGCAAAATTCAAGGGCTCATAGCTCGAAAACCTAGCCGTGGAATTTCATCATTTTTGCATGAGAGCTAGACATGGATAAGGTCTACAAGAATCAAGAATAAAATAGATCGCGAACAGTCATTTCCGGTTTTTACAGGGCTTCAAATATTGAAATTTCGGATTCGGATAATTTTAACATGGGCAAAATTTTCAAAATGCACTTAGAGACTTGAAATTTCACATGAAGATGCGCATTAACCAGAGGAAGAAAAAAGGCAATCATGACGACTTCGTAGGTCATGTGGTTTAGGCGCCATTTTGAATTTACTGTACGACCTTGCACATTTTTACCGGAAATGGACTTCCAGAGACATGTAGATTGCACTTAGAGACTTGAAATTTTACATGAAGATGCGCTTTGACCTGCTGAAGTAAAAAGTCCATCAAGAAAAATATTTAGGTCACGTGACTTGGCCGCCATCTTGCTTTTAGTGCATTTTTTACCATTTCTGACCCGTACTGCCTTTGAAAATCTTCTCCTCTGATGATACTTGCACTAGAGAGCTGAAATTTACACATTATGTAGCAGAAGGATAGTTCTCTACAGGATACTCAAAACAAAGTTCTAACCCTAATACTTAGGTCACTGTGACCATTCAAATTTGACCAAAAACAAAAAAGAATTTACTGTACAACCTTGCACATTTTGACCGGAAATGGACTCCCAGAGACATGCAGATTGCTCCAGACGATGCATAATGACATTCCAGCATTGTGATACATTGACATGCACCTTACGAATTGAACAGCGGTCTGAAGACCGTCAGAGTTGCCTGGGCAACCCTAGTTCTTATTATTATTATTTACACAATTTTGTGGAAGCTGTACCGCATTAACGACTGAAGCTACTTGCATGAAACTTACAGCACTGATAGCATCTGCGCTGAACCCTATACAATGGAAATCCGTTTCCGGATATCTACTTCCGTTTCCGGTCTACAGCCATTACAAATTTGAAATTTTAACATAGGAAAATTTTTCAAAATGCACTTACAGACTTGAAATTTCACTCGAAGATGCGCTTTGACCTGAGGATGAAAAAAGTCAATCATGAAAAATCTCTAAGTCACGTGACTTGGCCGCCATCTTGCTTTTAGTGCATTTTTGACCATTTCTGACCCCTACCACCTTTGAAACTCTTCTTCTCTGAAGATACTTGCACCAGAGAACTGAACTTTGCACAATATGTAGCTGAAGCATAGTTCTTCAAATTTAGACAATTTTCAAAGTCCTAGCTTCAATACTTTTCAAACTGTGACCTCTCAAATTTGACCAAAAACGAAAAATCGCAAACTTCAAGGGCTCATAGCTCAAAAACCTGGCCATAGAATTTCATGATTTTTGCATGAGAGCTAGACATGAATAAGGTCTACAAGAATCAAGAATAAAATCGATCGCGAACAGTCATTTCCGGTTTTTACAGGGCTTCAAAAATTGAAATTTCGGGTTCGGAAAATTTTAACATGGGGAAATTTTTCAAAATGCACTTAGAGACTTGAAATTTCACATGAAGATGCGCATTGACCAGAGGAAGAAAAAAGGCAATCATGACGACTTCGTAGGTCACGTGGTTTAGGCGCCATTTTGAATTTACTGTACGACCTTGCACATTTTAACCTGAAATGGACTGCCAAAATGCTTCTAGAGCCTTGCACATTGCTTCAGACGATGTTTAATGACGGTCCAGCATTATGATACATTTAAATGAACCTTACGAATAAAACAGCGGTCTGAAGACCGTCAGAGTTGCCTGGGCAACCCTAGTTCTTATTATTATTATTTACACAATTTTGTGGAAGCTGTAGCGCATTAACGACTGTAGCTACTTGCATGAAACTTTCAGGACTGATAGCCTCTGTGCTGAACCCTGTACAATGGAAATCCATTTCCGGATATCTACTTCCGTTTCCGGTCTACAGCCATTACAAATTTGAAAATTTAACATGGGAAATTTTTTCAAAACGCACTTACAGACTTGAAATTTCACATGAAGATGCGCATTGACCTGCTGAACAAAAAAGTCAATCATGAAAAATCTCTCAGTCACGTGACTTGACGGCCATCTTGTTTTTTGGTGCATTTTTTACCATTTCGGACCCCTACCACCTTTAAAAATCTTCTCCTCTGAAGATACTTGCACAAGAGAGCTGAAATTTGCACAGTTTGTAACTGAAGCATTGTTGTCTATATCTATCTCATTGCAGACTCCTAGCATTATTAGTTAGGTCTCTGTGACCTTTCAAAGTTGACCGAAAACGAAAAATCGCAAATTTCAAGGGCTCATAGCTCAAAAACCTAGCCGTGGAATTTCATCATTTTTGCATGAGAGCTAGACATAAATAAGGTCTACAAGAATCAAGAATAAAATCGATCGCGAACAGTCATTTCCGGTTTTTACAGGGCTTCAAAAATGGAAATTTCGGATTCGGAAAATTTTAACATGGGCAAAATTTTCAAAATAAACATAGAGACTTGAAATTTCACATGAAGATGCGCATTGACCAGAGGAAGAAAAAAGGCAATCATGACGACTTGGTAGGTCACGTGGTTTAGGCGCCATTTTGAATTTACTGTACGACCTTGCACATTTTGAGCGGAAATGGACTTCCAGAGACATGTAGATTCCACTTAGAGACTTGAAATTTCACATGAAGATGCGCTTTGACGTGCTGAAGAAAAAAGTCCATCAAAAAAAATATTTAGGTCACGTGACTTGGCCGCCATCTTGCTTTTAGTGCATTTTTTACCATTTCTGACCCCTCCCACCTTTGAAACTCTTCTTCTCTGAAGATACTTGAACCAGAGAACTGAACTGTGCACAATATGTAGCTGAAGCATAGTTCTTCAAATTTAGACAATTTTCAAAGTCCTAGCTTTAATACTTTTCAAACTGTGACCTCTCAAAGTTGACCAAAAACGAAAAATCGTAAACTTCAAGGGCTCATAGCTCAAAAACCTAGCCGTGGAATTTCATCATTTTTGCATGAGAGCTAGACATGAATAAGGTCTACAAGAATCAAGAATAACATCGATCGCGAACAGTCATTTCCGGTTTTTACAGGGCTTCAAATATTGAAATTTCGGATTTGGACAATTTTAACATGGGGAAAATGACGATATTTAGTGACGGTCCAGCATTATGATACATTTAAAAGAACCTTACGAATAAAACAGCGGTCTGAAGACCGTCAGAGTTGCCTGGGCAACCCTAGTTTTTATTAAGGATTCAGCCTTTCGGCTGAATCCTTATTGTTATTGGCGTGTTTTATTATTTTATTCCACCGATTTTGTGGACAGCATTTAGCCAAAACGGCTGATGCTATAACAGTGACATTTTGTACACTGATAGTCCTCTATGAGAAGAGGATCTGCTAAACTTTTGGGCGAAATCGGTCGATAAATAAAAGGTCCAGTTCGAATCCAAAATCGAAAAATTAACATGGGAAAATTTTTCAAAATGCACCTAGAGACTTGAAATTTTGCACAGAGATAGATAATGACATTCTTAGAAAAAAAGTAAATCATGACAAAGTCGTAGGTCACGTGGTTTGGCCGCCATATTGGATTTTTCAACTTTTCAGATTTTCCGGACCCCATGCACCTTTGAGAATCTTCTCCTCTGAAGATACTTGCTACAGAGAGCTGAAACTTGTTTTTTGTTGTAGCTGAGGCATTGGACATTAAAGTTTGGTTCCATCGAAGACTGTATCTCAAATAGTTTTTTCTCTAGAAGCGTTCAAAGTCGGGTGACTTAGTACAATGTGCAACTTTCAAAGGGCGATAAC
This sequence comes from Steromphala cineraria, assembly GCA_916613615.1. NCBI lineage: Eukaryota > Metazoa > Mollusca > Gastropoda > Trochida > Trochidae > Steromphala > Steromphala cineraria. Next base: position 51,518,465 of record OU744720.1, read on the forward strand.
TCAAAAAGTTGGACTCAGAATTATGCAATTTTTTCAGGAATGTAAGACTAGTATATATACAACAGGAATCTGTCAAGACATCGATCGCGAACAATCATTTTCGTTCAGAATGTTTTATCAAAGTCGACAGAAAAAATGTCGGAAATTGCTAAAAATGCTCCTGAAGCTTAACACGTCAGCAGAACTTGCTGAAATTTTCAGGACTGACTCCTGACATGTTTATCTTTGCCGTGAATAATGCATACTGCATAATGCATATTTTATGTGTAGCAAATCCATCAAAATTTGCTGTGTCTTAGAAAAAAATTATTTTCAAATGCAGATAAATCAAAAACGTGACCAAAGAATTTAAATATTTTTGTATGAGAGGGTGCGCAAGGAAATTCTACACAAAAAAAAGTATCATGACGAAGTTGTAGGTCACGTGGTTTGGCCGCCATATTGGATTTTTTCAGAATGTTCAGACCCCATGCACCTTTGAAGATCTTCTCTTCTGAAGATACTTGCACCAAAGTGCTGTAACTTTTGTTTGTTGTAGCTGAGGCATTGAGCATAAAACTTGCATACCTCAAATAGTTTTTTCTCTATAAGCTTTCAAAGATGGATGACTTAGTACAAGGTGCCATTTTCAAAGGGCGGTAACTCAAAAAGTTGGACTCAGAATCATGCAATTTTTTCAGGAATGTAAGACAAATATATATACAATAGGAATCTATCAAAACATGGATTGCAAACAGTAAATTTAGTTCAGAATTTATGATCAAAATCGATAGGAAAAAGGTCGGGAAAACAAATGCTAAAAAGGCTCCTGAAGCATAACGTGTTGACGGAACTTGATGAAACTTTCAGGAATGACTCCTGACATGATTATCTTTGTACTGAACAGGCTGTTGATGCGGCTGAATCCTGTTGTCGCCGCTTGCGGCTATATTTAGGTCTTCAAGACAAAGTCTGGAAGACCTATTGTTATTACACTTATTCTTCAAGTTTTTTTTTATTATTATTTGTACTTTTTTTGTGAGAGAGCTACAGCTCAAACGGCTGCTTCAAATTTGACAAAAGTTGGCATGCAGATAGCCCTTACCCTGGAATCGACGTGCGAAGCTTTTGGGCAAAATCGGTTCATTCATTAAGGGTCCAGTTCGAATCCAAAATCGAAAATTTAACATTGATTTTTTTTTCAAAATGCACTTAGAGACTTAATTTTTTTTTTAAAAGAAGCGCAATAAAAAATAATGAAAAAAAGGAAATCATGGCAAATTCGTAGGTCACGTGCTTCGGCCGCCATCTTGCTTTTAGTGCAATTTTCATCGTTTCCGACCCCACCCACCTTTGACAATCTTCTCCTCTGAAGATACTTGCACTAGAGAGCTGAAATTCATACTGAATGTAGCTGAGGTATTGTTTTCTTCAATTCCTAAAGTTGTAAGACCTAACCTTAATACTTTTTGTGCTGTGACCTTTCAAAGTTGACCAAAATCTCAAAATCGCCAACTTCAAGGGCAGATAACTCGAAAACCAGACCATAGAACATGATGATTTTTGTATGAGAGTTAGACATGGGCAAGATCTTCAAGATAAAGCAATAAAATCGATCGCGAACAGTCATTTCCGGTTCTGAGGAAGGGTCAAACTTTGCTTTTTGGAAAACGGGTGTTTTGGTGGGTATGTTTGAAAAACTCTTGTAAACCAACGACACATGATAAATACTTGTTCTATATATCAAATGAAAGATAAAAAATCATACAATCTTGGATAAATCTCATTAAAATTAGATTAAACATTAACAATGAATTTGGAGCATTTAAATGCGGTCAATCCTTCTTTCGTTTGGAATGATTCTGATATAAGAATGATTGAAACATTGTAGTTCATTGGCAATAAAACACTAGGCAATGTTTTATCTATCATCAGGCAGCAACAAGACTGTATAACCTGAGATGATTCATGTTTGCAGCCATGTTGAATTTTCTGTAAAGGCTTAAACGTTGAATATCAAGTGAAATGTGGTCATTTTTATAATGTATTAGTTACTGTTTACCCCTTAGACAAAAAGTCATGTGAAGGTCAAACAGTGTGTGAAGGTCAAACAGGAATCTTGAAGACCTAAGTACTGCCGCGGCAGTCCTAGTTATTATTATTATTATTTACACAATTTTGTGGAAGCTGTAGCGCATTAACGACTGTAGCTACTTGCATGAAATTTTCAGCACTGATAGCCTCTGTGCTGAACCCTGTACAATGAAAATCCGTTTCCGGATATCTACTTCCGTTTCCGGTCTACAGCCATTACAAATTTGAAAATTTAACATGGGAAAATTTTTCAAAATGCACTTACAGACTTGAAATTTCACGCGAAGATGCGCATTGACCTCCTGAACAAAAAAGTCAATCATGAAAAATCTCTCAGTCACGTTACTTGGCGGCCATCTTGTTTTTAGTGCATTTTTGACCATTTTGGACCCCTACCACCTTTGAAAATCTTCTCCTCTGAACATATTTGCACTAGAGAGCTGACATTTGCACAGTTTGTAGCTTAAGCATTGTTCTTAAAAAATTCCTACTTTCAGACTCCTAGCATTATTAGTTAGGTCACTGTGACCTTTCAAAGTTGACCGAAAACGAAAAATTGCAAACTTCAAGGGCTCATAGCTCAAAAACCTAGCCGTGGAATTTCATCATTTTTGCATGAGAGCTAGACATGAATAAGGTCTACAAGAATCAAGAATAAAATCGATCGCGAACAGTCATTTCCGGTTTTTACAGGGCTTCAAAAATTGAAATTTCGGATTCGGAAAATTTTAACATGGGCAAAATTTTCAAAATAAACATAGAGACTTGAAATTTCACATGAAGATGCGCATTGACCAGAGGAAGAAAAAAGGCAATCATGACGACTTGGTAGGTCACGTGGTTTAGGCGCCATTTTGAATTTACTGTACGACCTTGCACATTTTGAGCGGAAATGGACTTCCAGAGACATGTAGATTCCACTTAGAGACTTGAAATTTCACATGAAGATGCGCTTTGACGTGCTGAAGAAAAAAGTCCATCAAAAAAAATATTTAGGTCACGTGACTTGGCCGCCATCTTGCTTTTAGTGCATTTTTTACCATTTCTGACCCCTACCACCTTTGAAACTCTTCTTCTCTGAAGATACTTGAACCAGAGAACTGAACTTTGCACAATATGTAGCTGAAGCATAGTTCTTCAAATTTAGACAATTTTCAAAGTCCTAGCTTTAATACTTTTCAAACTGTGACCTCTCAAAGTTGACCAAAAACGAAAAATCGTAAACTTCAAGGGCTCATAGCTCAAAAACCTAGCCGTGGAATTTCATCATTTTTGCATGAGAGCTAGACATGAATAAGGTCTACAAGAATCAAGAATAACATCGATCGCGAACAGTCATTTCCGGTTTTTACAGGGCTTCAAATATTGAAATTTCGGATTTGGACAATTTTAACATGGGGAAAATGACGATATTTAGTGACGGTCCAGCATTATGATACATTTAAAAGAACCTTACGAATAAAACAGCGGTCTGAAGACCGTCAGAGTTGCCTGGGCAACCCTAGTTAGGTCTTCAGACGAAAGTCAAAGACCTATTGTTATTATCCTGTTTATTATTAGGTCTTCAGACGAAAGTCAAAGACCTATTGTTATTATCCTGTTTATTATTAGGTCTTCAGACGAAAGTCAAAGACCTATTGTTATTATCCTGTTTATTATTTTTATTAGGTCTTCAGACGAAAGTCAAAGACCTATTGTTATTATCCTGATTATTTCTTTTTATTATTATTATTTGCAGAATTTTGTGACAGCTCTAGCGCAATAACCACTACAGCCAAATGCATGAAACTAACAACACTGATAGCCCCTGACCTGAAATTGATACAGATGAAAAAAAATCCGACCTATCTACTTCCGTTTCCGGTCTACAGCCATTACAAATTTGAAAATTTAACATGGGAAATTTTTTCAAAATGCACTTAGAGACTTGAAATTTCACATGAAGATGCGCATTGACCTGCTGAACAAAAAAGTCAATCATGAAAAATCTCTCAGTCACGTGACTTGGCGGCCATCTTGTTTTTAGTGCATTTTTGACCATTTCGGACCCCTACCACCTTTGACAATCTTCTCCTCTGAAGATACTTGCACCAGAGAGCTGAAATTTGCACAGTTTGTAGCTGAAGCGTTGTTTTCTATATCTATCTCATTTCAGAGTCCTACCTTTAATACTTAGGTCACTGTGACCTTTCAAAGTTGACCTAAAACGAAAAATCGCAAACTTCAAGGGCTCATAGCTCAAAAACCTAGCCGTGGAATTTCATCATTTTTGCATGAGAGCTAGACATGAATAAGGTCTACAAGAATCAAGAATAAAATCGATCGCGAACAGTCATTTCCGGTTTTTAAAGGGCTTCAAAAATTGAAATTTCGGATTCGGAAAATTTTAACATGGGCAAAATTTTCAAAATGCACTTAGAGACTTGAAATTTCACATGAAGATGCGCATTGACCAGAGGAAGAAAAAAGGCAATCATGACGACTTCGTAGGTCATGTGGTTAAGGCGCCATTTTGAATTTACTGTACGACCTTGCACATTTTGAACAGAAATGGACTTCCAGAGACATGTAGATTGCACTTAGAGACTTGAAATTTCACATGAAGATGCGCTTTGACGTGCTGAAGAAAAAAGTCCATCAAGAAAAATATTTAGGTCACGTGACTTGGCCGCCATCTTGCTTTTAGTGCATTTTTTACCATTTCTGACCCCTACCGCCTTTGAAAATCTTCTCCTCTGATGATACTTGCACTAGAGAGCTGAAATTTACACATTATGTAGCAGAAGGATAGTTCTTTACAGGATACTCAACACAAAGTCCTAACCCTAATACTTATGTCACTGTGACCATTCAAATTTGACCAAAAACAAAAAAGAATTTACTGTACGACCTTGCACATTTTGACCGGAAATGGACTCCCAGAGACATGCAGATTGCTCCAGACGATGCATAATGACATTCCAGCATTGTGATACATTGAAATGCACCTTACGAATTCAACAGCGGTCTGAAGACCGTCAGAGTTGCCTGGGCAACCCTAGTTAGGTCTTCAGACGAAAGTCAAAGACCTATTGTTATTATCCTGTTTATTATTTTTATTATTAGGTCTTCAGACGAAAGTCAAAGACCTATTGTTATTATCCTGTTTATTATTTTTATTAGGTCTTCAAGACGAAAGTCTAGAAGACCTATTGTTATTATCCGGATTATTATTATTAGGTCTTCAAGACGAAAGTCTGAAGACCTATTGTTTTTATCCGAATTTTTATTAGGTCTTCAAGACGAAAGTCTGAAGACCTATTGTTTTTATCCGAATTTTTATTAGGTCTTCAAGACGAAAGTCTGAAGACCTATTGTTTTTATCCGAATTATTATTATTATTATTATTATTTGTACCAAATTTGTCCAAGCCCTACAGCCTTAACGAATAAGCCGATTTTGATGAAATTTTCAGGGATTGTAGCTTGTGTCCTAACTTAGTGCATCTCGAGCCAGATTTTTGAATTTCGATTTTGTTTTTGAGTTATCTCCCCTTAAAGGAAAAACTTCAAACCTCAATTTCTCAGTAACTATGGGAGATAACTGCATAAAACTTTCACCAAAATGTGGGCAACATCATTCCCCATCGATTAAGCCAATAGCGGTTTTCGGCCGTATAAATAGATTTTTTGCTATTTTCGAAAAACTGAAATTTTTGTGAAATTTCGCGGTTCTGACGGTACGCGTCTTTGAAATTCTTCTCCTCACTAACTACGATACATACAGACGCATGCTATAGCTCATTTTAAAGCTGAAACAATGCTGTGTAAAGGAACCCCCCAAACTTGACCTCTATTTTGAACGGTTTTTGAGCTATAGCGATTTCAAAAACGATCTTTCGAAAAAAAGGATTTTGACGCGTCGCGTTCAAAGGGGCACTTCTCTGTAAGGAAATGTCAAAAATGAAATCTGCTTAATGCATTCTGTTCTACAAAGATTGTTGACCAAGTTCACTTCAGGTCCTTATTATATAAAAGTTGATAATAAAGGAACTATGTGAACATAAACAATTTTCTTTCATTTTTCGGCGATTTCAACATTTTTCGAGGGTTATTTTACTTTGAGAATTTTAGTTTCAAAACTGTTACAGATAGAAATTGTATCATTGATGTTTTGTGAAGCAGATGTAATGAGTAGACGGAAACAAATATCAACAGGTCATGATAAACACATTTATGTCCATGACCCGTCCTTGAATATCGCGATTTTTGGAAAATCCTCATTTTTAGCACATTTCAAGGTTCCACAGTTTCTTTATTAATAAAGATATCTTTTAATTGATTGTAGTTTCACATACGCCATTCCAAGCACAACGTTTGATATGTTGTACCTTATCATAAAAATGTTGATAGTTAAGGAGATAGAAGGACCAACATGGAGTAGGGGTAAACAAATCTTCAAATTTCAGTGTTTTCTTTACATTACAATGTTAAATCACATGTATCTCGAAAACGGTGAGAGATAATTTAACCAAATTTTTTTCTGCTACTAGGAATAATATTCTCTGAAGAATGGTGTCATAGCTGACATTGGCCACCATGATGAATTTTTCTGAAAAGTCTTTAACACTGAATATCAAGTGGAAATTGGTCATTTTGATAATGTATTAGCTACTGTTTACCTCTAAGACAAAAAGTCATGTGAAGGTCAAACACTTTGTGAAGGTCAAAGAGGAATCTTGAAGACCTAAGTATTGACGCGTCAATCCTAGTTATTATTATTATTATTTGTACTGATTTTGTGTCAAATGTACAGCCTTCCCTTCTTAACCGAATTTCATGAAATTTTCAGGGAATGTAGCTTTTTCTTCAACTTAGTGAATGACCGTGGCGATTTTTGAATTTCGGTTTCGTTTTTGAGTTATCTCCCCTTAAAGGAAAAAACGTCAAACCTCAATTTCTCGGTAACTATGGGAGATAATTTCATATAACTTTCACCAAAATGTGGGCAACAACATTCCTCATCGATTAAGCCCTAAGCGGTTTTCGGCCGTATAAATAGATTTTTTGCTATTATCGAAAAACTGAAATTTTGGCGAAATTTTCCGGTTTTGACGGTACGCGTTTTTGAAAATCTTCTCCTCACTAACTACGATACATACAGAAGCATAATATAGCTCATTTGAAAGCTGAAGGAATGCTGTTTAAAGGAACCCCCCAAACCTGCCCTCTATTTTTAGCGGTTTTTGAGCTAAAGCACTTTCAAAAACAATCTTTCGAAAAAAAAGATTTTTCTGCGTCACGTTCAAAGGCGCACCACTCTGTACGGAAATGTCAAAAAAGAAATCTGTTTGATGCATTCTGTTCTACAATGATAGATGAACAAGTTCACTACAGGTCATTATTATATAAAAGTTGATATTAAAGGAAATATGTGGACATAAAGAGATTTTTTACATTTTTCGGCAATTTAACATTTTTCGAGGGTTATTTTACTTTGAGAATTTTAGTTTCAAAACTGTTACAGATAGAAATTTTATCATTGATGTTTTGTGAAGCAGATGTAAGGAGTAGACGGAAAAAAATATCAACAAGTGATGATAAAAAAAATTCTGTCCATGACTGGTCCTTCAATATTGCGATTTTGGGAAAATCCTAATTTTTATCACATTCAAAAGGTTCCACAGTTTCTTTATTAAGAAAGATATCTTTTAATTGATTGTATTTTCACATACGCCATTCCAAGCACAACTTTTGCTATGATGTACTTTATCATAAAAATGTTGATAGTTAAGGAGATAGATAGACCAACATGGAGTAGGGGTAAAAAAATCATCAAATTTCAGTGTTTTCTTTACATTACAACGTTAAATCACATGTATCTCGAAAACGGTGAGAGATAATTTAACCAAATTTTTTTCTGCTACTAGGAATGATATTCTCTGAAGAATGGTGTCATAGCTGACATTGGCCACCATGATGAATTTTTATGAAAAGTCTTTAACACTGAATATCAAGTGGAATTTGGTCATTTTGATAATGTATTAGTTACTGTTTACCTCTTAGACAAAAAGTCATGTGAAGGTCAAACACTGTGTGAAGGTCAAAGAGGAATCTTGAAGACCTAAGTATTGACGCGTCAATCCTAGTTATTTTTATTATTTGTACCGATTTTGTGAACGCTCTACAGCCCAAACGACTCAACCGAATTTCTTGAAATTTTCAGGGATTGTAGCCTGTATCCCAACTTAGATTATCCTCGAGCCAGATTTTTGAATTTCGATTTTGGTTTTGAGTTACCTCCCTTTAAAGGAAAAACTTCAAACCTCAATTTCACGGTAACTAAGGGAGATAATTTCATAAAACTTTCACCAAAATGTGGGCAACAACATTCCCCATTGATTAAGTCCATAGCGGTTTTCGGCCGTATAAATAGATTTTTTTCTATTATCGAAAAACTGAAATTTTGGCGAAATTTTCCGGTTTTGACAGTACGCGTCTTTGAAAATCTTCTCCTCACTAACGGCAATACTTACAGACGCATGCTATAGCTCATTTGAAAGCTGAATGAATACTGTTTAATCGATGCTCCCCTTTTAGGGATCTATTTTTAGCGGTTTTTTGAGCTACAGCACTTTCAAAACCGATCTTTCGAAAAAAAAAAAATTTCTGCGTCACGTTAAAAGGGGCACCACTCTGTAAGGAAATGTCAAAAATGAAATCTGTTTGATGCATTCTGTTCGATAATGATAGTTTAACAAGTTCAGTACAGGTCATTATTATATAAAAGTTGATATTAAAGGAAATATGTGGACATAAAGAGATTTTTTACATTTTCCGGCGATTTTAACATTTTCGAGGGTTATTTTACTTTGAGAATTTTAGTTTCAAAACTGTTACAGATAGAAATTTAATCGTTGATGTTTTGTGAAGCAGATGTAATGGGTAGACAGCAAAAAATATCAACAAGTCATGATAAATTTTTTTCTGTGCATGACCGGTCCTTGAATATAGCGATTTTTGGAAAATTCTCATTTTTAGCACATTTCAAAGTTCCACAGTTTCTTTATTAAGAAAGATATCTTTAAATTGATTATATTTTCACATGCGCCATTCCAAGCACAACTTTTACTGTGTTGTACTTTATCATAAAAATGTTGATAGTTAAGGAGCTAGAAGGACCAACATGGAGTAGCGGTCTAAAAATCTTCAAATTTCAGTGTTTTCAATAAAGTTTCAAAATTCATTACTCCATTACTATTTAAGCTATCAAAACAAAACATACATGTTTGTGTGTGTATATACAAGACCAACATTGTTACTGATATACCTTATCAGTAAAATACTAATAGTTCAAGTGTTAAGTTTCATTGCATTATACAGGGGTCTGAAACTGTCAACTTTACATTACACCATTGAATCACATGTATCTCGAAAACGGTGACAGATAATTCAACCAACTTTTTTTCTGCTTCTAGGAATAAAATTCTCTGAAGAATGATGTCATAGCTGACATTGGCCACCATGATGAATTTTTCTAAAAAGTCTTAAACACTGAATATCAAGTGGAATTTGGTCATTATGATAATGTATTAGTTACTCTTAACCTCTTAGACAAAAAGTCATGTGAAGGTCAAACAGTGTGTGAAGGTCAAACAGGAAGTCTTGAAGACCTAAGTACTGCCGCGGCAGTCCTAGTTAGGTCTTCAGACGAAAGTCAAAGACCTATTGTTATTACCGGGATTATTCTTTTTTTTTTTATTATTATTATTATTATTTACAGAATTTTGTGGAAGCTCTAGCGCATTAACGACTGAAGCTACTTGCATGAAACTTACAGCACTGATAGCTCCTGACCTGAAATTGATACAGATGAAAAAAAATCCGACCTATCTACTTCCGTTTCCGGTCTACAGCCATTACAAATTCGAAAATTTAACATGGGAATTTTTTTCAAAATGCACTTAGAGACTTGAAATTTCACATGAAGATGCGCATCGACCTGCAGAACAAAAAAGTCAATCATGGACAATCTCTAAGTCATGTGACTTGGCCGCCATCTTGTTTTTAGTGCATTTTTGTCCATTTCGGACCCCTACCACATTTGAAAATCTTCTCCTCTGAAGATACTTGCACTAGAGAGCTGAAATTTACACATAATGTAGATGAAGCATTGTAGTTTTCAATTTGCTCATTTCAGAGTCCTAGCATTTTTAATTAGGTCACTGTGACCTTTCAAAGTTGACCGAAAACGAAAAATCGCAAACTTCAAGGGCTCATAGCTCAAAAACCTAGCCGTGGAATTTCATCATTTTTGCATGAGAGCTAGACATGAATAAGGTCTACAAGAATTAAGAATAAAATCTTATGCGAACAGTCATTTCCGGTTTTTACAGGGCTTCAAAAATTGAAATTTCGGATTTGGAAAATTTTAACATGGGGAAATTTTTCAAAATGCACTTAGAGACTTAAAATTTCACATGAAGATGCGCATTGACCAGAGGAAGAAAAAGGCAATCATGACGACTTCATAGGTCACGTGGTTTAGGCGCCATTTTGAATTTTCTGTACGACCTTACACATTTTAACCGGAAATGGACTGCCAAAATGCTTCTAGAGCCTTGCACATTGCTTTAGACGATGTTTAATGACGGTCCAGCATTATGATACATTTAAAAGAACCTTACGAATAAAACAGCGGTCTGAAGACCGTCAGAGTTGCCTGGGCAACCCTAGTTAGGTCTTCAGACGAAAGTCAAAGACCTATTGTTATTATCCTGTTTATTATTATTATTTACACAATTTTGTGGAAGCTCTAGCGCATTAACGACTGAAGCTACTTGCATGAAACTTACAGCACTGATAGCATCTGCGCTGAACCCTATACAATGGAAATCCTTTTCCGGATATCTACTTCCGTTTCCGGTCTACAGCCATTACAAATTTTAAATTTTAACATCAGAAATTTTTTCAAAATGCACTTACAGACTTGAAATTTCACTCGAAGATGCGCATTGACCTGAGGAAGAAAAAAGTCAATCATGAAAAATCTCTAAGTCACGTGACTTGGTCGCCATCTTGTTTTTAGTGCATTTTTGACCATTTCGGACCCCTACCACCTTTGAGAATCTTCTCCTCTGAAGATACTTGCACTAGAGAGCTGACATTTGCACAGTTTGTAGCTTAAGCATTGTTCTTTAAAAATTCCTACTTTCAGACTCCTAGCATTTTTAATTAGGTCACTGTGACCTTTCAAAGTTGACCGAAAACGAAAAATCGCAAACTTCAAGGGCTCATAGCTCAAAAACCTAGCCGTGGAATTTCATCATTTTTGCATGAGAGCTAGACATGAATAAGGTCTACAAGAATCAAGAATAAAATCGATCGCGAACAGTCATTTCCGGTTTTTACAGGGCTTCAAAAATTGAAATTTCGGATTCGGAAAATTTTAACATGGGCAAAATTTTCAAAATAATCATAGAGACTTGAAATTTCACATGAAGATGCGCATTGACCAGAGGAAGAAAAAAGGCAATCATGACGACTTGGTAGGTCACGTGGTTTAGGCGCCATTTTGAATTTACTGTACGACCTTGCACATTTTGAGCGGAAATGGACTTCCAGAGACATGTAGATTCCACTTAGAGACTTGAAATTTCACATGAAGATGCGCTTTGACGTGCTGAAGAAAAAAGTCCATCAAAAAAAATATTTAGGTCACGTGACTTGGCCGCCATCTTGCTTTTAGTGCATTTTTTACCATTTCTGACCCCTACCACCTTTGAAACTCTTCTTCTCTGAAGATACTTGAACCAGAGAACTGAACTTTGCACAATATGTAGCTGAAGCATAGTTCTTCAAATTTAGACAATTTTCAAAGTCCTAGCTTTAATACTTTTCAAACTGTGACCTCTCAAAGTTGACCAAAAACGAAAAATCGTAAACTTCAAGGGCTCATAGCTCAAAAACCTAGCCGTGGAATTTCATCATTTTTGCATGAGAGCTAGACATGAATAAGGTCTACAAGAATCAAGAATAACATCGATCGCGAACAGTCATTTCCGGTTTTTACAGGGCTTCAAATATTGAAATTTCGGATTTGGACAATTTTAACATGGGGAAAATGACGATATTTAGTGACGGTCCAGCATTATGATACATTTAAAAGAACCTTACGAATAAAACAGCGGTCTGAAGACCGTCAGAGTTGCCTGGGCAACCCTAGTTAGGTCTTCAGACGAAAGTCAAAGACCTATTGTTATTATCCTGTTTATTATTAGGTCTTCAGACTTTAGTCTGAAAGACCTATTGTTATTATCCTGTTTATTATTCTTATTATTATTGTTGTGTCCACGATTGCTCGAAAACTACTAAAGCAAATGGTATGAAACTTACAGCAATGATAGCCTTCGGCTTGAAATTGATACAATTGAAATCCGTTTCCGGCTATCTACTTCCGTTTCCGGTTTACAGCCATCGCAAGTTAACATGGCAAAATCTTTCAAAATGCACTTAGAGACTTGAAATTTTCACTGAAGATGCGCATTGACGTGCTGAAGAAAAAAGTCAATCATGAACATTTTCTAGGTCACGTGACTTGGCCGCCATCTTGCTTTTAGTGCAATTTTTAGCGTTTTTGACCATTTTGGACCCCTACCACCTTTGAAAATCTTCTCCTCTGAAGATACTTGCACCAGAGGGCTGAAATTTGCACAGTTTGTAGCTGAAGCATTGTTTTCTATATCTATCTCATTTCAGAGTCCTAGCTTTAATACTTTTGAAACTGTGACCTTACAAAGTTGACCGAAAACGAGAAATCGCAAACTTCAAGGGCTCATAGCTCAAAAACCTAGCCGTGGAATGTCATCATTTTTGCATGAGAGCTAGACATGAATAAGGTCTACAAGAATCGAGAATAAAATCGATCGCGAACAGTCATTTCCGGTTTTTACAGGGCTTCAAAAATTGAAATTTCGGATTTGGAAAATTTTAAAATGGGGAAATTTTTCAAAATGCACTTACAGACTTGAAATTTCACACGAAGATGCGCATTGACCAGAGGAAGAAAAAAGGCAATCATGACGACTTCGTAGGTCACATGGTTTAGGCGCCATTTTGAATTTACTGTACGACCTTGCACATTTTAACCGGAAATGGACTGCCAAAATGCTTCTAGAGCCTTGCAAATTGCTTCAGACGATGTTTAATGACGGTCCAGCATTATGATACATTTAAATGAACCTTACGAATAAAACAGCGGTCTGAAGACCGTCAGAGTTGCCTGGGCAACCCTAGTTATTATTATTATTATTTACACAATTTTGTGGAAGCTGTAGCGCATTAACGACTGAAGCTACTTGCATGAAACTTTCAGCACTGATAGCGTCTGTGCTGAACCCTGTACAATGGAAATCCGTTTTCGGATATCTACTTCCGTTTCCGGTCTACAGCCATTACAAATTTGAAAATTTAACATGGGAATTTTTTTCAAAATGCACTTACAGACTTGAAATTTCACATGAAGATGCGCATTGACCTGCTGAACAAAAAAGGCAATCATGAAAAATCTCTAAGTCACGTGACTTGGCGGCCATCTTGTTTTTAGTGCATTTTTGACCATTTCTGACCCCTACCACCTTTGAAAATCTTCTCCTCTGAAGATACTTGCACTAGAGAGCTGACATTTGCACAGTCTGTAGCTTAAGCATTGTTCTTTAAAAATTCCTACTTTCAGACTCCTAGCATTTTTAATTAGGTCACTGTGACCTTTCAAAGTTGACTGAAAACGAAAAATCGCAAAATTCAAGGGCTCATAGCTCGAAAACCTAGCCGTGGAATTTCATCATTTTTGCATGAGAGCTAGACATGGATAAGGTCTACAAGAATCAAGAATAAAATAGATCGCGAACAGTCATTTCCGGTTTTTACAGGGCTTCAAATATTGAAATTTCGGATTCGGATAATTTTAACATGGGCAAAATTTTCAAAATGCACTTAGAGACTTGAAATTTCACATGAAGATGCGCATTAACCAGAGGAAGAAAAAAGGCAATCATGACGACTTCGTAGGTCATGTGGTTTAGGCGCCATTTTGAATTTACTGTACGACCTTGCACATTTTTACCGGAAATGGACTTCCAGAGACATGTAGATTGCACTTAGAGACTTGAAATTTTACATGAAGATGCGCTTTGACCTGCTGAAGTAAAAAGTCCATCAAGAAAAATATTTAGGTCACGTGACTTGGCCGCCATCTTGCTTTTAGTGCATTTTTTACCATTTCTGACCCGTACTGCCTTTGAAAATCTTCTCCTCTGATGATACTTGCACTAGAGAGCTGAAATTTACACATTATGTAGCAGAAGGATAGTTCTCTACAGGATACTCAAAACAAAGTTCTAACCCTAATACTTAGGTCACTGTGACCATTCAAATTTGACCAAAAACAAAAAAGAATTTACTGTACAACCTTGCACATTTTGACCGGAAATGGACTCCCAGAGACATGCAGATTGCTCCAGACGATGCATAATGACATTCCAGCATTGTGATACATTGACATGCACCTTACGAATTGAACAGCGGTCTGAAGACCGTCAGAGTTGCCTGGGCAACCCTAGTTATTCTTATTATTATTATTTACACAATTTTGTGGAAGCTGTAGCGCATTAACGACTGAAGCTACTTGCATGAAACTCACAGGACTGATAGCCTCTGTGCTGAACCCTGTACAATGGAAATCCGTTTCCGGATATCTACTTCCGTTTCCGGTCTACAGCCATTACAAATTTGAAATTTTAACATAGGAAATTTTTTCAAAATGCACTTACAGACTTGAAATTTCACATGAAGATGCGCATTGACCTGCTGAACAAAAAAGTCAATCATGAAAAATGTCTCAGTCACGTGACTTGGCGGCCATCTTGTTTGTAGTGCATTTTTGACCGTTTCTGACCCCTACCACCTTTGAAACTCTTCTTCTCTGAAGATACTTGCACCAGAGAACTGAACTTTGCACAATATGTAGCTGGAGCATAGTTCTTCAAATTTAGACAATTTTCAAAGTCCTAGCTTTAATACTTTTTAAACTGTGACCTCTCAAAGTTGACCAAAAACGAAAAATCGCAAACTTCAAGGGCTCAAAGCTCAAAAACCTGGCCATAGAATTTCATGATTTTTGCATGAGAGCTAGACATGAGTAAGGTCTACAAGAATCAAGAATAAAATCGATCGCGAACAGTCATTTCCGGTTTTTACAGGGCTTCAAAAATTGAAATTTCGGGTTCGGAAAATTTTAACATGGGGAAATTTTTCAAAATGCACTTAGAGACTTGAAATTTCACATGAAGATGCGCATTGACCAGAGGAAGAAAAAAGGCAATCATGACGACTTCGTAGGTCACGTGGTTTAGGCGCCATTTTGAATTTACTGTACGACCTTGCACATTTTAACCTGAAATGGACTGCCAAAATGCTTCTAGAGCCTTGCACATTGCTTCAGACGATGTTTAATGACGGTCCAGCATTATGATACATTTAAATGAACCTTACGAATAAAACAGCGGTCTGAAGACCGTCAGAGTTGCCTGGGCAACCCTAGTTAGGTCTTCAGACGAAAGTCAAAGACCTATTGTTATTATCCTGTTTATTATTTTTATTCTTATTATTATTATTTACACAATTTTGTGGAAGCTGTAGCGCATTAACGACTGAAGCTACTTGCATGAAACTCACACCACTGATAGCATCTGTGCTGAACCCTATACAATGGAAATCCGTTTCCGGATATCTACTTCCGTTTCCGGTATACAGCCATTACAAATTTGAAATTTTAACATGGGAAATTTTTTCAAAATGCACTTACAGACTTGAAATTTCACTCGAAGATGCGCATTAACCTGCAGAACAAAAAAGGCAATCATGAAGAATCTCTAAGTCACGTGACTTGGCCGCCATCTTGTTTTTAGTGCATTTTTGACCATTTCTGACCCCTACCACCTTTGAAACTCTTCTTCTCTGAAGATACTTGCACCAGAGAACTGAACTTTGCACAATATGTAGCTGAAGCATAGTTCTTCAAATTTAGACAATTTTCAAAGTCCTAGCTTTAATACTTTTCAAACTGTGACCTCTCAAAGTTGACCGAAAACGAAAAATCGCAAACTTCAAGGGCTCATAGTTCAAAAACCTAGCCGTGGAATTTCATCATTTTTGCATGAGAGCTAGACATGAATAAGGTCTACAAGAATCAAGAATAAAATCGATCGCGAACAGTCATTTCCGGTTTTTACAGGGCTTCAAAAATTGAAATTTCGGAGTCCGACAAATTTTAACATGGGCAAAATTTTCAAAATGCACTTAGAGACTTGAAATTTCACATGAAGATGCGCATTGACCCGAGGAAGAAAAAATGCAATCATGACGACTTCGTAGGTCACGTGGTTTAGGCGCCATTTTGAATTTACTGTACAACCTTGCACATTTGAACCGGAAATGGACTTCCAGAGACATGTAGATTGCCCTTAGAGATTTGAAATTTCACATGAAGATGCGCATTGACGTGCTGAAGAAAAAAGTCAATCAAGAAAAATCTCTAGGTCACGTGACTTGGCCGCCATCTTGCTTTTAGTGCATTTTTTACCATTTCTGACCCCTACCGCCTTTGAAAATCTTCTCCTCTAAAGATACTTGCACTAGAGAGCTGATATTTACACATTAAGTAGCAAAAGGATAGTTCTCTACAGGATACTCAAAACAATGTCCTAACCCTAATACTTAGGTCACTGTGACCTTTCAAATTTGACTAAAACGAAAAAGAATTTACTGTACGATTTTGCACATTTTGACTGGAAATGGACTTCCAGAGACATGCAGATTGCTCAAGACGATGCATAATGACATTCCAGCATTGTGATACATTGAAATGAACCTTACGAATTGAACAGCGGTCTGAAGACCGTCAGAGTTGCCTGGGCAACCCTAGTTAGGTCTTCAGACGAAAGTCAAAGACCTATTGTTATTATCCTGTTTATTATTTTTATTAGGTCTTCAGACGAAAGTCAAAGACCTATTGTTATTATCCTGATTATTATTTTTATTATTATTTACACAATTTTGTGGAAGCTCTAGCGCAAATACTACTAAAGCCAGTTGCATGAAACTTTCAGTACTGATAGCCTCTATGCTGAACCCTGTACAATGGAAATCCGTTTCCGGATATCAACTTCCGTTTCCGGTCTACAGCCATTACAAATTTGAAAATTTAACATGGGAAATTTTTTCAAAATGCACTTACAGACTTGAAATTTCACATGGATATGCGCATTGACCTACAGAACAAAAAAGTTAATCATAGGAAATCTCTAAGTCACGTGACTTGGCGGCCATTTTGTTTTTAGTGCATTTTTGACCATTTCGGACCCCTACCACCTTTGAAAATCTTCTCCTCTGAAGATACTTGCACTAGAGAGCTGAAATTTACACATAATGTAGATGAAGCATTGTAGTTTTCAATTTGCTCATTTCAGACTCCTAGCATTATTAGTTCGGTCACTGTGACCTTTCAAAGTTGACCGAAAACGAAAAATCGCAAACTTCAAGGGCTCATAGCTCAAAAACCTAGCCGTGGAATTTCATCATTTTTGCATGAGAGCTAGACATGAATAAGGTCTACAAGAATCAAGAATAAAATAGATCGCGAACAGTCATTTCCGGTTTTTACAGGGCTTCAAAAATTGAAATTTCGGATTCGGAAAATTTTAACATGGGCAAAATTTTCAAAATGCTCTTAGAGACTTGAAATTTCACATGAAGATGCGCATTGACCAGAGGAAGAAAAAAGGCAATCATGACGACTTCGTAGGTCATCTGGTTTAGGCGCCATTTTGAATTTACTGTACGACCTTGCACATTTTAAACGGAAATGGATTTCCAGAGACATGTAGATTGCACTTAGAGACTTGAAATTTCACATGAAGATGCGCTTTGACGTGCTGAAGAAAAAAGTCCATCAAGATAAATATTTAGGTCACGTGACTTGGCCGCCATCTTGCTTTTAGTGCATTTTTTACCATTTCTGACCCCTACCGCCTTTGAAAGTCTTCCTCTCTGATGATACTTGCACTAGAGAGCTGAAATTTACACATTACGTAGCAGAAGGATTGTTCTTTACAGGATACTCAAAACAAAGTCCTAACCCTAATACTTAGGTCACTGTGACCATTCAAATTTGACCAAAAACAAAAATGAATTTACTGTACGATCTTGCACATTTTGACCGGAAATGGACTCCCAGAGACATGCAGATTGCTCCAGACGATGCATAATGACATTCCAGCATTGTGATACATTGAAATGCACCTTACGAATTGAACAGCGGTCTGAAGACCGTCAGAGTTGCCTGGGCAACCCTAGTTCTTATTATTATTATTTACACAATTTTGTGGAAGCTGTAGCGCATTAACGACTGAAGCTACTTGCATGAAACTCACAGGACTGATAGCCTCTGTGCTGAACCCTGTACAATGGAAATCCGTTTCCGGATATCTACTTCCGTTTCCGGTCTACAGCCATTACAAATTTGAAAATTTAACATGGGAAATTTTTTCAAAATGCACTTATACACTTGAAATTTCACATGAAGATGCGCATTGACCTGCTGAACAAAAAAGTCAATCATGAAAAATCTCTCAGTCACGTGACTTGGCGGCCATCTTGTTTTTAGTGCATTTTTGACCGTTTCTGACCCCTACCACCTTTGAAACTCTTCTTCTCTGAAGATACTTGCACCAGAGAACTGAACTTTGCACAATATGTAGCTGGAGCATAGTTCTTCAAATTTAGACAATTTTCAAAGTCCTAGCTTTAATACTTTTTAAACTGTGACCTCTCAAAGTTGACCAAAAACGAAAAATCGCAAACTTCAAGGGCTCAAAGCTCAAAAACCTGGCCATAGAATTTCATGATTTTTGCATGAGAGCTAGACATGAGTAAGGTCTACAAGAATCAAGAATAAAATCGATCGCGAACAGTCATTTCCGGTTTTGACAGGGCTTCAAAAATTGAAATTTCGGATTTGGAAAATTTTAACATGGGGAAATTTTTCAAAATGCACTTAGAGACTTGAAATTTCACATGAAGATGCGCATTGACCAGAGGAAGAAAAAAGGCAATCATGACGACTTCGTAGGTCACGTGGTTTAGGCGCCATTTTGAATTTACTGTACGACCTTGCACATTTTAACCGGAAATGGACTGCCAAAATGCTGCTAGAGCCTTGCACATTGCTTCAGACGATGTTTAGTGACGGTCCAGCATTATGATACATTCAAAAGAACCTTACGAATAAAACAGCGGTCTGAAGACCGTCAGAGTTGCCTGGGCAACCCTAGTTCTTATTATTATTATTTACACAATTTTGTGGAAGCTGTAGCGCATTAACGACTGTAGCTACTTGCATGAAACTTTCAGGACTGATAGCCTCTGTGCTGAACCCTGTACAATGGAAATCCATTTCCGGATATCTACTTCCGTTTCCGGTCTACAGCCATTACAAATTTGAAAATTTAACATGGGAAATTTTTTCAAAACGCACTTACAGACTTGAAATTTCACATGAAGATGCGCATTGACCTGCTGAACAAAAAAGTCAATCATGAAAAATCTCTCAGTCACGTGACTTGACGGCCATCTTGTTTTTGGTGCATTTTTTACCATTTCGGACCCCTACCACCTTTAAAAATCTTCTCCTCTGAAGATACTTGCACAAGAGAGCTGAAATTTGCACAGTTTGTAACTGAAGCATTGTTGTCTATATCTATCTCATTGCAGACTCCTAGCATTATTAGTTAGGTCTCTGTGACCTTTCAAAGTTGACCGAAAACGAAAAATCGCAAATTTCAAGGGCTCATAGCTCAAAAACCTAGCCGTGGAATTTCATCATTTTTGCATGAGAGCTAGACATAAATAAGGTCTACAAGAATCAAGAATAAAATCGATCGCGAACAGTCATTTCCGGTTTTTACAGGGCTTCAAAAATGGAAATTTCGGATTCGGAAAATTTTAACATGGGCAAAATTTTCAAAATAAACATAGAGACTTGAAATTTCACATGAAGATGCGCATTGACCAGAGGAAGAAAAAAGGCAATCATGACGACTTGGTAGGTCACGTGGTTTAGGCGCCATTTTGAATTTACTGTACGACCTTGCACATTTTGAGCGGAAATGGACTTCCAGAGACATGTAGATTCCACTTAGAGACTTGAAATTTCACATGAAGATGCGCTTTGACGTGCTGAAGAAAAAAGTCCATCAAAAAAAATATTTAGGTCACGTGACTTGGCCGCCATCTTGCTTTTAGTGCATTTTTTACCATTTCTGACCCCTCCCACCTTTGAAACTCTTCTTCTCTGAAGATACTTGAACCAGAGAACTGAACTGTGCACAATATGTAGCTGAAGCATAGTTCTTCAAATTTAGACAATTTTCAAAGTCCTAGCTTTAATACTTTTCAAACTGTGACCTCTCAAAGTTGACCAAAAACGAAAAATCGTAAACTTCAAGGGCTCATAGCTCAAAAACCTAGCCGTGGAATTTCATCATTTTTGCATGAGAGCTAGACATGAATAAGGTCTACAAGAATCAAGAATAACATCGATCGCGAACAGTCATTTCCGGTTTTTACAGGGCTTCAAATATTGAAATTTCGGATTTGGACAATTTTAACATGGGGAAAATGACGATATTTAGTGACGGTCCAGCATTATGATACATTTAAAAGAACCTTACGAATAAAACAGCGGTCTGAAGACCGTCAGAGTTGCCTGGGCAACCCTAGTTTTTATTAAGGATTCAGCCTTTCGGCTGAATCCTTATTGTTATTGGCGTGTTTTATTATTTTATTCCACCGATTTTGTGGACAGCATTTAGCCAAAACGGCTGATGCTATAACAGTGACATTTTGTACACTGATAGTCCTCTATGAGAAGAGGATCTGCTAAACTTTTGGGCGAAATCGGTCGATAAATAAAAGGTCCAGTTCGAATCCAAAATCGAAAAATTAACATGGGAAAATTTTTCAAAATGCACCTAGAGACTTGAAATTTTGCACAGAGATAGATAATGACATTCTTAGAAAAAAAGTAAATCATGACAAAGTCGTAGGTCACGTGGTTTGGCCGCCATATTGGATTTTTCAACTTTTCAGATTTTCCGGACCCCATGCACCTTTGAGAATCTTCTCCTCTGAAGATACTTGCTACAGAGAGCTGAAACTTGTTTTTTGTTGTAGCTGAGGCATTGGACATTAAAGTTTGGTTCCATCGAAGACTGTATCTCAAATAGTTTTTTCTCTAGAAGCGTTCAAAGTCGGGTGACTTAGTACAATGTGCAACTTTCAAAGGGCGATAACTCAAAAAGTTGGACTCAGAATTATGCAATTTTTTCAGGAATGTAAGACTAGTATATATACAACAGGAATCTGTCAAGACATCGATCGCGAACAATCATTTTCGTTCAGAATGTTTTATCAAAGTCGACAGAAAAAATGTCGGAAATTGCTAAAAATGCTCCTGAAGCTTAACACGTCAGCAGAACTTGCTGAAATTTTCAGGACTGACTCCTGACATGTTTATCTTTGCCGTGAATAATGCATACTGCATAATGCATATTTTATGTGTAGCAAATCCATCAAAATTTGCTGTGTCTTAGAAAAAAATTATTTTCAAATGCAGATAAATCAAAAACGTGACCAAAGAATTTAAATATTTTTGTATGAGAGGGTGCGCAAGGAAATTCTACACAAAAAAAAGTATCATGACGAAGTTGTAGGTCACGTGGTTTGGCCGCCATATTGGATTTTTTCAGAATGTTCAGACCCCATGCACCTTTGAAGATCTTCTCTTCTGAAGATACTTGCACCAAAGTGCTGTAACTTTTGTTTGTTGTAGCTGAGGCATTGAGCATAAAACTTGCATACCTCAAATAGTTTTTTCTCTATAAGCTTTCAAAGATGGATGACTTAGTACAAGGTGCCATTTTCAAAGGGCGGTAACTCAAAAAGTTGGACTCAGAATCATGCAATTTTTTCAGGAATGTAAGACAAATATATATACAATAGGAATCTATCAAAACATGGATTGCAAACAGTAAATTTAGTTCAGAATTTATGATCAAAATCGATAGGAAAAAGGTCGGGAAAACAAATGCTAAAAAGGCTCCTGAAGCTTAACGTGTTGACGGAACTTGATGAAACTTTCAGGAATGACTCCTGACATGATTATCTTTGTACTGAACAGGCTGTTGATGCGGCTGAATCCTGTTGTCGCCGCTTGCGGCTATATTTATTATTATTATTATTTACACAATTTTGTGGAAGCTGTAGCGCATTAACGACTGTAGCTACTTGCATGAAATTTTCAGCACTGATAGCCTCTGTGCTGAACCCTGTACAATGAAAATCCGTTTCCGGATATCTACTTCCGTTTCCGGTCTACAGCCATTACAAATTTGAAAATTTAACATGGGAAAATTTTTCAAAATGCACTTACAGACTTGAAATTTCACGCGAAGATGCGCATTGACCTCCTGAACAAAAAAGTCAATCATGAAAAATCTCTCAGTCACGTTACTTGGCGGCCATCTTGTTTTTAGTGCATTTTTGACCATTTTGGACCCCTACCACCTTTGAAAATCTTCTCCTCTGAACATATTTGCACTAGAGAGCTGACATTTGCACAGTTTGTAGCTTAAGCATTGTTCTTAAAAAATTCCTACTTTCAGACTCCTAGCATTATTAGTTAGGTCACTGTGACCTTTCAAAGTTGACCGAAAACGAAAAATTGCAAACTTCAAGGGCTCATAGCTCAAAAACCTAGCCGTGGAATTTCATCATTTTTGCATGAGAGCTAGACATGAATAAGGTCTACAAGAATCAAGAATAAAATCGATCGCGAACAGTCATTTCCGGTTTTTACAGGGCTTCAAAAATTGAAATTTCGGATTCGGAAAATTTTAACATGGGCAAAATTTTCAAAATAAACATAGAGACTTGAAATTTCACATGAAGATGCGCATTGACCAGAGGAAGAAAAAAGGCAATCATGACGACTTGGTAGGTCACGTGGTTTAGGCGCCATTTTGAATTTACTGTACGACCTTGCACATTTTGAGCGGAAATGGACTTCCAGAGACATGTAGATTCCACTTAGAGACTTGAAATTTCACATGAAGATGCGCTTTGACGTGCTGAAGAAAAAAGTCCATCAAAAAAAATATTTAGGTCACGTGACTTGGCCGCCATCTTGCTTTTAGTGCATTTTTTACCATTTCTGACCCCTACCACCTTTGAAACTCTTCTTCTCTGAAGATACTTGAACCAGAGAACTGAACTTTGCACAATATGTAGCTGAAGCATAGTTCTTCAAATTTAGACAATTTTCAAAGTCCTAGCTTTAATACTTTTCAAACTGTGACCTCTCAAAGTTGACCAAAAACGAAAAATCGTAAACTTCAAGGGCTCATAGCTCAAAAACCTAGCCGTGGAATTTCATCATTTTTGCATGAGAGCTAGACATGAATAAGGTCTACAAGAATCAAGAATAACATCGATCGCGAACAGTCATTTCCGGTTTTTACAGGGCTTCAAATATTGAAATTTCGGATTTGGACAATTTTAACATGGGGAAAATGACGATATTTAGTGACGGTCCAGCATTATGATACATTTAAAAGAACCTTACGAATAAAACAGCGGTCTGAAGACCGTCAGAGTTGCCTGGGCAACCCTAGTTATTATTATTATTATTTGGACGTTTTTTGTTCAGAACTTTCTGAACTTATTAACGAGCCGATTTTCATGAAACTTTCAGGGATTGTAGAGTATACCCTGGAATAGACATGCGAAGCTTTTGAGCGAAATCGGTTCATTCATTAAAGGTCCAGTTCGAATCCAAACTCGAAAATTTAACATTGATTTTTTTTTCAAAATGCACTTAAAGACTTAAATTTTTTTATAAAAGATGTGCAATGAAAAATGATGAAAAAAAGGGAATCAGGACAAATTCGTAGGTCACGTGGTTTGTCCGCCATCTTGCTTTAAGTGCATTTTCGACCGTTTCCGACCCCACCCGCCTTTGAGAGTCTTCTTCTCTGAAGATACTTGCACTAGAGAGCTGACATTTATACTCAATGTAGCTGAAGTATTGTACATTTAAGTTAAGAAGTTTAATGGTTCTAACGTTAATACTTTTTTTGCTGTGACCTTTCAAAGTTGATCAAAATCGAAAAATCGCCAACTTCAAGGGCAGATAACTCAAAAACCAGACCATAGAACTTCATGATTTTTGCATGAGAGTTAGACATGAGCAAGGTCTTCAAGATAAAAGAATAAAATAGATCGCGAACAGTGATTTCCGGTCACGAGGAAGGGTCAAAGTTTGCATTTTTGAAAACGGGTGTTTTGGTGGGTATGTTTGAAAAAGCCTTGTTAACCTACGACACGTGATACATATTTGTTCTATATATCATATGAAAGCCAAAAGAACATACAATCTTTGATAAATCTCATTAAAATTAGATTAAACATTAACATTGATTTTGGAGTATTTAAATGTGGCAATCCTACTTTTGTTTTGAATGATTCTGATATAAGAATGATTGAAATTTTTTCGTTCATTAGCAATAAAACACTAGGAAATGTTGTATCTATCATCAGACAGCAACAAGACTGTAGAACCTGAGATGATTCATGTTGGCAGCCATGATGAATTTTCGGTAAAGCCTTTTATGTTGAATATCAAGTGGAATTTGGTCATTTTGATAATGTATTAGCTACTGTTTACCTCTTAGACAAAAAGTCATGTGAAGGTCAAACAGTATGTGAAGGTCAAAGAGGAATCTGAAGACCTAAGTATTGACGCGTCAATCCTAGTTAGGTCTTCAAGACAAAGTCGTGAAGACCTATTGTTTTTATCCGATTTCTTCAAGTTTATTATTATTAGGTCTTCAAGACAAAGTCGTGAAGACCTATTGTTTTTATCCGATTTCTTCAAGTTTATTATTATTATTAGGTCTTCAAGACAAAGTCGTGAAGACCTATTGTTATTATCCGATTTCTTCAAGTTTATTATTATTTGTACTTTTTTTGTGAGAGAGCTACAGCTCAAACGGCTGCTTCAAATTTGACAAAACTTGGCATGCAGATAGCCCTTACCCTGGAATCGACGTGCGAAGCTTTTGGGCAAAATCGGTTGATTCATTAAGGGTCCAGTTCGAATCCAAAATCGAAAATTTAACATTGATTTTTTTTTCAAAATGCACTTAGAGACTTGAATTTTTTTTAAAAAGAAGCGCAACGAAAAATAATGAAAAAAAGTAAATCATGGAAAATTCGTAGGTCACGTGGTTCGGTCGCCATCTTGCTTTTAGTGCAGTTTTCACAATTTCCGACCCCACCCACCTTTCACAATCTTCTCCTCTGAAGATACTTGCACTACAGAGCTGAAATTCATACTGAATGTAGCTGAGGTATTGTTTTCTTGAATTCCTAATTTTGAAAGACCTAACCTTAATATTTTTTGTACTGTGACCTTTCAAAGTTGACCAAAATCTGAAAATCGCCAACTTCAAGGGCAGATAACTGAAAAACCAGACTATAGAACATAATGATTTTTGCATGAGACTTAGACATTAGCAAGGTCTTTCAGATAAAAGAATAAAATCGCTCGCGAACAGTCATTTCCGGTCAGGAGGAAGGGTCAAAGTTTGCATTTTTTTAAACGGGTGTTTTGGTGGGTATGTTTGAATAATCCTTGTTAACCAACGACACATGATAAATACATGTTCTATATTTCATATGAAAGCCAAAACAACATATAATCTTTGATAAATCTCATTAAAATTAGATTGAACATTAACATTGAATTTGGAGCACTTAAATGTGCTCAATCTTACTTTCGTTTTGAATGATTCTGATATAAGAATTATTGAAAAATTGTAGTTCATTGGCAAGAAAACACTAGGAAATGTTTTATGTATCATCAGGCAGCAACAAGACTGTATAATCTTAGATGATTCATGTTTGCAGCCATTAAGAATTTTTGGTAAAGGCTTTAACATTGAATATCAAGTGAAATGTGGTAATTTTGATGCGGTATTAGTTACTGTTTACCTCTTAGACAAAACGTCATGTGAAGGTCAAACAGTGTGCGAAGGTCAAACAGGAAGTCTTGAAGACCTAAGTACTGCCGCGGCAGTCCTAGTTAGGTCTTCAAGACAAAGTCGTGAAGACCTATTGTTTTTATCCGATTTCTTCAAGTTTATTAGGTCTTCAAGACAAAGTCGTGAAGACCTATTGTTTTTATCCGATTTCTTCAAGTTTATTATTATTATTATTTGTACTTTTTTTGTGAGAACGATTCTGACCAAACGGCTGCTCCAATTTCGCCCAAACTTGACATGGAGATACCTCTTAACCTGGAATCGACGTGCGAAGCTTTTGGGCAAAATCGACTCGTACATTAAAGGTCCAGTTCGAATCCAAAGTCGAAAATTTAACATTGATTTTTTTTTCAAAATGCACTGAGAGACTTGAATTTTTTTTTAAAAGAAGCGCAATGAAAAATAATGAAAAAAAGGAAATCATGGCGAATTCGTAGGTCACGTGGTTCGGCCGCCATCTTGCTTTTAGTGCAATTTTCATCGTTTCCGACCCCACCCACCTTTGACAATCTTCTCCTCTGAAGATACTTGCACTACAGAGCTGAAATTCATACTGAATGTAGCTGAGGTATTGTTTTCTTCAAATCGTAAAGTTGTAAGACCTAACTTTAATACTTTTTGTGCTGTGACCTTTCAAAGTTGACCAAAATCTGAAAATCACCAACTTCAAGGGCAGATAACTCAAAAACCTGACCTTAGAACTTTATGATTTTTGCATGAGAGTTAGACATCAGCAAAGTCTTAAAGTTAAAAGAATAAAATCGCTCGCGAACAGTCACTTCCGGTCAGGAGGAAGGGTCTAACTTTGCATTTTAAAAAGTCATGTTTTGGTCTCTATGGTTTAAACCTCTTTAACAAACATGCATGTGAAGGTCAAACATGCATGTGAAGGTCAAACAGTATGTGAAGGTCAAAGAGGAATCTTGAAGACCTAAGTACTGCCGCGGCAGTCCTAGTTATTATTATTAGGTCTTCAAGACAAAGTCGTGAAGACCTATTGTTTTTATCCGATTTCTTCAAGTTTATTATTATTATTATTATTATTATTAGGTCTTCAAGACTACGTCTGGAAGACCTATTGTTCTTATCCGGATTTTTATTATTATTTGTACGATTTTGTGACAGCGATTCTGACCTAACCAATCAATCGATTTTCATGAAACTTTCAGGACTGATAGAGTATCACGTGAACTGGCTATGCGAAGCTTTTGAATTTCGAATTTCAATTTGTTCTTGAGTTATCTCCCTTTGAAGTTGAAACTTCATACCTCAATTTCTCGAAGACTAAGAAAGATAATCGCACAAAACTTTCACCAAAATGTGGGCATCAACATTCCCCATCAAATAAGCACATAGCCGTTTTCGGCCGTAATAATAGATTTTTGGCTATTTTCAAAAAACTGAAATTTTGGCGCAATTTCGCGATTTTGACAGTACTCGTCTTTGAAAATCTTCTTCTCATTAACGGCAAGACATACAGCAGTGTTTGATAGCTCAAATGAAAGCTAAAAGAACTGCCAAGAAAGTATCGAGCCGTTTTTTTGGAATTTTCATCTAGAACGTGAGTTATCTCCCCTTGAAAATTGACATTTTTTAAAAGCATCATTTTTCATGTTACATTCAAAGGGACATTTCTCTGTAAGGAAATGTCAAAAATGAAATCTGTTTGATGCATTCTGTTCTACAATGATAGATAAACAAGTTCACTACACGTCATTATTATATAAAAGTTGATATTAAAGGAAATATGTGGACATAAAGAGATTTTTTACATTTTTCGGCGATTTTAACAACTTTCGAGGGTTATTTTACTTTGAGAATTTTAATTTCAAAACTGTTACAGATAGAAATTTTATCATTGATGTTTTGTGAAGCAGATGTAATGTGTAGACAGAAAAAAATATCAACAAGTCATGATAATATTTTTTCGGTCCATGACCGGTCCTTGAATATTGCGATTTTTGGAAAATCCTCATTTTTAGCACATTTCAAAGTTCCACAGTTTCTTTATTAAGAACGTTATCATTAAATTGATTGTATTTTCACATGCGCCATTCCAAGCACAACTTTAGCTATGTTGTACTTTATCATAACAATTTTTATAGTTAAGGAGATAGAAGGACCAACATGGAGTAGGGGTAAAAAAATCTTCAAATTTCAGTGTTTTCTTTACATTAAAACGTTAAATCACATGTATCTCGAAAACGGTGAGAGATAATTTAACCAAATTTTTTTCTGCTACTAGGAATAATATTCTCTGAAGAATGGTGTCATAGCTGACATTGGCCACCATGATTAATTTTTCTAAAAAGTCTTTAACACTGAATGTCAAGTGGAATTTGGTCATTTTGATAATGTATTAGCTACTGTTTACCTCTTAGACAAAAAGTCATGTGAAGGTCAAACAGTATGTGAAGGTCAAAGAGGAATCTTGAAGACCTAAGTATTGACGCGTCAATCCTAGTTAGGTCTTCAAGACTGAAAAGTCTGAAGACCTATTGTTATCGTCCGGATTATTATTATTATTTGGACGTTTTTTCTGTCGTAATTTCTGACCTTATTGACAATCCGATTTTTATGAAACTTTCAGAGATTGTAGAGTATGACCTCATTTATGGAATGTCGAGCCCGATTTTTGAATTTCGATTTTGTTTTTGAGTTATCTCCCCTTAAAGTCAAAACTTCAAACCTCAATTTCTCGGTAACTATGGGAGATAATTGCATGAAACTTTCACCAAAATGTGGGCAACAACATTCCCCATCGATTAAGCCCATAGCGGTTTTCGGCCGTATAAATAGATTTTTTTCTATTTTCGAAAAACTAAAATAATTCTGAAATTTCGTGGTTCTGACGGTACGCGTCTTTGAAAATCTTCTCCTCACTAACTGCAATACATACAGACTAGTGTGATAGCTCGTTGGAAAGCTGAATGAGTGTGTAAAAACGCTAATAGAGCGAATTTTTAATTTTTGACCTGTTACTCGAGTTATCTGCCCTTGGATTTCGACTTTTTTTTTAAGTGTCATTTTTCGTGTTACGTTCAAAGGGGCACCACTCTGTAAGGAAATGTCAAAAATGAAATCTGTTTGATGTATTCTGTTCTACAATAATAGGTGAACAAGTTCACTACAGGTCATTATTATATAAAAGTTGATAGTAAAGGAAATATGTGGACATAAAAAGATTTTTTACATTTTTTGGTGATTTTAACATTTTTCAAGGGTTATTTTACTTTGAGAATTTTAGTTTCAAAACTGTTACAGATAGAAATTTTATCATTGATGTTTTGTGAAGCAGATGTAATGAGTAGACGGCAAAAACGTCAAGTCACATGTATCTCGAAAACGGTGACAGATAAGGGATTTGTAAAAAAAAAGGTGAGAAAAGTCTAATTGTCATGACATATCGCATAGTTTGCAAGAAAACAACAATTTCACAAAGTTAAAAACATTGAGCTGGAGGGAAAGGCATATTTTAAAGTTCCACAGAGGTGATAGGGCTTTTTAAAACAGAGTTAATTCAATCAATACGTTCACACCCAGCTGAGTGGAATCTGCTACCATGTATAAGTGAAAATCAGGACTCTACCCTCTATGATTAAATTAGTCGGTCGGTCGGGTCGGTCTGGTCTGGTCTGGTCTTTATTGCTAGACATCCTGCCTCTCTTCTGATCTGACTTGGACACCTTTCATGTACGTGTACGTGCATGTACATGAATTTGGTCTTGGAATATGTCTTGGCCATATCTTTCATTTGAGAGATTGACGCTACAAAGGGCCATTTCCAACTCCCCGTTGCTAGATTGCTAGACTACGCATTTTTGACCTACTCTGGTATATTGTAGCATGTATTATGTTTGCATCTTTTAGTTAAACTTTTTGAGTTATCAGTATAATATCAATAGTTAAAGTGTTAGGTTTCATTACATTATACAGGGGTCTGAAACAGTCAACTTTACTTTACAGCGTTAAATCACATGTATCTTGAAAACGGTGATAGATAATTCAACAACAAAAATTTCTGCTTCTAGGAATAATATTCTCTGAAGAATGATGTCATAGCTGACATTGGCCACCATGATGAATTTTTCTGAAAAGTCTTTAACTCTGAATATCAAGTGGAATTTGATCATTTTGATAATGTATTAGCTACTGTTTACCTCTTAGACAAAAAGTCATGTGAAGGTCAAACACTGTGTGAAGGTCAAAGAGGAATCTTGAAGACCTAAGTATTGACGCGTCAATCCTAGTTAGGTCTTCAAGACTACGTCTGGAAGACCTATTGTTCTTATCCGGATTTTTATTATTATTTGTACGATTTTGTGACAGCGATTCTGACCTAACCAATCAATCGATTTTCATGAAACTTTCAGGACTGATAGAGTATCACGTGAACTGGCTATGCGAAGCTTTTGAATTTCGAATTTCAATTTGTTCTTGAGTTATCTCCCTTTAAAGTTGAAACTTCATACCTCAATTTCTCGAAGACTAAGAAAGATAATCGCACAAAACTTTCACCAAAATGTGGGCATCAACATTCCCCATCAAATAAGCACATAGCCGTTTTCGGCCGTAATAAAAGATTTTTGGCTATTTTCAAAAAACTGAAATTTTGGCGCAATTTCGCGATTTTGACAGTACTCGTCTTTGAAAATCTTCTTCTCATTAACGGCAAGACATACAGCAGTGTTTGATAGCTCAAATGAAAGCTAAAAGAACTGCCAAGAAAGTATCGAGCCGTTTTTTTGAAATTTTCATCTAGAACGTGAGTTATCTCCCCTTGAAAATTGACATTTTTTAAAAGCATCATTTTTCATGTTACATTCAAAGGGACATTTCTCTGTAAGGAAATGTCAAAAATGAAATCTGTTTGATGCATTCTGTTCTACAATGATAGATAAACAAGTTCACTACACGTCATTATTATATAAAAGTTGATATTAAAGGAAATATGTGGACATAAAGAGATTTTTTACATTTTTCGGCGATTTTAACAACTTTCGAGGGTTATTTTACTTTGAGAATTTTAATTTCAAAACTGTTACAGATAGAAATTTTATCATTGATGTTTTGTGAAGCAGATGTAATGAGTAGACAGAAAAAAATATCAACAAGTCATGATAAAAAAATTTCGGTCCATGACCGGTCCTTGAATATTGCGATTTTTGGAAAATCCTCATTTTTAGCACATTTCAAAGTTCCACAGTTTCTTTATTAAGAACGTTATCATTAAATTGATTGTATTTTCACATGCGCCATTCCAAGCACAACTTTAGCTATGTTGTACTTTATCATAACAATTTTTATAGTTAAGGAGATAGAAGGACCAACATGGAGTAGGGGTAAAAAAATCTTCAAATTTCAGTGTTTTCTTTACATTAAAACGTTAAATCACATGTATCTCGAAAACGGTGAGAGATAATTTAACCAAATTTTTTTCTGCTACTAGGAATAATATTCTCTGAAGAATGGTGTCATAGCTGACATTGGCCACCATGATTAATTTTTCTAAAAAGTCTTTAACACTGAATGTCAAGTGGAATTTGGTCATTTTGATAATGTATTAGCTACTGTTTACCTCTTAGACAAAAAGTCATGTGAAGGTCAAACAGTATGTGAAGGTCAAAGAGGAATCTTGAAGACCTAAGTATTGACGCGTCAATCCTAGTTAGGTCTTCAAGACAAAGTCGTGAAGACCTATTGTTTTTATCCGATTTCTTCAAGTTTATTATTAGGTCTTCAAGACAAAGTCGTGAAGACCTATTGTTTTTATCCGATTTCTTCAAGTTTATTATTAAGGATTCAGCCTTTCGGCTGAATCCTTATTGTTATTGGCGTGTTTTATTATTTTATTCCACCGATTTTGTGAGCAGCTTTTAGCAAAAACGGCTTATGCTACAACAGTCAAATTTGGTACACTGATAGCCCTTCATGAGAAGACGCTCTAATAAGCTTTTGGGCGAAATCGGTCGATAAATAAAAGTTCCAGTTCGAATCCAAAATCGAAAAATTAACATGGGAAAATTTTTCAAAATGCACCTAGAGACTTGAAATTTTGCACAGAGATAGATAATGACATTCTAAGAAAAAAAGTAAATCATGACAAAGTCGTAGGTCACGTGGTTTGGCCGCCATATTGGATTTTCCAACTTTTTAGAATTTCCGGACCCCATGCACCTTTGAGAATCTTCTCCTCTGAAGATACTTGCTACAGAGAGCTGAAACTTGTTGTATGTTGTAGCTGAGGCATTGGACATTAAAAATTGGTTCCATCGAAGACTGTATCTTAAATAGTTTTTTCTCTAGAAGCGTTCAAAGTCGGGTGACTTAGTACAATGTGCAACTTTCAAAGGGCGATAACTCAAAAAGTTGGACTCAGAATTATGCAATTTTTTCAGGAATGTAAGACGAGTTTATATACAACAGGAATCTGTCAAAACATCGATCGCGAACAATCATTTTCGTCCAGAATGTTTGATCAAAGTCGACAGAAAAAATGTCGGAAATTGCTAAAAATGCTCCTGAAGCTTAACTCGTCAGCAGAACTTGCTGAAATTTTCAGGACTGACTCCTGACATGTTTATCTTTGCCATGAATAATGCAAACTGCATAATGCATATTTTTTGTGTAGCAAATCCATCAAAATTTGCTGTGTCTTAGAATTTTTTTATTTTCAAATGCAGATAAATCAAAAACGTGACCAAAGAATTTAAAGATTTTTGCATGAGAGGGTGCGCAAGGAAATTCTACACAAAAACAAACATCATGACGAAGTCGTAGGTCACGTGGTTTGGCCGCCATATTGGATTTTTCAACTTTTCAGAATTTCCGGACCCCATGCACCTTTGAGAACCAGCTCCTCTGAAGATACTTGCAACAGAGAGCTGTAACTTGGTATGTTTGGTAACTGAGCATTGGACATTAAACGATAGTTCACCCGAAGACTCTACCTTAAATAGTTTTTGCGCTATACATGTTCAAAGTTGGGTGACTTTGTACAAGGTGTCATTTTCAAAGGGCGGTAACTCAAAACGTTGGACTCAGAATTATGCAATTTTTTCAGGAATGTAAGACAAATATATATACCATAGGAATCTATCAAAACATTGATCGCAAACAGTCAATTTCGTTCAGAATTAATGATCAAAATCGATAGAAAAAAAGGTCGGGAAAAAAAGAAAAATGCTAAAAAGGCTCCTGAAGTTAAACGTGTCGACAGAACTTGATGAAACTTTCAGGAATGACTCCTGACATGGTTATCTTTGTACTGAACACGCTGTTAATGCGGCTGAATCCTGTTGTCGCCGCTTGCGGCTATATTTATTATTATTATTATTTGTACTTTTTTTGTTGAAACGATTCTGACCAAACGGCTGCTCCAATTTCGCCCAAACTTGACATGCAGATACCTCTTAACCTGGAATCGACGTGCGAAGCTTTTGGGCAAAATCGGTTTATTCATTAAGGGTCCAGGTCGAATCCAAAATCGAAAATTTAACATTGATTTTTTTTTCAAAATGCACTTAGAGACTTAATTTTTTTTTTAAAAGAAGCGCAATGAAAAATAATGAAAAAAAGGAAATCATGGCAATTTCGTAGGTCACGTGGTTCGGCCGCCATCTTGCTTTTAGTGCAATTTTCATCGTTTCCGACCCCATCCACCTTTGACAATCTTCTCCTCTGAAGATACTTGCACTAGAGAGCTGAAATTCATACTGAATGTAGCTGAGGTATTCTTTTCTTCAAATCGTAAAGTTGTAAGACCTAACCTTAATACTTTTTGTGCTGTGACCTTTCAAAGTTGACCAAAATCGAAAAATCGCCAAATTCAAGGGCAGATAACTCAAAAACCGGACCTTAGAATTCAATGATTTTTGCATGAGAGTTAGACATTGGCAAGGTCTTTAAGATAAAAGAATAAAATCGATCGCGAACAGTCATTTCCGGTCCTGAGGAAGGGTCAAACTTTGCATTCTGGAAAACGAGTGTTTTGGTGGGTATGTTTGAAAAACTCTTGTAAACCAACGACACATGATAAATACTTGTTCTATATATCAAATGAAAGATAAAACATCATACAATCTTGGATAAATCTCATTAAAATTAGATTAAACATTAACATTGAAATTCTGAGCATTTAAATGTGTTCAATCCAACTTTCGTTTTGAATGATTATGATACATTTGTGATTGAAAAACTGTAGTTCATTGGCAATAAAACACTAGGCAATATTTTATCTATCATCAAGCAGCAACAAGACTGTAGAACCTGAGATAATTCATGTTTGCAGCCATGTTGAATTTTCTGTAAAGGCTTAAACTTTAAATATCAAGTGAAATATGGTCATTTTGATAATGTATTAGTTACTGTTTACCTCTTAGACAAAAACCCATGTGAAGGTCAAACAGTATGTGAAGGTCAAACAGGAATCTTGAAGACCTAAGTACTGCCGCGGCAGTCCTAGTTATTATTATTAGGTCTTCAAGACAAAGTCGTGAAGACCTATTGTTTTTATCCGATTTCTTCAAGTTTATTATTATTATTATTATTATTTGTACTTTTTTTGTTGAAACGATTCTGACCAAACGGCTGCTCCAATTTCGCCCAAACTTGACATGCAGATAGCCCATAACCTGGAATCGACGTGCGAAGCTTTTGGGCAAAATCGGTTCATTCATTAAGGGTCCAGTTCGAATCCAAAATCGAAAATTTAACATTGATTTTTTTTTCAAAATGCACTTAGAGACTTAATTTTTTTTTTAAAAGAAGCGCAATGAAAAATAATGAAAAAAAGTAAATCATTGCAAATTCGTAGGTCACGTGGTTCGGCCGCCATCTTGCTTTTAGTGCAATTTTCATCGTTTCCGACCCCACCCACCTTTGACAATCTTCTCCTCTGAAGATACTTGCACTACAGAGCTGAAATTCATACTGAATGTAGCTGAGGTATTGTTTTCTTTAAATCGTAAAGTTGTAAGACCTAACCTTAATACTTTTTGTGCTGTGACCATTCAAAGTTGACCAAAATCTGAAAATCACCAACTTCAAGGGCAGATAACTCAAAAACCAGACCTTAGAACTTAATGATTTTTTAATGAGAGTTAGACATCAGCAAGGTCTTAAAGCTAAAAGAATAAAATCGCTCGCGAACAGTCACTTCCGGTCAGGAGGAAGGGTCAAACTTTGCATTTTAAAAAGTCATGTTTTGGTCTGTATGGTTTAAACCTCTTTAACAAACATGCATGTGAAGGTCAAACATGCATGTGAAGGTCAAACAGTATGTGAAGGTCAAAGAGGAATCTTGAAGACCTAAGTACTGCCGCGGCAGTCCTAGTTATTATTATTATTATTTGTACTTTTTTTGTTGAAACGATTCTGACCAAACGGCTGCTCCAAATTCGCCCAAACTTGACATGCAGATACCTCTTAACCTGGAATCGACGTGCGAAGCTTTTGGGCAAAATCGGTTCATTCATTAAGGGTCCAGTTCGAATCCAAAATCGAAAATTTAACATTGATTTTTTTTTCAAAATGCACTTAGAGACTTAATTTTTTTTTTGAAACAAGCGCAATGAAAAATAATGACAAAAAGTAAATCATGGCAAATTCGTAGGTCACGTGCTTCGGCCGCCATCTTGCTTTTAGTACAATTTTCATCGTTTCCGACCCCACCGACCTTTGACAATCTTCTCCTCTGAAGATACTTGCACTAGAGAGCTGAAATTCATACTGAATGTAGCTGAAGTATTGTAGATTTCAATTCATAAAGTTGTAAGACCTAACCTTAATACTTTTTGTGCTGTGACCTTTCAAAGTTGACCAAAATCGCAAAATCGCCAACTTCAAGGGCAGATAACTCAAAAACCAGACCTTAGAACTGAATGATTTTCGCATGAGAGTTAGACATCAGCAAGGTCTTTAAGTTAAAAGAATAAAATCGCTCGCGAACAGTCACTTCCGGTCAGGAGGAAGGGTCAAACTTTGCATTTAAAAAAGTCATGTTTTGGTCTGTATGGTTTAAACCTCTTTAACAAACATGCATGTGAAGGTCAAACATGCATGTGAAGGTCAAACAGTATGTGAAGGTCAAACAGGAATCTTGAAGACCTAAGTACTGCCGCGGCAGTCCTAGTTAGGTCTTCAAGACAAAGTCTGGAAGACCTATTGTTATTATCCGATTTCTTCAAGTTCTTTTCCTTATTATTATTTGTACTTTTTTTGTGACAGAGCTACAGCCGAAACGGCTGCTCCAAATTCAACCAAACTTGGCATGCAGATACCCCTTACCCTGGAATCGACGTGCGAAGCTTTTGGGCAAAATCGGTTCATTCATTAAGGGTCCAGTTCGAATCCAAAATCGAAAATTTAACATTGATTTTTTTTTCTAAATGCACTTAGAGACTTAATTTTTTTTTTAAAAGAAGCGCAATGAAAAATAATGAAAAAAAGGAAATCAGGACAAATTCGTAGGTCACGTGCTTTGGCCGCCATTTTGCTTTTAGTGCAATTTTCACCGTTTCTGACCCCACCCACCTTTGACAATCTTCTCCTCTGAAGATACTTGCACTACAGAGCTGAAATTCATACTGAATGTAGCTGAGGTATTGTTTTCTTCAAATCGTAAAGTTGTAAGACCTAACCTTAATACTTTTTGTGCTGTGACCTTTCAAAGTTGACCAAAATCGCAAAATCACCAACTTCAAGGGCAGATAACTCAAAAACCAGACCTTAGAACTTAATGATTTTTGCATGAGAGTTAGACATCAGCAAGGTCTTTAAGTTAAAAGAATAAAATCGCTCGCGAACAGTCATTTCCGGTCACGAGGAAGGGTCAAACTTTGTATATGGAAATGTGGTGTTTTGCTGGGTATGTTTGAACCCTCTTTAACAAAGATGCATGTGAAGGTCAAACATGCATGTGAAGGTCAAACAGTATGTGAAGGTCAAACAGGAATCTTGAAGACCTAAGTACTGCCGCGGCAGTCCTAGTTAGGTCTTCAAGACAAAGTCGTGAAGACCTATTGTTTTTATCCGATTTCTTCAAGTTCTTTTTTTTTTCTATTATTATTATTATTTGTACTTTTTTTGTGACAAAGATTCTGACCAAACGGCTGCTCCAAATTCGCCCAAACTTGACATGCAGATACCTCTTAACCTGGAATCGACATGCTAAGCTTTTGGACAAAATCGACTCGTACATTAAGGGTCCAGTTCGAATCCAAAATCGAAAATTTAACATTGATTTTTTTTTCAAAATGCACTAAGAGACTTAAATTTTTTTTTAAAACAAGCGCAATGAAAAATAATGAAAAAAAGGAAATCAGGACAAATTCGTAGGTCACTTGCTTTGGCCGCCATTTTGCTTTTAGTGCAATTTTCACCGTTTCCGACCCCACCCGCCTTTGACAATCTTCTCCTCTGAAGATACTTGCACTACAGAGCTGAAATTCATACTGAATGTAGCTGGAGTATTGTTGACAAAAGTTTTTAAGTTTAATGGTGCTAACGTTAATACTTTTTGTGCTGTGACCTTTCAAAGTTGACCAAAATCGAAAAATCGCCAACTTCAAGGGCAGATAACTCAAAAACCAGACCTTAGAATTCAATGATTTTTGCATGAGAGTTAGACATTGGCAAGGTCTTCAAAATAAAAGAATAAAATCGATCGCGAACAGTCATTTCCGGTCCTGAGGAAGGGTCAAACTTTGCATTTTGAAAAACGGGTGTTTTGGTGGGTATGTTTGAAAAACTCTTGTAAACCAACGACACATGATAAATACTTGTTCTATATATCAAATGAAAGATAAAAGATCATGCAATCTTGGATAAATCTCATTAAAATTAGATTAAACATTAACATTGAAATTCGGAGCATTTAAATGTGGTCAATCCTACTTTCGTTTTGAATGATTATGATACATTTATGATTGAAAAACTGTAGATCATTGGCAATAAAACACTAGGCAATGTTTTATCTATCATCAGGCAGCAACAAGACTGTATAACCTGAGATGATTCATGTTTGCAGCCATGTTGAATTTTCTGTAAAGGCTTAAACTTTGAATATCAAGTGAAATATGGTAATTTTGATAATGTATTAGTTACTGTTTACCTCTTAGACAAAAAGCCATGTGAAGGTCAAACAGTATGTGAAGGTCAAACAGGAATCTTGAAGACCTAAGTACTGCCGCGGCAGTCCTAGTTAGGTCTTCAAGACAAAGTCGTGAAGACCTATTGTTTTTATCCGATTTCTTCAAGTTTTTTTTTTTTTTTTTTTTTTTTATTATTATTTGTACTTTTTTTGTGAACAAGCTGCAGCCCAAACGGCTGCTCCAAATTCGCCCAAACTTGGCATGCAGATAGCCCTTACCCTGGAATCGATAAACTAAGCTTTTGGGCAAAATCGGCTCGTACATTAAAGGTCCAGTTCGAATCCAAAGTCGAAAATTTAACATTGATTTTTTTTTCAAAATGCACTTAGAGACTTGAATTTTTTTTTAAAAGAAGCGCAATGAAAAATAATGAAAAAAAGGAAATCAGGACAAATTCGTAGGTCACCTGCTTTGGCCGCCATCTTGCTTTTAGTGCATTTTCGACCTTTTCCGACCCCACCCGCCTTTGACAATCTTCTTCTCTGAAGATACTTGCACTACAGAGCTGTTATTCATACTGAATGTAGCTGAAGCATTGTAGTTTAAAATCTTTTCTTTTAAAGTACTTAACTACAATACTTTTTGTGCTGTGACCTTTCAAAGTTGACCAAAATCTCAAAATCGCAAACTTCAAGGGCAGATAACTAAAAAACCAGACCTTAGAACTTAATGATTTTTGCATGAGAGTTAGACATGAGCAAGGTCTTCAAGATAAAAGAATAAAATCGCTCGCGAACAGTCACTTCCGGTCAGGAGGAAGGGTCAAACTTTGCATATTAAAAAGTGATGTTTTGGTCGGCATGGTTTAAACCTTTTTACCAAACATGCATGTGAAGGTCAAACATGCATATGAAGGTCAAACAGTATGTGAAGGTCAAAGAGGAATCTTGAAGACCTAAGTACTGCCGCGGCAGTCCTAGTTATTATTATTATTATTTGTACTTTTTTTGTGAGAAAGCTCCAGCTCAAACGGCTGCTCCAAATTTGACAAAACTTGGCATGCAGATAGCCCTTACCCTGGAATCGACGTGCGAAGCTTTTGGGCAAAATCGGTACATTCATTAACGGTCCAGTTCGAATCCAAAATCGAAAATTTAACATTGATTTTTTTTTCAAAATGCACTTAGAGACTTAAGTTTTTTTTTAAAAGAAGCGCAATGAAAAATAATGAAAAAAAGTAAATCATGGCAAATTCGTAGGTCACGTGCTTTGGCCGCCATTTTCCTTTTAGTGCAATGTTCACCGTTTCTGACCCCACCCGCCTTTGACAATCTTCTCCTCTGAAGATACTTGCACTACAGAGCTGAAATTCATACTGAATGTAGCTGAGGTATTGCTTTCTTCAAATCGTAAAGTTGTAAGACCTAACCTTAATACTTTTTGTGCTGTGACCTTTCAAAGTTGACCAAAATCTCAAAATCACCAACTTCAAGGGCAGATAACTAAAAAACCAGACCTTAGAACTTAATGATTTTTGCATGAGAGTTAGACATCAGCAAGGTCTTTAAGTTAAAATAATAAAATCGCTCGCGAACAGTCACTTCCGGTCAGGAGGAAGGGTCAAACTTTGCATTTTAAAAAGTCATGTTTTGGTCTGTATGGTTTAAACCTCTTTAACAAACATGCATGTGAAGGTCAAACATGCATGTGAAGGTCAAACAGTATGTGAAGGTCAAAGAGGAATCTTGAAGACCTAAGTACTGCCGCGGCAGTCCTAGTTAGGTCTTCAAGACAAAGTCGTGAAGACCTATTGTTTTTATCCGATTTCTTCAAGTTTATTATTATTAGGTCTTCAAGACAAAGTCGTGAAGACCTATTGTTTTTATCCGATTTCTTCAAGTTTATTATTAGGTCTTCAAGACAAAGTCGTGAAGACCTATTGTTTTTATCCGTTTTCTTCAAGTTTTTTTTTTTTTTTTTTATTATTATTATTTGTACTTTTTTTGTGAGGACGCTACAGCGCAAATGGCTGCTTCAAATTTGACAAAACTTGGCATGCAGATAGCCCTTACCCTGGAATCGACGTGCGAAGCTTTTGGGCAAAATCGGTTCATTCATTAAGGGTCCAGTTCGAATCCAAAATCGAAAATTTAACATTGATTTTTTTTTCAAAATGCACTTAGAGACTTAATTTTTTTTTTAAAGAAGCGCAATGAAAAATAATGAAAAAAAGTAAATCAGGGCAAATTCGTAGGTCACGTGGTTCGGCCGCCATCTTGCTTTTAGTGCAATTTTCAGCGTTTCCGACCCCACCCACCTTTGACAATCTTCTCCTCTGAAGATACTTGCACTAGAGAGCTGAAATTCATACTGAATGTAGCTGAAGTATTGTAGATTTGAATTCCTAAAGTTGTTAAATCTAACCTTAATACTTTTTGTGCTGTGACCTTTCAAAGTTGACCAAAATCGAAAAATCGAAAAATTCAAGGGCACATAACTCAAAAACCAGACAATAGAACTTAATGATTTTTACATGAGAGTTAGACATGAGCAAGGTCGTCAAGATAAAAGAATAAAATCGCTCGCGAACAGTCACTTCCGGTCAGGAGGAAGGGTCAAACTTTGCATATTAAAAAGTTATGTTATGGTCGGTATGGTTTAAACCTCTTTAACAAACATTGATGTGAAGGTCAAACATGCATGTGAAGGTCAAACAGTATGTGAAGGTCAAACAGGAATCTTGAAGACCTAAGTACTGCCGCGGCAGTCCTAGTTAGGTCTTCAAGACAAAGTCGTGAAGACCTATTGTTATTATCCGATTTCTTCAAGTTTATTATTATTATTTGTACTTTTTTTGTGAGGACGCTACAGCTCAAACGGCTGCTCCAAATTTGACAAAACTTGGCATGCAGATAGCCCTTACCCTGGAATCGACGTGCGAAGCTTTTGGGCAAAATCGGTTCATTCATTAAGGGTCCAGTTCGAATCCAAAATCGAAAACTTAACATTGATTTTTTTTTCAAAATGCACTTAGAGACTTAATTTTTTTTTTAAAAGAAGCGCAATGAAAAATAATGAAAAAAAGTAAATCATGGCAAATTCGTAGGTCACGTGCTTTGGCCGCCATTTTGCTTTTAGTGCAATTTTCACCGTTTCTGACCCCACCCGCCTTTGACAATCTTCTCCTCTGAAGATACTTGCACTACAGAGCTGAAATTCATACTGAATGTAGCTGAGGTATTGTTTTCTTCAAATCCTAAAGTTGTCAGACCTAACCTTAATACTTTTTGTGCTGTGACCTTTCAAAGTTGACCAAAATCTCAAAATCGCCAACTTCAAGGGCACATAACTCGAAAACCAGACCATAGAACATGATGATTTTTGTATGAGAGTTAGACATTAGCAAGATCTTCAAGATAAAGCAATAAAATCGATCGCGAACAGTCATTTCCGGTTCTGAGGAAGGGTCAAACTTTGCTTTTTGGAAAACGGGTGTTTTGGTGGGTATGTTTGAAAAACTCTTGTAAACCAACGACACATGATAAATACTTGTTCTATATATCAAATGAAAGATACAAAATCATACAATCTTGGATAAATCTCATTAAAATTAGATTAAACATTAACATTGAATTTGGAGCATTTAAATGTGGTCAATCCTTCTTTCGTTTGGAATGATTCTGATATAAGAATGATTGAAACATTGTAGTTCATTGGCAATAAAACACTAGGCAATGTTTTATCTATCATCAGGCAGCAACAAGACTGTATAACCTGAGATGATTCATGTTTGCAGCCATGTTGAATTTTCTGTAAAGGCTTAAACGTTGAATATCAAGTGAAATGTGGTCATTTTGATAATGTATTAGTTACTGTTTACCCCTTAGACAAAAAGTCATGTGAAGGTCAAACAGTGTGTGAAGGTCAAACAGGAATCTTGAAGACCTAAGTACTGCCGCGGCAGTCCTAGTTAGGTCTTCAAGACAAAGTCTGGAAGACCTATTGTTATTATCCGATTTCTTCAAGTTTATTATTATTATTTGTACTTTTTTTGTGAGGACGCTACAGCTCAAACGGCTGCTTCAAATTTGACAAAACTTGGCATGCAGATAGCCCTTACCTTGGAATCGACGTGCGAAGCTTTTGGGCAAAATCGGTTCATTCATTAAGGGTCCAGGTCGAATCCAAAATCGAAAATTTAACATTGATTTTTTTTTCAAAATGCACTTAGAGACTTAATTTTTTTTTTAAAAGAAGCGCAATGAAAAATAATCAAAAAAAGGAAATCATGGCAAATTCGTAGGTCACGTGCGTCGGCCGCCATCTTGCTTTTAGTGCAATTTTCATCGTTTCCGACCCCACCCACCTTTGACAATCTTCTCCTCTGAAGATACTTGCACTAGAGAGCTGAAATTCATACTGAATGTAGCTGAGGTGTTGTTTTCTTCAATTCCTAAAGTTGTAAGACCTAACCTTAATACTTTTTGTGCTGTGACCTTTCAAAGTTGACCAAAATCTCAAAATCGCCAACTTCAAGGGCAGATAACTCGAAAACCAGACCATAGAACATGATGATTTTTGTATGAGAGTTAGACATTAGCAAGATCTTCAAGAT
This sequence comes from Steromphala cineraria, assembly GCA_916613615.1. Classification (NCBI taxonomy): domain Eukaryota; kingdom Metazoa; phylum Mollusca; class Gastropoda; order Trochida; family Trochidae; genus Steromphala; species Steromphala cineraria. The sequence goes on from OU744720.1 coordinate 51,561,441, forward strand.
AAAGCAATAAAATCGATCGCGAACAGTCATTTCCGGTCCTGAGGAAGGGTCAAACTTTGCATTTTGGAAAACAGGTGTTTTGGTGGGTATGTTTGAAAAACTCTTGTAAACCAACGACACATGATAAATACTTGTTCTATATATCAAATGAAAGATAAAAAATCATACAATCTTGGATAAATCTCATTAAAATTAGATTAAACATTAACATTGAAATTCGGAGCATTTAAATGTGGTCAATCCTACTTTCGTTTTGAATGATTATGATACATTTATGATTGAAAAACTGTAGTTCATTGGCAATAAAACACTAGGCAATGCTTTATCTATCATCAGGCAGCAGCAACACTTTATAACCTGAGATGATTCATGTTTGCAGCCATGTTGAATTTTCTGTAAAGGCTTAAACGTTGAATATCAAGTGAAATATGGTAATTTGGATAATGTATTAGTTACTGTTTACCTCTTAGACAAAAAGCCATGTGAAGGTCAAACAGTATGTGAAGGTCAAACAGGAATCTTGAAGACCTAAGTACTGCCGCGGCAGTCCTAGTTAGGTCTTCAAGACAAAGTCGTGAAGACCTATTGTTTTTATCCGATTTCTTCAAGTTTATTAGGTCTTCAGACGAAAGTCAAAGACCTATTGTTATTATCCGGATTTTTATTATTATTATTATTATTCTTATTATTTGTACCGATTTTGTGACAGTGATTCTGACTTAACCAATCAATCGATTTTCATGAAACTTTCAGGACTGAAAGAATATCACCTGAACTGGCTCTGCGAAGCTTTTGAATTTCTAATTTCCATTTGTTCTTGAGTTATCTCCCTTTGAAGTTGAAACTTCATACCTCAATTTCTCGAAAACTAAGAAAGATAATCGCACAAAACTTTCACCAAAATGTGGGCATCAACATACCCCATCAATTAAACCCATAGCCGTTTTCGGCCGTAATAATAGATTTTTGGCTATTTTCAAAAAACTGAAATTTTGGCGCGTTTTCGCGATTTTGACAGTATGCGTCTTTGAAATCTATCTCCTCATACACGGCAAGACATACATCAGTGTTTGATAGCTCAATTGAAAGCTGAAAGAATTACCAAGAGAAGTGTCGAGCTGATTTTTTAAAATTTTTTCTAGAACGTGAGTTATCTTCCCTTGAAAATAGACATTTTTTAATATGTTCATTTTTCATGTTACGTTCAAAGGGTCATTACTCTGTAAGGGAATGTCACATAAGAAATCTGTTTGATGCATTCTGTTCTACAAGGATTGTTGAACAACTTCACTACAGATTATTATTATATAAAAGTTGATATTAAAGGAAATATGTGGACATAAAGATATTTTTTACATTTTTCGGCGATTTTAACATCTTTCGAGGGTTATTTTACTTTGAGAATTTTAGTTTCAAAACTGTTACAGATAGAAATTTTATCATTGATGTTTTGTGAAGCAGATGTAATGAGTAGACGGAAAAAAATATCAACAAGTGATGATAAAAAAAATTCTGTCCATGACCAGTCCTTGAATATTGCGATTTTGGGAAAATCCTCATTTTTAGCACATTTCAAGGTTCCACAGTTTCTTTATTAATAAAGATATCTTTTAATTGATTGTGTTTTCTCATACGCCATTCCAAGCACAACTTTTGCTATGTTGTACTTTATCACAAAAATTTTGATAGTTAAGGAGATAGAAGGACCAACATGGAGTAGGGGTAAAAAAATCTTCAAATTTCAGTGTTTTCTTTACATTACAACGTTAAATCACATGTATCTCGAAAACGGTGGGAGATAATTTAACCAAATTTTTTTCTGCTACTAGGAATAATATTCTCTGAAGAATGATGTCATAGCTGACATTGGCCACCATGATGAATTTTTCTGAAAAGTCTTTAACACTGAATATCAAGTGGAATTTGGTCATTTTGATAATGTATTAGCTACTGTTTACCTCTTAGACAAAAAGTCATGTGAAGGTCAAACAGTATGTGAAGGTCAAAGAGGAATCTGAAGACCTAAGTATTGACGCGTCAATCCTAGTTAGGTCTTCAAGACAAAGTCGTGAAGACCTATTGTTTTTATCCGATTTCTTCAAGTTTATTAGGTCTTCAAGACAAAGTCGTGAAGACCTATTGTTTTTATCCGATTTCTTCAAGTTTATTATTAGGTCTTCAAGACAAAGTCGTGAAGACCTATTGTTTTTATCCGATTTCTTCAAGTTTATTATTATTATTATTATTATTATTATTATTATTTGTACTTTTTTTGTTGAAACGATTCTGACCAAACGGCTGCTCCAATTTCGCCCAAACTTGACATGCAGATACCTCTTAACCTGGAATCGACGTGCGAAGCTTTTGGGCAAAATCGGTTCATTCATTAAGGGTCCAGGTCGAATCCAAAATCGAAAATTTAACATTGATTTTTGTTTCAAAATGCACTTAGAGACTTAATTTTTTTTTAAAAGAAGCGCAATGAAAAATAATGAAAAAAAGGAAATCATGGCAATTTCGTAGGTCACGTGGTTCGGCCGCCATCTTGCTTTTAGTGCAATTTTCATCGTTTCCGACCCCATCCACCTTTGACAATCTTCTCCTCTGAAGATACTTGCACTAGAGAGCTGAAATTCATACTGAATGTAGCTGAGGTATTGTTTTCTTGAATTCATAAAGTTGTAAGACCTAAACTTAATACTTTTTGTGCTGTGACCTTTCAAAGTTGACCAAAATCGAAAAATCCCCAACTTCAAGGGCAGATTTCTCAAAAACCGGACCTTAGAATTCAATGATTTTTGCATGAGAGTTAGACATTGGCAAGGTCTTTAAGATAAAAGAATAAAATCGATCGCGAACAGTCATTTCCGGTCCTGAGGAAGGGTCAAACTTTGCATTTTGGAAAACGGGTGTTTTGGTGGGTATGTTTGAAAAACTCTTGTAAACCAACGACACATGATAAATACTTGTTCTATATATCAAATGAAAGATAAAAGATCATACAATCTTGGATAAATCTCATTAAAATTAGATTAAACATTAACATTGAAATTCGGAGCATTTAAATGTGTTCACTCCTACTTTCGTTTTGAATGATTATGATACATTTATGATTGAAAAACTGTAGTTCATTGGCAATAAAACACTAGGCAATGTTTTATCTATCATCAGGCAGCAACAAGACTGTATAACCTGAGATGATTCATGTTTGCAGCCATGTTGAATTTTCTGTAAAGGCTTAAACGTTGAATAGCAAGTGAAACATGGTAATTTAGATAATGTATTAGTTACTGTTTACCTCTTAGACAAAAAGCCATGTGAAGGTCAAACAGTATGTGAAGGTCAGACAGGAATCTTGAAGACCTAAGTACTGCCGCGGCAGTCCTAGTTATTATTATTATTATTATTATTTGTACTTTTTTTGTGAGAAAGCTCCAGCTCAAACGGCTGCTCCAAATTTGACAAAACTTGGCATGCAGATAGCCCTTACCCTGGAATCGACGTGCGAAGCTTTTGGGCAAAATCGGTTCATTCATTAAGGGTCCAGTTCGAATCCAAAATCCAAAATTTAACATTGATTTTTTTTTCAAAATGCACTTAGAGACTTAATTTTTTTTTTAAAAGAAGCGCAATGAAAAATAATGAAAAAAAGGAAATCAGGACAAATTCGTAGGTCACGTGCTTTGGCCGCCATTTTGCTTTTAGTGCAATTTCGCGATGTTGACAGTGCTCGTCTTTGAAAACTATCTCCTCATTAACGACAAGACATAGAGCAGAGTTTGATAGCTTAAATAAAAGCTAAAAGAACTGCCAAGAAAGTAGCGAGCCGTTTTTTTGAATTTTGATCTAGAACGCGAGTTATCTGCCCTTGAAAATGGACATTTTTTAAAAGCATCATTTTTCATGTTACGTTCAAAGGGACATTACTCTGTAAGGAAATGTCAAATAAGAAATCTGTTTGATGCATTCTGTTCCACAATGATTGTTGAACAGATTCACTACAGATTATTATTATATAAAATTTGATATTAAAGGAAATATGTGGACATAAAGAAATTTTTTACATTTTTCGGCGACTTTAACATTTATCGAGGGTTATTTTACTTTGAGAATTTTCGTTTCAAAATTGTTACAGATAGAAATTTTATCATTAATGTTTTGTGAAGCAGATGTAATGAGTAGACAGAAAAAAATATCAACAAGTCATGAACAATTTTTTTCGGTCCATGACCGGTCCTTGAATATTGCGATTTTTGGAAAATCCTCATTTTTAGCACATTTCACAGTTCCACAGTTTCTTTATTAAAAAAGTTATCATTAAATTGATTGTATTTTCACATGCGCCATTCCAAGCACAACTTTAGCTATGTTGTACTCTATCATAAAAATTTTGATAGTTAAGGAGATAGAAGGACCAACATGGAGTAGGGGTAAAAAAATCTTCAAATTTCAGTGTTTTCTTTACATTACAACGTTAAATCACATGTATCTCGAAAACGGTGGGAGATAATTTAACCAAATTTTTTTCTGCTACTAGCAATAATATTCTCTGAAGAATGATGTCATAGCTGACATTGGCCACCATGATGAATTTTTCTGAAAAGTCTTTAACACTGAATATCAAGTGGAATTTGGTCATTTTGATAATGTATGAGCTACTGTTTACCTCTTAGACAAAAAGTCATGTGAAGGTCAAACAGTATGTGAAGGTCAAAGAGGAATCTTGAAGACCTAAGTACTGCCGCGGCAGTCCTAGTTATTATTATTATTTGTACTTTTTTTGTCCAAACGATTCTGACCAAACGGCTGCTCCAATTTCGCCCAAACTTGGCATGCAGATACCCCTTACCCTGGAATCGACATGCGAAGCTTTTGGGCAAAATCGACTCGTACATTAAAGGTCCAGTTCGAATCCAAAATCGAAAATTTAACATTGATTTTTTTTTCAAAATGCACTTAGAGACTTAAATATTTTTTTAAAAGAAGCGCAATGAAAAATAATGAAAACAAGCAAATCATGACAAATTCGTAGGTCACGTGGTTCGGCCGCCATCTTGCTTTTAGTGCAATTTTCATCGTTTCCGACCCCACCCACCTTTGACAATCTTCTCCTCTGAAGATACTTGCACTAGAGAGCTGAAATTCATACTGAATGTAGCTGAGGTATTGTTTTCTTCAATTCCTAAAGTTGCAAGACCTAACCTTAATACTTTTTGTGCTGTGACCTTTCAAAGTTGACCAAAATCTGAAAATCACCAACTTAAAGGGCACATAACTAAAAAACCAGACCTTAGAACTTAATGATTTTTGCATGAGAGTTAGACATCAGCAAGGTCTTTAAGTTAAAAGAATAAAATCGCTCGCGAACAGTCATTTCCGGTCACGAGGAAGGGTCAAACTTTGTATATGGAAAAGTGGTGTTTTGCTTAGTATGTTTGAACCCTCTTTAACAAACATGCATGTGAAGGTCAAACATGCATGTGAAGGTCAAACAGTATGTGAAGGTCAAACAGGAATCTTGAAGACCTAAGTACTGCCGCGGCAGTCCTAGTTAGGTCTTCAAGACAAAGTCTGGAAGACCTATTGTTATTACACTTATTCTTCAAGTTTATTATTATTTGTACTTTTTTTGTGAGAACGATTCTGACCAAACGGCTGCTCCAATCTCGCCCAAACTTGACATGCAGATACCTCTTAACCTGGAATCGACGTGCGAAGCTTTTGGGCAAAATCGGTTCATTCATTAAGGGTCCAGGTCGAATCCAAAATCGAAAATTTAACATTGATTTTTTTTTCAAAATGCACTTAGAGACTTAATTTTTTTTTTAAAAGAAGCGCAATCAAAAATAATGAAAAAAAGTAAATCATGGCAAATTCGTAGGTCACGTGGTTCGGCCGCCATCTTGCTTTTAGAGCAATTTTCATCGTTTCCGACCCCACCCACCTTTGACAATCTTCTCCTCTGAAGATACTTGCACTAGAGAGCTGAAATTCATACTGAATGTAGCTGAGGTATTGTTTTCTTCAATTCCTAAAGTTGTAAGACCTAACCTTAATACTTTTTGTGCTGTGACCTTTCAAAGTTGACAAAAATCTGAAAATCACCAACTTCAAGGGCACATAACTCAAAAACCAGACCTTAGAACTTAATGATTTTTGCATGAGAGTTAGACATTAGCAAGGTCTTTAAGATAAAAGAATAAAATCGCTCGCGAACAGTTATTTCCGGTCCTGAGGAAGGGTCAAACTTTGCATTTTGGAAAACAGGTGTTTTGGTGGGTATGTTTGAAAAACTCTTGTAAACCAACGACACATGATAAATACTTGTTCTATATATCAAATGAAAGATAAAAGATCATACAATCTTGGATAAATCTCATTAAAATTAGATTAAACATTAACATTGAAATTCGGAGCATTTAAATGTGGTCAATCCTACTTTCGTTTTGAATGATTATGATACATTTATGATTGAAAAACTGTAGTTCATTGGCAATAAAACACTAGGCAATGCTTTATCTATCATCAGGCAGCAGCAACACTTCATAACCTGAGATGATTCATGTTTGCAGCCATGTTGAATTTTCTGTAAAGGCTTAAACGTTGAATATCAAGTGAAATATGGTCATTTGGATAATGTATTAGTTACTGTTCACCTCTGAGACAAAAAGCCATGTGAAGGTCAAACAGTATGTGAAGGTCAAACAGGAATCTTGAAGACCTAAGTACTGCCGCGGCAGTCCTAGTTAGGTCTTCAGACGAAAGTCAAAGACCTATTGTTATTATCCGGATTTTTATTATTATTATTATTATTCTTATTATTTGTACCGATTTTGTTAGAGCGATTCTGACCTAACCAATCGATCGATTTTCATGAAACTTTCAGGACTGATAGAGTATCACGAGAACTGGCTCTGCGAAGCTTTTGAATCTCGAATTTCAATTTGTGCTAGAGTTATCTCCCTTTGAAGTTGAAACTTCATACCTCAATTTCTCGAAAACTAAGAAAGATAATCGCACAAAACTTTCACCAAAATGTGGGCATCAACATTCCCCATCAAATAAGCACATAGCCGTTTTCGGCCGTAATAATAGATTTTTGGCTATTTTCAAAAAACTGAAATTTTGGCCCAGTTTCGCGATTTTGACAGTACTCGTCTTTGAAAATCATCTCCTCATTAACGGCAAGACATACAGCAGTGTTTGATAGCTCAAATGAAAGCTAAAAGAACTGCCAAGAAAGTGTCGAGCCGTTTTTTTGAATTTTGATCTACAACGTGAGTTATCTGCCCTTGGATATTGACTTTTTTTAAAAGCATAATTTTTCATGTTACGTTCAAAGGGACATTACTCTGTAAGGAAATGTCAAAAATGAAATCTGTTTCATGCATTCTGTTCTACAATGATAGATGAACAAGTTTACTACACGTCATTATTATATAAAAGTTGATATTAAAGGAAATATGTGGACATAAAGAGATTTTTTACATTTTTCGGCGATTTTAACATCTTTCGAGGGTTATTTTACTTTGAGAATTTTTGTTTCAAAACTGTTACAGATAGAAACTTTATCATTGATGTTTTGTGAAGCAGATGTAATGAGTAGACGGAAAAAAATATCAACAAACGATGATAAAAAAAATTCTGTCCATGACCGGTCCTTGAATATTGCGATTTTGGGAAAATCCTCATTTTTAGCACATTTCAAGGTTCCACAGTTTCTTTATTAATAAAGATATCTTTTAATTGATCGTATTTTCACATACGCCATTCCAAGCACAACTTTTGCTATGTTGTACTTTATCATAAAAATTTTGATAGTTAAGGAGATAGAAGGACCAACATGGAGTAGGGGTAAAAAAATCTTCAAATTTCAGTGTTTTCTTTACATTACAACGTTAAATCACATGTATCTCGAAAACGGTGGGAGATAATTTAACCAAATTTTTTTCTGCTACTAGGAATAATATTCTCTGAAGAATGATGTCATAGCTGACATTGGCCACCATGATGAATTTTTCTGAAAAGTCTTTAACACTGAATATCAAGTGGAATTTGGTCATTTTGATAATGTATTAGCTACTGTTTACCTCTTAGACAAAAAGTCATGTGAAGGTCAAACAGTATGTGAAGGTCAAAGAGGAATCTGAAGACCTAAGTATTGACGCGTCAATCCTAGTTAGGTCTTCAGACGAAAGTCAAAGACCTATTGTTCTTATCCGGATTTTTATTATTATTATTTGTACGATTTTGTGACAGCGATTCTGACCTAACCAATCGATCGATTTTCATGAAACTTTCAGGACTAATAGAGTATCACGAGAACTGGCTATGCGAAGCTTTTGAATTTCGAATTTCTATTTGTGCTAGAGTTATCTCCCTTTGAAGTTGAAACTTCATACCTCAATTTCTCGAAAAGTAAGAAAGATAATCGCACAAAACTTTCACCAAAATGTGGGCATCAACATTACCCATCAAATAAGCACATAGCCGTTTTCGGCCGTAATAATAGATGTTTGGCTATTTTCAAAAAACTGAAATTTTGGCGCAATTTCGCGATTTTGACAGTACGCGTCTTTGAAAATCTTCTTCTCATTAACGGCAAGACAAACAGCAGTGTGTGATAGCTCAAATGAAAGCTAAAAGAACTGCCAAGAACGTCACGAGCCCCTTTTTTTGAATTTCGATCTAAAACGTGAGTTATCTGCCTTTGAAAATGGACATGTTTTTAAAGCATCATTTTTCATGTTACATTCAAAGGGACATTACTCAGTAAGGGAATGTCAGATAAGAAATCTGTTGGATGCATTCTATTTTACAATGATTGTTGAACAAATTCACTACAGATCTTTATTATGTAAAAGTTGATAGTAAAGGAAATATGTGGACATAAACAGATTTCTTACATTTTTCGGCGATTTTAACATCTTTCGAGGGTTATTTTACTTTGAGAATTTTAGTTTCAAAACTGTTACAGATAGAAATTTTATCATTGATGTTTTGTGAAGCAGATGTAATGAGTAGACGGAAAAAAATATCAACAAGTGATGATAAAAAAAATTCTGTCCATGACCAGTCCTTGAATATTGCGATTTTGGGAAAATCCTCATTTTTAGCACATTTCAAGGTTCCACAGTTTCTTTATTAATAAAGGTATCTTTTAATTGATTGTGTTTTCTCATACGCCATTCCAAGCACAACTTTTGCTATGTTGTACTTTATCATAAAAATTTTGATAGTTAAGGAGATAGAAGGACCAACATGGAGTAGGGGTAAATAAATCTTCAAATTTCAGTGTTTTCTTTACATTACAACGTTAAATCACATGTATCTCGAAAACGGTGGGAGATAATTTAACCAAATTTTTTTCTGCTACTAGGAATAATATTCTCTGAAGAATGATGTCATAGCTGACATTGGCCACCATGATGAATTTTTCTGAAAAGTCTTTAACACTGAATATCAAGTGGAATTTGGTCATTTTGATAATGTATTAGCTACTGTTTACCTCTTAGACAAAAAGTCATGTGAAGGTCAAACAGTATGTGAAGGTCAAAGAGGAATCTGAAGACCTAAGTATTGACGCGTCAATCCTAGTTAGGTCTTCAAGACAAAGTCGTGAAGACCTATTGTTTTTATCCGATTTCTTCAAGTTTATTAGGTCTTCAAGACAAAGTCGTGAAGACCTATTGTTTTTATCCGATTTCTTCAAGTTTATTATTATTATTATTATTATTAGGTCTTCAAGACAAAGTCGTGAAGACCTATTGTTTTTATCCGATTTCTTCAAGTTCTTTTTCTTTTTATTATTATTATTTGTACTTTTTTTGTGAACGAGCTGCAGCCCAAACGGCTGCTCCAAATTCGTCCAAACTTGGCATGCTCATAGCTCTTACTGAGGAATAGACATAATAAGCTTTTGGGCAAAATCGACTCGTACATTAAAGGTCCAGTTCGAATCCAAAATCGAAAATTTAACATTGATTTTTTTTTCAAAATGCACTTAGAGACTTAAATTTTTTTTTAAAAGAAGCGCAATGAAAAATAATGAAAAAAAGTAAATCATGGCAAATTCGTAGGTCACGTGGTTCGGCCGCCATCTTGCTTTTAGTGCAATTTTCATCGTTTCCGACCCCACCCACCTTTGACAATCTTCTCCTCTGAAGATACTTGCACTAGAGAGCTGAAATTCATACTGAATGTAGCTGAGGTATTGTTTTCTTCAATTCCTAAAGTTGTAAGACCTGACCGTAATACTTTTTGTTCTGTGACCTTTCAAAGTTGAAAAAAATCTGAAAATCACCAACTTCAAGGGCAGATAACTCAAAAACCAGACCTTGGAATTCAATGATTTTTGCATGAGAGTTAGACATTAGCAAGGTCTTCAAGATAAAAGAATAAAATCGATCGCGAACAGTCATTTCCGGTCACGAGGAAGGGTCAAACTTTGCATTTTGGAAAACGGGTGTTTTGGTGGGTATGTTTGAAAAACTCTTGTAAACCAACGACACATGATAAATACTTGTTCTATATATCAAATGAAAGATAAAAGATCATACAACCTTGGATAAATCTCATTAAAATCAGATTAAACATTAACATTGAAATTTCGGAGCATTTAAATGTGGTCAATCCTACTTTCGTTTTGAATGATTATGATACATTTATGATTGAAAAACTGTAGTTCATTGGCAATAAAACACTAGGCAATGCTTTATCTATCATCAGGCAGCAGCAACACTTTATAACCTGAGATGATTCATGTTTGCAGCCATGTTGAATTTTCTGTAAAGGCTTAAACGTTGAATATCAAGTGAAATATGGTAATTTGGATAATGTATTAGTTACTGTTTACCTCTTAGACAAAAAGCCATGTGAAGGTCAAACAGTATGTGAAGGTCAAACAGGAATCTTGAAGACCTAAGTACTGCCGCGGCAGTCCTAGTTATTAGGTCTTCAAGACAAAGTCTAGAAGACCTATTGTTATTATCCGGATTATTATTAGGTCTTCAAGACGAAAGTCTGAAGACCTATTGTTAGGTCTTCAAGACGAAAGTCTGAAGACCTATTGTTATCGTCCGGATTATTATTATTATTATTTGGACGTTTTTTGTTCAGTCATTTCTGAAGTTATCAACGAACAGATTTTCATGAAACTTTCAGGGATTGTAGAGTATGACCTAACTTAGACATGCACGAGCCAGATTTTTAAATTTCGATTTGGGTTTTGAGTTATCTCCCCTTAAACGAAAAACTTCAAACCTCAATTTCTCAGTAACTATGGGAGATAACTTCATAAAACTTTCACCAAAATGTGGGCAACACAATTCCCCATTGATTAAGCCCATAGCGGTTTACGGCCGTATAAATAGATTTTTTTCTATTTTCGAAAAACTGAAATTTTGGTGAAATTTCGCGGTTCTGAGGGTACGCGTTTTTGAAAATCTTCTCCTCACTAACGGTAATACATACAGACGCATGCTATAGCTCATTTGAAAGCTGAATGAATGCTGTTTAATCGATATTCACCTTTTAGCATCTATTTTCATCGGTTTTTGAGCTACAGCAATTTCAAAAATGATCTTTTGAAATTAAGGATTTTTACTCGTCACGTTCAAAGGGGCACCACTCTGTGAGGAAATGTCAAAATTGAAATCTGTTTGCTGCATTCTGTTCTACAATGATATTTGAACAAGATCACTACAGGTCATTATTATATAAAAGTTGATATTAAAGGAAATATGTGGACATAAAGAGATTTTTTACATTTTTCGGGGATTTTAACATTTTTCGAGGGTTATTTTACTTTGAGAATTTTTGTTTCAAAACTGTTTCAGATAGAAATTTTATCAGTGATGTTTTGTGAAGCAGATGTAATGAGTAGACGGAAAAAAATATCAACAAGTCATGATACAAATATTTCTGTCCATAAATCCTTGAATATTGCGTTTTTTGGAAAATCCTCATTTTTAGCACATTTCAAGGTTCCACAGTTTCTTTATTAAGAAAGATATCTTTTAATTGATTGTATTTTCCAATGCGATATTTCAAGCACAACTTTTGCTATGTTGTACTTTATCAAAACAATTTTGATAGTTAAGGAGCTAGAAGGACCAACATGGAGTAGGGGTCTATAGCTGACATTTGCCACCATGAATTTTTCTAAGAAGTCTTTAACACTGAATATCAAGTGGAATTTGGTCATTTTGATAATATATTAGTTACTCTTTACCTCTTAGACAAAAAGTCATGTGAAGGTCAAACACTATGTGAAGGTCAAAGAGGAATCTTGAAGACCTAAGTATTGACGCGTCAATCCTAGTTATTATTATTATTATTCTTATTATTTGTACCGATTTTGTGACAGTGATTCTGACTTAACCAATCAATCGATTTTCATGAAACTTTCAGGACTGAAAGAATATCACCTGAACTGGCTCTGCGAAGCTTTTGAATTTCTAATTTCCATTTGTTCTTGAGTTATCTCCCTTTGAAGTTGAAACTTCATACCTCAATTTCTCGAAAACTAAGAAAGATAATCGCACAAAACTTTCACCAAAATGTGGGCATCAACATACCCCATCAATTAAACCCATAGCCGTTTTCGGCCGTAATAATAGATTTTTGGCTATTTTCAAAAAACTGAAATTTTGGCGCGTTTTCGCGATTTTGACAGTACGCGTCTTTGAAATCTATCTCCTCATACACGGCAAGACATACATCAGTGTTTGATAGCTCAATTGAAAGCTGAAAGAATTACCAAGAGAAGTGTCGAACTGATTTTTTAAAAAAATTTCTAGAACGTGAGTTATCTTCCCTTGAAAATAGACATTTTTTAATAGGTTCATTTTTCATGTTACGTTCAAAGGGTCATTACTCTGTAAGGGAATGTCACATAAGAAATCTGTTTGATGCATTCTGTTCTACAAGGATTGTTGAACAACTTCACTACAGATTATTATTATATAAAAGTTGATATTAAAGGAAATATGTGGACATAAAGATATTTTTTACATTTTTCGGCGATTTTAACATCTTTCGAGGGTTATTTTACTTTGAGAATTTTAGTTTCAAAACTGTTACAGATAGAAATTTTATCATTGATGTTTTGTGAAGCAGATGTAATGAGTAGACGGAACAAAATATCAACAAGTGATGATAAAAAAAATTCTGTCCATGACCAGTCCTTGAATATTGCGATTTTGGGAAAATCCTCATTTTTAGCACATTTCAAGGTTCCACAGTTTCTTTATTAATAAAGATATCTTTTAATTGATTGTGTTTTCTCATACGCCATTCCAAGCACAACTTTTGCTATGTTGTACTTTATCATAAAAACTTTGATAGTTAAGGAGATAGAAGGACCAACATGGAGTAGGGGTAAAAAAATCTTCAAATTTCAGTGTTTTCTTTACATTACAACGTTAAATCACATGTATCTCGAAAACGGTGGGAGATAATTTAACCAAATTTTTTTCTGCTACTAGGAAAAATATTCTCTGAAGAATGATGTCATAGCTGACATTGGCCACCATGATGAATTTTTCTGAAAAGTCTTTAACACTGAATATCAAGTGGAATTTGGTCATTTTGATAATGTATTAGCTACTGTTTACCTCTTAGACAAAAAGTCATGTGAAGGTCAAACAGTATGTGAAGGTCAAAGAGGAATCTGAAGACCTAAGTATTGACGCGTCAATCCTAGTTAGGTCTTCAAGACAAAGTCTGGAAGACCTATTGTTTTTATCCGATTTCTTCAAGTTCTTATTATTATTATTATTTGTACAATTTTGTGAACGAGATACAGCCCAAACGGCTGCTCCAAATTCACCCAAACTTGGCATGCTGATAGCCCTTACCCTGGAATCGACATGCGAAGCTTTTGGGCAAAATCGGTTCTTTCATTAAGGGTCCAGTTCGAATCCAAAATCGAAAATTTAACATTGATTTTTTTTTCAAAATGCACTTAGAGACTTAATTTTTTTTTTTAAATTAGCGCAATGGAAAATAATGAAAAAAAGGAAATCATGGCAAATTCGTAGGTCACGTGGTTCGGCCGCCATCTTGCTTTTAGTGCAATTTTCATCGTTTCAGACCCCACCCACCTTTGACAATCTTCTCCTCTGAAGATACTTACACTAGAGAGCTGAAATTCATACTGAATGTAGCTGAGGTATTGTTTTCTTCAATTCCTAAAGTTGTAAGACCTAACCTTAATACTTTTTGTGCTGTGACCTTTCAAAGTTGACCAAAATCTGAAAATCACCAACTTCAAGGGCAGATAACTAAAAAACCAGACCTTAGAACTTAATGATTTTTCCATGAGAGTTAGACATCAGCAAGGTCTTTAAGTTAAAAGAATAAAATCGCTCGCGAACAGTCATTTTCGGTCAGGAGGAAGGGTCAAACTTTGCATTTTAAAAAGTCATGTTTTGTTCTGTATGGTTTAAACCTCTTTAACAAACATGCATGTGAAGGTCAAACATGCATGTGAAGGTCAAACAGTATGTGAAGGTCAAACAGGAATCTTGAAGACCTAAGTACTGCCGCGGCAGTCCTAGTTAGGTCTTCAAGACAAAGTCGTGAAGACCTATTGTTTTTATCCGATTTCTTCAAGTTTCTTATTATTATTATTATTTGTACTTTTTTTGTGAGAACGATTCTGACCAAACGGCTGCTCCAATTTCGCCCAAACTTGACATGAAGATACCTCTTAACCTGGAATCGACGTGCGAAGCTTTTGGGCAAAATCGGTTCATTCATTAAGGGTCCAGTTCGAATCCAAACTTGAAAATTTAACATTGATTTTTTTTTCAAAATGCACTTAGAGACTTAATTTTTTTTTTAAAAGAAGCGCAATGAAAAAAAATGAAAAAAAGGAAATCAGGACAAATTCGTAGGTCACGTGCTTTGGCCGCCATTTTGCTTTTAGTGCAATTTCGCGATGTTGACAGTGCTCGTCTTTGAAAACTATCTCCTCATTAACGACAAGACATAGAGCAGAGTTTGATAGCTTAAATAAAAGCTAAAAGAACTGCCAAGAAAGTAGCGAGCCGTTTTTTTGAATTTTGATCTAGAACGCGAGTTATCTGCCCTTGAAAATGGACATATTTTAAAAGCATCATTTTTCATGTTACGTTCAAAGGGACATTACTCTGTAAGGGAATGTCAAATAAGAAATCTGTTTGATGCATTCTGTTCCACAATGATTGTTGAACAGATTCACTACAGATTGTTATTATATAAAATTTGATATTAAAGGAAATATGTGGACATAAAGAAATTTTTTACATTTTTCGGCGACTTTAACATTTATCGAGGGTTATTTTACTTTGAGAATTTTCGTTTCAAAATTGTTACAGATAGAAATTTTATCATTAATGTTTTGTGAAGCAGATGTAATGAGTAGACAGAAAAAAATATCAACAAGTCATGAAAATTTTTTTTCGGTCCATGACCGGTCCTTGAATATTGCGATTTTTGGAAAATCCTCATTTTTAGCACATTTCACAGTTCCACAGTTTCTTTATTAAGAAAGTTATCATTAAATTGATTGTATTTTCACATGCGCCATTCCAAGCACAACTTTAGCTATGTTGTACTCTATCATAAAAATTTTGATAGTTAAGGAGATAGAAGGACCAACATGGAGTAGGGGTAAAACAATCTTCAAATTTCAGTGTTTTCTTTACTTTACAACGTTAAATCACATGTATCTCGAAAACGGTGAGAGATAATTTAACCAAATTTTTTTCTGCTACTAGGAATAATATTCTCTGAAGAATGGTGTCATAGCTGACATTGGCCACCATGATGAATTTTTCTGAAAAGTCTTTAACACTGAATGTCAAGTGGAATTTGGTCATTTTGATAATGTATTAGCTACTGTTTACCTCTTAGACAAAAAGTCATGTGAAAGTCAAACAGTATGTGAAGTTCAAAGAGGAATCTTGAAGACCTAAGTATTGACGCGTCAATCCTAGTTAGGTCTTCAAGACAAAGTCTGGAAGACCTATTGTTATTACACTTATTCTTCAAGTTTTTTATTATTATTTGTACTTTTTTTGTGAGAGAGCTACAGCTCAAACGGCTGCTTCAAATTTGACAAAACTTGGCATGCAGATAGCCCTTACCCTGGAATCGACGTGCGAAGCTTTTGGGCAAAATCGGTTCATTCATTAAGGGTCCAGTTCGAATCCAAAATCGAAAAATTAACATTGATTTTTTTTTCAAAATGCACTTAGAGACTTGAAATTTGTTTTAAAAGAAGCGCAATGAAAAATAATGAAAAAAAGGAAATCAGGACAAATTCGTAGGTCACGTGGTTTGGCCGCCATTTTGCTTTTAGTGCAGTTTTCACAATTTCCGACCCCACCCGCCTTTGACAATCTTCTCCTCTGAAGATACTTGCACTACAGAGCTGAAATTCATACTGAATGTAGCTGATGTATTGTTTTCTTGAATTCCTAATTTTGAAAGACCTAACCTTAATACTTTTTGTACTGTGACCTTTCAAAGTTGACCAAAATCGCAAAATCGCCAACTTCAAGGGCACATAGCTCAAAAACCGGACCTTAGAACTTAATGATTTTTGCATGAGACTTAGACATTAGCAAGGTCTTTCAGATAAAAGAATAAAATCGCTCGCGAACAGTCATTTCCGGTCCTGAGGAAGGGTCAAACTTTGCATTTTTGAAAACGGGTGTTTTGGTGGGTAAGTTTTAAAAACCCTTGTAAACCAACGACACATGATAAATACTTGTTCTATATATCAAATGAAAGATATTAGATCATACAATCTTTGATAAATCTCATTAAAATTAGATTAAACATTAACATTGAAATTCGGAGCATTTAAATGTGGTCAATCCTTCTTTTGTTTGGAATGATTCTGATATAAGAATGATTGAAACATTGTAGTTCATTGGCAATAAAACACTAGGCAATGTTTAATCTATCATCAGGCAGCAACAAGACTGTATAACCTGAGATGATTCATGTTTGCAGCCATGTTGAATTTTCTGTAAAGGCTTAAACGTTGAATATCAAGTGAAATGTGGTCATTTTGATAATGTATTAGTTACTGTTTACCCCTTAGACAAAAAGTCATGTGAAGGTCAAACAGTGTGTGAAGGTCAAACAGGAATCTTGAAGACCTAAGTACTGCCGCGGCAGTCCTAGTTAGGTCTTCAAGACAAAGTCGTGAAGACCTATTGTTATTATCCGATTTCTTCAAGTTCTTTTCCTTATTATTATTTGTACTTTTTTTGTGACAGAGCTACAGCCCAAACTGCTGCTCCAAATTCAACCAAACTTGGCATGCAGATACCCCTTACCCTGGAATCGACGTGCGAAGCTTTTGGGCAAAATCGTCTCGTACATTAAAGGTCCAGTTCGAATCCAAAATCGAAAATTTAACATTGATTTTTTTTTCAAAATGCACTTAGAGACTTAATGTTTTTTTTAAAAGAAGCGCAATGAAAAATAATGAAAAAAAGGAAATCATGGCAAATTCGTAGGTCACGTGCTTCGGCCGCCATCTTGCTTTTAGTGCAATTTTCATCGTTTCCTACCCCACCCACCTTTGACAATCTTCTCCTCTGAAGATACTTGCACTAGAGAGCTGAAATTCATACTGAATGTAGCTAAAGTATCGTAGAGTTGAATTCCTAAAGTTGTAAGACCTAACCTTA
Organism: Steromphala cineraria; assembly: GCA_916613615.1. Taxonomy (NCBI): domain Eukaryota; kingdom Metazoa; phylum Mollusca; class Gastropoda; order Trochida; family Trochidae; genus Steromphala; species Steromphala cineraria. Next base: position 51,579,134 of record OU744720.1, read on the forward strand.
ATACTTTTTGTGCTGTGACCTTTCAAAGTTGACCAAAATCGCAAAATCGCCAAATTCAAGGGCACATAACTCAACAACCAGACCATAGAACTTAATGATTTTTGCATGAGAGTTAGACATCAGCAAGGTCTTTCAGATAAAATAATAAAATCGCTCGCGAACAGTCATTTCCGGTCCTGAGGAAGGGTCAAACTTTGCATTTTGGAAAACGGGTGTTTTGGTGGGTATGTTTAAAAAACCGTTGAAAACCAACAACACATGATAAATACTTGTTCTATATATCAAATGAAAGATAAAAGATCATACAATCTTTGATAAATCTCATTAAAATTAGATTAAACATTAACATTGAAATTCGGAGCATTTAAATGTGGTCAATCCTACTTTCGTTTTGAATGATTATGATATATGAATGATGGAAAAATTTTAAAGACTTAAACGTTGAATATCAAGTGAAATATGGTAATTTTGATAATGTATTTGTTACTGTTTACCTCTTAGACAAAAAGCCATGTGAAGGTCAAACAGTATGTGACGGTCAAACAGGAATCTTGAAGACCTAAGTACTGCCGCGGCAGTCCTAGTTATTATTATTATTATTTGTACCGATTTTTGTGTCTTCATTTCAGACATTATTGACAAGCCGATTTTCAAGAAACTTTCAGGGATTGTAGAGTATCACCTAACATAGAAATGCACCGACCAGATTTTTGAATTTCCATTTTGGTTTTGAGTTATCTCCCCTTAAAGGAAAAACTTCATACCTCAATTTCTCGGTAACTATGGGAGATAATCTCATAAAACTTTCACCAAAATGTGGGCATCAACATTCGCCATCACATACACACATAGCCGTTTTCGGCCGTAATAATAGATTTTTGGCTATTTTCAAAAAACTGAAATTTTGGCGCAATTTCGCGATTTTGACAGTACTCGTCTTTGAAAATCATCTTCTCATTAACGGCAAGACATACAGCAGTGTTTGATAGCTCAAATGAAAGCTAAAAGAACTGCCAAGACAGAAACGAGCCTTTTTTTTGAATTTTGATCTAGAACGCGAGTTATCTGCCCTTGAAAATTGACATTTTTTAAAAGCATCATTTTTCATGTTACATTCAAAGGGACATTACTCTGTAAGGAAATGTCAAAAATGAAATCTGTTTGATGCATTCTGTTCTACGATGATAGTTGAAGATATTCACTACAGATCATTATCAAATAAAAGTTGATATTAAAGGAAATATGTGGACATAAAGAGATTTTTTACATTTTTCGGCGATTTTAACATTTTTCGAGGGTTATTTTACTTTGAGAATTTTAGTTTCAAAACTGTTACAGATAGAAATTTTATCATTGATGTTTTGTGAAGCAGATGTAATGATTAGACGGCAAAAACGTTAAATCACATGTATCTCGAAAACGGTGACAGATAAGGGATTTGTAAAAAAAAAGGTGAGAAAAGTCTAATTTTCATGACATATCGCATAGTTTGCAAGAAAAGAACAATTTCACAAAGTTAAAAACATTGAGTTGGAGGGAAAGGTATATTTTAAAGTTCCACAGAGGTGATAGGGCTTTTTAAAACAGAGTTAATTCAATCAATACGTTCACACCCAGGTGAGTGGAATCTGCTACCATGTATAAGTCAAAATCAGGACTCTACCCTCTATGATTAAATTAGTCGGTCTGGTCTGGTCTTTATTGCTAGACCTCCTGCCTCTCTTCTGATCTGACTTGGACACCTTTCATGTACGTGTACGTGCATGTACATGAATTTGGTCTTGGAATATGTCTTGGCCATATCTTTCATTTGAGAGATTGACGCTACAAAGGGCCATTTCCAACTCCCCGTTGCTAGATTGCTAAACTACGCATTTTTGACCTACTCTGGTATATTGTAGCATGTATTATGTTTGCATCTTTTAGTTAAACTTTTTGAGTTATCAGTATAATATCAATAGTTAAAGTGTTAGGTTTCATTACATTATACAGGGGTCTGAAACAGTCAACTTTACTTTACAGCGTTAAATCACATGTATCTTGAAAACGGTGACAGATAATTCAACAACAAAAATTTCTGCTTCTGGGAATAATATTCTCTGAAGAATGATGTCATAGCTGACATTGGCCACCATGATGAATTTTTCTGAAAAGTCTTTAACACTGAATATCAAGTGGAATTTGATCATTTTGATAATGTATTAGTTACTGTTTACCTCTTAGACAAAAAGTCATGTGAAGGTCAAACACTGTGTGAAGGTCAAAGAGGAATCTTGAAGACCTAAGTATTGACGCGTCAATCCTAGTTAGGTCTTCAAGACAAAGTCTAGAAGACCTATTGTTATTATCCGGATTATTATTATTATTATTATTATTATTATTATTATTATTATTTGTACCGATTTTTGTGTCTTCATTTCAGACATTATTGACAAGCCGATTTTCAAGAAACTTTCAGGGATTGTAGAGTATCACCTAACATAGAAATGCACCGACCAGATTTTTGAATTTCCATTTTGGTTTTGAGTTATCTCCCCTTAAAGGAAAAACTTCATACCTCAATTTCTCGGTAACTATGGGAGATAATCTCATAAAACTTTCACCAAAATGTGGGCATCAACATTCGCCATCACATACACACATAGCCGTTTTCGGCCGTAATAATAGATTTTTGGCTATTTTCAAAAAACTGAAATTTTGGCGCAATTTCGCGATTTTGACAGTACTCGTCTTTGAAAATCATCTTCTCATTAACGGCAAGACATACAGCAGTGTTTGATAGCTCAAATGAAAGCTAAAAGAACTGCCAAGACAGAAACGAGCCTTTTTTTTGAATTTTGATCTAGAACGCGAGTTATCTGCCCTTGAAAATTGACATTTTTTAAAAGCATCATTTTTCATGTTACATTCAAAGGGACATTACTCTGTAAGGAAATGTCAAAAATGAAATCTGTTTGATGCATTCTGTTCTACGATGATAGTTGAAGATATTCACTACAGATCATTATCAAATAAAAGTTGATATTAAAGGAAATATGTGGACATAAAGAGATTTTTTACATTTTTCGGCGATTTTAACATTTTTCGAGGGTTATTTTACTTTGAGAATTTTAGTTTCAAAACTGTTACAGATAGAAATTTTATCATTGATGTTTTGTGAAGCAGATGTAATGAGTAGACGGCAAAAACGTTAAATCACATGTATCTCGAAAACGGTGACAGATAAGGGATTTGTAAAAAAAAAGGTGAGAAAAGTCTAATTTTCATGACATATCGCATAGTTTGCAAGAAAAGAACAATTTCACAAAGTTAAAAACATTGAGTTGGAGGGAAAGGTATATTTTAAAGTTCCACAGAGGTGATAGGGCTTTTTAAAACAGAGTTAATTCAATCAATACGTTCACACCCAGCTGAGTGGAATCTGCTACCATGTATAAGTCAAAATCAGGACTCTACCCTCTATGATTAAATTAGTCGGTCTGGTCTGGTCTTTATTGCTAGACCTCCTGCCTCTCTTCTGATCTGACTTGGACACCTTTCATGTACGTGTACGTGCATGTACATGAATTTGGTCTTGGAATATGTCTTGGCCATATCTTTCATTTGAGAGATTGACGCTACAAAGGGCCATTTCCAACTCCCCGTTGCTAGATTGCTAGACTACGCATTTTTGACCTACTCTGGTATATTGTAGCATGTATTATGTTTGCATCTTTTAGTTAAACTTTTTGAGTTATCAGTATAATATCAATAGTTAAAGTGTTAGGTTTCATTACATTATACAGGGGTCTGAAACAGTCAACTTTACTTTACAGCGTTAAATCACATGTATCTTGAAAACGGTGACAGATAATTCAACAACAAAAATTTCTGCTTCTAGGAATAATATTCTCTGAAGAATGATGTCATAGCTGACATTGGCCACCATGATGAATTTTTCTGAAAAGTCTTTAACACTGAATATCAAGTGGAATTTGATCATTTTGATAATGTATTAGTTACTGTTTACCTCTTAGACAAAAAGTCATGTGAAGGTCAAACACTGTGTGAAGGTCAAAGAGGAATCTTGAAGACCTAAGTATTGACGCGTCAATCCTAGTTAGGTCTTCAAGACAAAGTCGTGAAGACCTATTGTTTTTATCCGATTTCTTCAAGTTTATTATTATTATTAGGTCTTCAAGACGAAAGTCTGAAGACCTATTGTTATTATCCGGATTATTATTAGGTCTTCAAGACAAAGTCTAGAAGACCTATTGTTATTATCCGGATTATTATTATTATTATTATTATTATTTGGACGTCTTTTCTGTCGACGTTTCTGACCTTATTGACAAGCCGATTTTCATGAAACTTTCAGGGATTGTAGAGTATGACCCAAATTAGTGAATGACATAAGCGATTTTTGAATTTCGAATTTGTTTTTGAGTTATCTCCCCTTAAACGAAAAAACTGCAAACCTCGATTTCTCGGTAACTAAGGGAGATAATTTAAAAAAACTTTCACCAAAATGTGGGCAACAACATGCCTCATCGATTAAACTCATAGCGGTTTTCGGCCGTATAAATAGATTTTTTGCAATTTTCGAAAAACTGAACATTTTCTGAAATTCCTGACAGTACGCGTCTTTCAAAATCTTCTTCTCACTAACTGCAATACATACAGACCCGTGTCATAGCTCGTTGGAAAGCTTAATGAGTGTGTAAAAACGTGAATACCGCGAATTTTTAATTTTTGACCTGTTACTCGAGTTATCTGCCCTTGAAGTTCGACATTTTTTTGAAGTGTCATTTTTCGTGTTACGTTCAAAGGGGCACCACTCTGTAAGGAAATGTCAAAAATGTAATCTGTTTGATGCATTCGGTTCTACAATGATAGGTGAACGAGTTCACTACAGGTCATTATTATATAAAAGTTGATATTAAAGGAAATATGTGGACATAAAGAGATTTTTTACATTTTTCGGCGATTTTAACATTTTTCGAGGGTTATTTTACTTTGAGAATTTTAGTTTCAAAACTGTTACAGATAGAAATGTTATCATTGATGTTTTGTGAAGCAGATGTAATGAGTAGACGGCAAAAACGTTAAATCACATGTATCTCGAAAACGGTGACAGATAAGGGATTTGTAAAAAAAAAGGTGAGAAAAGTCTAATTTTCATGACATATCGCATAGTTTGCAAGAAAACAACAATTTCACAAAGTTAAAAACATTGAGTTGGAGGGAAAGGTATATTTTAAAGTTCCACAGAGGTGATAGGGCTTTTTAAAACAGAGTTAATTCAATCAATACGTTCACACCCAGGTGAGTGGAATCTGCTACCATGTATAAGTCAAAATCAGGACTCTACCCTCTATGATTAAATTAGTCGGTCGGTCGGGTCGGTCTGGTCTGGTCTTTATTGCTAGACCTCCTGCCTCTCTTCTGATCTGACTTGGACACCTTTCATGTACGTGTACGTGCATGTACATGAATTTGGTCTTGGAATATGTCTTGGCCATATCTTTCATTTGAGAGATTGACGCTACAAAGGGCCATTTCCAACTCCCCGTTGCTAGATTGCTAGACTACGCATTTTTGACCTACTCTGGTATATTGTAGCATGTATTATGTTTGCATCTTTTGGTTAAACTTTTTGAGTTATCAGTATAATATCAATAGTTACAGTGTTAGGTTTCATTACATTATACAGGGGTCTGAAACAGTCAACTTTACTTTACAGCGTTGAATCACATGTATCTTGAAAACGGTGACAGATAATTCAACAACAAAAATTTCTGCTTCTAGGAATAATATTCTCTGGAGAATGATGTCATAGCTGACATTGGCCACCATGATGAATTTTTCTGAAAAGTCTTTAACACTGAATATCAAGTGGAATTTGATCATTTTGATAATGTATTAGTTACTGTTTACCTCTTAGACAAAAAGTCATGCGAAGGTCAAACACTGTGTGAAGGTCAAATAGGAATCTTGAAGACCTAAGTATTGACGCGTCAATCCTAGTTATTATTATTATTATTTGTACTTTTTTTGTGAGAAAGATTCTGACCAAACCGCTAGATCAATTTCGCCCAAACTTAACATGGAGATACCTCTTAACCTGGAATCGACGTGCGAAGCTTTTGGGCAAAATCGGTTCATTCATTAAGGGTCCAGTTCGAATCCAAAATCGAAAATTTAACATTGATTTTTTTTTCAAAATGCACTTAGAGACTTAATTTTTTTTTTAAAAGAAGCGCAATGAAAAATAATGAAAAAAAGGAAATCAGGACAAATTCGTAGGTCACGTGCTTTGACCGCCATTTTGCTTTTAGTGCAATTTTCACCGTTTCTGACCCCACCCGCCTTTGACAATCTTCTCCTCTGAAGATACTTGCACTACAGAGTTGAAATTCATACTGAATGTAGCTGAGGTATTGTTTTCTTCAAATCGTAAAGTTGTAAGACCTAACCTTAATACTTTTTGTGCTGTGACCTTTCAAAGTTGACCAAAATCTCAAAATCACCAACTTCAAGGGCAGATAACTCAAAAACCAGACCTTAGAACTTAATGATTTTTGCATGACAGTTAGACATCAGCAAGGTCTTTAAGATAAAAGAATAAAATCGCTCGCGAACAGTCACTTCCGGTCAGGAGGAAGGGTCAAACTTTGCATTTTAAAAAGTCATGTTTTGGTCTGTATGGTTTAAACCTCTTTAACAAAAATGCATGTGAAGGTCAAACATGCATGTGAAGGTCAAACAGTATGTGAAGGTCAAACAGGAATCTTGAAGACCTAAGTACTGCCGCGGCAGTCCTAGTTAGGTCTTCAAGACAAAGTCGTGAAGACCTATTGTTTTTATCCGATTTCTTCAAGTTTATTATTATTATTATTTGTACTTTTTTTGTGACTGAGATTCTGCTCAAACCGCTTGATCAAATTCGTCCAAACTTTACATGCAGATACCCCTTACCCTGGAATCGACGTAATAAGCTTTTGGGCAAAATCGCGTCGTACATTAAAGGTCCAGTTCGAATCCGAAGTCCAAAATTTAACATTGATTTTTTTTTCAAAATGCACTTAGAGACTTGAAATTTTTTTTAAAAGAAGCGCAATGAAAAATAATGAAAAAAAGTAAATCAGGACAAATTCGTAGGTCACGTGCTTTGGCCGCCATCTTGCTTTTAGTGCATTTTCGACAGTTTCCGACCCCACCCGCCTTTGACAATCTTCTTCTCCGAAGATACTTGCACTACAGAGCTGTAATTCATACTGAATGTAGCTGAAGCATTGTAGTTTAAAATCTTTTCTTTTCAAGTACTTAACTACAATACTTTTTGTGCTGTGACCTTTCAAAGTTGACCAAAATCTCAAAATCACCAACTTCAAGGGCAGATAACTCAAAAACCAGACCTTAGAACTTCATGATTTTTGCATGAGAGTTAGACATCAGCAAGGTCTTAAAGTTAAAAGAATAAAATCGCTCGCGAACAGTCACTTCCGGTCAGGAGGAAGGGTCAAACTTTGCATATGGAAAAGTGGTGTTTTGCTGAGTATGTTTGAACCCTCTTTCACAAACAGTCATGTGAAGGTCAAACATGCATGTGAAGGTCAAACAGTATGTCAAGGTCAAACAGGAATCTTGAAGACCTAAGTACTGCCGCGGCAGTCCTAGTTAAGGATTCAGCCTTTCGGCTGAATCCTTATTGTTATTGGCGTGTTTTATTATTTTATTCCACCGATTTTGTGAGCAGCTTTTAGCAAAAACGGCTTATGCTACAACAGTCAAATTTGGTACACTGATAGCCCTTCATGAGAAGACGCTCTAATAAGCTTTTGGGCGAAATCGGTCGATAAATAAAAGTTCCAGTTCGAATCCAAAATCGAAAAATTAACATGGGAAAATTTTTCAAAATGCACCTAGAGACTTGAAATTTTGCACAGAGATAGATAATGACATTCTAAGAAAAAAAGTAAATCATGACAAAGTCGTAGGTCACGTGGTTTGGCCGCCATATTGGATTTTCCAACTTTTTAGAATTTCCGGACCCCATGCACCTTTGAGAATCTTCTCCTCTGAAGATACTTGCTACAGAGAGCTGAAACTTGTTGTATGTTGTAGCTGAGGCATTGGACATTAAAAATTGGTTCCATCGAAGACTGTATCTTAAATAGTTTTTTCTCTAGAAGCGTTCAAAGTCGGGTGACTTAGTACAATGTGCAACTTTCAAAGGGCGATAACTCAAAAAGTTGGACTCAGAATTATGCAATTTTTTCAGGAATGTAAGACGAGTTTATATACAACAGGAATCTGTCAAAACATCGATCGCGAACAATCATTTTCGTCCAGAATGTTTGATCAAAGTCGACAGAAAAAATGTCGGAAATTGCTAAAAATGCTCCTGAAGCTTAACTCGTCAGCAGAACTTGCTGAAATTTTCAGGACTGACTCCTGACATGTTTATCTTTGCCATGAATAATGCAAACTGCATAATGCATATTTTTTGTGTAGCAAATCCATCAAAATTTGCTGTGTCTTAGAATTTTTTTATTTTCAAATGCAGATAAATCAAAAACGTGACCAAAGAATTTAAAGATTTTTGCATGAGAGGGTGCGCAAGGAAATTCTACACAAAAACAAACATCATGACGAAGTCGTAGGTCACGTGGTTTGGCCGCCATATTGGATTTTTCAACTTTTCAGAATTTCCGGACCCCATGCACCTTTGAGAACCAGCTCCTCTGAAGATACTTGCAACAGAGAGCTGTAACTTGGTATGTTTGGTAACTGAGCATTGGACATTAAACGATAGTTCACCCGAAGACTCTACCTTAAATAGTTTTTGCGCTATACATGTTCAAAGTTGGGTGACTTTGTACAAGGTGTCATTTTCAAAGGGCGGTAACTCAAAACGTTGGACTCAGAATTATGCAATTTTTTCAGGAATGTAAGACAAATATATATACCATAGGAATCTATCAAAACATTGATCGCAAACAGTCAATTTCGTTCAGAATTAATGATCAAAATCGATAGAAAAAAAGGTCGGGAAAAAAAGAAAAATGCTAAAAAGGCTCCTGAAGTTAAACGTGTCGACAGAACTTGATGAAACTTTCAGGAATGACTCCTGACATGGTTATCTTTGTACTGAACACGCTGTTAATGCGGCTGAATCCTGTTGTCGCCGCTTGCGGCTATATTTATTATTATTATTATTTGTACTTTTTTTGTGAGAACGATTCTGACCAAACGGCTGCTCCAATTTCGCCCAAACTTTACATGGAGATACCTCTTAACCTGGAATCGACGTGCGAAGCTTTTGGGCAAAATCGACTCGTACATTAAAGGTCCAGTTCGAATCCAAAGTCGAAAATTTAACATTGATTTTTTTTTCAAAATGCACTTAGAGACTTTAATTTTTTTTTAAAAGAAGCGCAATGAAAATTAATGAAAAAAAGTAAATCATGGCGAATTCGTAGGTCACGTGGTTCGGCCGCCATCTTGCTTTTAGTGCAATTTTCATCGTTTCCGACCCCACCCGCCTTTGACAATCTTCTCCTCTGAAGATACTTGCACTACAGAGCTGAAATTCATACTGAATGTACCCGAGGTATTGTTTTCTTCAAATCGTAAAGTTGTAAGACCTAACCTTAATACTTTTTGTGCTGTGACCTTTCAAAGTTGACCAAAATCTGAAAATCACCAACTTCAAGGGCAGATAACTCAAAAACCAGACCTTAGAACTTCATGATTTTTGCATGAGAGTTAGACATCAGCAAGGTCTTAAAGTTAAAAGAATAAAATCGCTCGCGAACAGTCACTTCCGGTCAGGAGGAAGGGTCAAACTTTGCATTTTAAAAAGTCATGTTTTGGTCTCTATGGTTTAAACCTCTTTAACAAACATGCATGTGAAGGTCAAACATGCATGTGAAGGTCAAAGAGTATGTGAATGTCAAACAGGAATCTTGAAGACCTAAGTACTGCCGCGGCAGTCCTAGTTAGGTCTTCAAGACAAAGTCGTGAAGACCTATTGTTTTTATCCGATTTCTTCAAGTTTATTATTATTATTATTATTTGTACTTTTTTTGTTGAAACGATTCTGACCAAACGGCTGCTCCAATTTCGCCCAAACTTGACATGGAGATACCTCTTAACCTGGAATCGACGTGCGAAGCTTTTGAAAATCGAATTTCGATTTGTGCTTGAGTTATCTCCCTTTGAAGTTGAAACTTCATACCTCCATTTCTCGAAAACTAAGAATGATAACCGCACAAAACTTTCACCAAAATGTGGGCATCAACATTCCCCATCGAATAAACACATAGCCGTTTTCGGCCGTAATAATAGATTTTTGGCTATTTTCCAAAAACTGAAATTTTGGCGCAATTTCGCGATGTTGACAGTGCTCGTCTTTGAAAACTATCTCCTCATTAACGACAAGACATAGAGCAGAGTTTGATAGCTTAAATAAAAGCTATAAGAACTGCCAAGAAAGTAGCGAGCCGTTTTTTTTGAATTTTGATCTAGAACGCGAGTTATCTGCCCTTGAAAATGGACATTTTTTAAAAGCATCATTTTTCATGTTACGTTCAAAGGGACATTACTCTGTAAGGGAATGTCAAATAAGAAATCTGTTTGATGCATTCTGTTCCACAATGATTGTTGAACAGATTCACTACAGATTATTATTATATAAAATTTGATATTAAAGGAAATATGTGGACATAAAGAGATTTTTTACATTTTTCGGCCATTTTAACATTTATCGAGGGTTATTTTACTTTGAGAATTTTCGTTTCAAAATTGTTACAGATAGAAATTTTATCATTGATGTTTTGTGAAGCAGATGTAATGAGTAGACAGAAAAAAATATCAACAAGTCATGAACAATTTTTTTCGGTCCATGACCGGTCCTTGAATATTGCGATTTTTGGAAAATCCTCATTTTTAGCACATTTCACAGTTCCACAGTTTCTTTATTAAGAAAGTTATCATTAAATTGATTGTATTTTCACATGCGCCATTCCAAGCACAACTTTAGCTATGTTGTACTCTATCATAAAAATTTTGATAGTTCAGGAGATAGAAGGACCAACATGGAGTAGGGGTAAAACAATCTTCAAATTTCAGTGTTTTCTTTACATTACAACGTTAAATCACATGTATCTCGAAAATGGTGGGAGATAATTTAACCAAATTTTTTTCTGCTACTAGCAATAATATTCTCTGAAGAATGATGTCATAGCTGACATTGGCCACCATGATGAATTTTTCTGAAAAGTATTTAACACTGAATATCAAGTGGAATTTGGTCATTTTGATAATGTATGAGCTACTGTTTACCTCTTAGACAAAAAGTCATGTGAAGGTCAAACAGTATGTGAAGGTCAAACAGGAATCTTGAAGACCTAAGTACTGCCGCGGCAGTCCTAGTTAAGGATTCAGCCATTCAGGCTGAATCCTTATTGTTATTGGCGTGTTTTATTATTATTCCACCGATTTTGTGACCGCGATTCAGCCAGAACGGCTAATGCTATAACAGTAAAATTTTGTACACTGATAGCACTCTATGAGAAGAGGCCATAATAAGCTTTTGGGCGAAATCGGTCGACAAATAAAAGGTCAAGGTCGAATCCAAGTTCGAAAAATTAACATGGTTTTTTTTTTCAAAATGCACTTAGCGACCTGAAACTTTTTTTAAAAGATGCGCAATCCAAAATAATGCAAAAAACCAAATCATGGCAAATTCGTAGGTCACGTGGTATGGCCGCCATCTTGGTTTTAGTGCATTTTTGGCAATTTCCGACCCCACCCACCTTTGAGAATCTTCTCCTCTGAAGATACTTGCACCAGAGTGCCGAAATTCACACTCAATGTAGCTGAAGCATTGTAGTTCTTAATTTATATTCTAGAAAGTCCTAACGTTAATACGTTTCGTGCTGTGATGTTTCAAAGTTGACCAAAATCTAAAAATCGCCAACTTCAAGGGCAGATAACTCAAAAACCCCACCGTAGAATTGTATGATTTTTGCATGAGAGTTAGACATTGGCAAGGTCTTGAGGATAAAAGAATAAAATCTCTCGCGAACAGTCATTTCCGGTCGATGGGACGTGTCAAATTACATGATAAGTCAAAATTTCCGGACCCCACCAACCTTTGAGAATCTACTCCTCTGAAGATACTTGCACTAGAGAGCTGAAATTCATACTCAATGTAGCTGAAGCATTGTAGTTTGTACGTTGATTTCAAGAAAGTCCTAACGTTGATACTTTTGTTGCTGTGATCTTTCAAAGTTGACCAAAATCTAAAAATCGAAAACTTCAAATGCAGATAACTAAAAAACCTAGCCAGGGAATTTGATGATTTTTGCATGAGAGTTAGACATTGGCAAGGTCTTTAAGATAAAAGAATAAAATCGCAAGTTTTTTTCTCTCAAAAGTTTTGGCTTGAAAAAAAAAGCACTTTTTTCGATTTTATTTGATAAAAATCCTTCCCAAGGGCAGGGCAACACGGCAAATCGCCAATGAAGTCTGGACTTATAAAAAAAAAAAAAAAAAAAAAAAAAAAAAAAATGGAATTTCAAGTATATTTCTTCGTTCTCTGCCCTCTGTCCCCTTCTCTCCCTTTATCCCTGCAGTCTGACTTCTTGTCTGTCAGCTCTGAGAATTTCAGGCAGATATCAATTCAAGTTTTCGAGTTATGTGCACTTGAAAAGTAGTAGGTATGGAAAAAGTCTTTTTACTTTTGACAAGGTACCATTTTCATAACCCACATACCGTACAAAGTTAGGCTACAAATGGCCTCAGGCACTCATATATTTGGCTGAATCCTGTGATTGTCGCTTTGCGACTATATTTATTAGGTCTTCAAGACAAAGTCTGGAAGACCTATTGTTTTTATCCGTTTTCCTCAAGTTTTTTTTTATTATTATTATTTGTACTTTTTTTGTGAGAAGGATTCTGACCAAACGGCTGCTCCAAATTCGCCCAAACTTGACATGCAGATACCTCTTAACCTGGAATCGACGTGCGAAGCTTTTGGGCAAAATCGGTTCATTCATTAAGGGTCCAGTTCGAATCCAAACTTGAAAATTTAACATTGATTTTTTTTTCAAAATGCACTTAGAGACTTAAAAATTTTTTTAAAATAAGCGCAATGAAAAATAATGAAAAAAAGGAAATCAGGACAAATTCGTAGGTCACGTGCTTTGGCCGCCATTTTGCTTTTAGTGCAATTTTCACCGTTTCTGACCCCACCCGCCTTTGACAATCTTCTCCTCTGAAGATACTTGCACTACAGAGCTGAAATTCATACTGAATGTAGCTGAGGTATTGTTTTCTTCAAATCGTAAAGTTGTAAGACCTAACCTTAATACTTTTCGTGCTGTGACCTTTCAAAGTTGACCAAAATCTCAAAATCACCAACTTCAAGGGCAGATAACTAAAACAACAGACCTTAGAACTTAATGATTTTTGCATGACAGTTAGACATCAGCAAGGTCATTAAGATAAAAGAATAAAATCGCTCGCGAACAGTCACTTCCGGTCAGGAGGAAGGGTCAAACTTTGCATTTTAAAAAGTCATGTTTTGGTCTGTATGGTTTAAACCTCTTTAACAAACATGCATGTGAAGGTCAAACATGCATGTGAAGGTCAAACAGTATGTGAAGGTCAAACAGGAATCTTGAAGACCTAAGTACTGCCGCGGCAGTCCTAGTTAGGTCTTCAAGACAAAGTCTGGAAGACCTATTGTTTTTATCCGATTTCTTCAAGTTTTTTTTTTTATTATTATTTGTACTTTTTTTGTGAACGAGCTGCAGCCCAAACGGCTGCTCCAAATTCGTCCAAACTTGGCATGCTGAAAGCCCTTACCCTGGAATCGACATGCGAAGCTTTTGGGCAAAATCGACTCATACATTAAAGGTCCAGTTCGAATCCAAAATCGAAAATTTAACATTGAATTTTTTTTCAAAATGCACTTAGAGACTTGAAATTTTTTTTAAAAGAAGCGTAATAAAAAATAATGAAAAAAAGTAAATCAGGACAAATTCGTTGGTCACGTGGTTTGGCCGCCATCTTGCTTTTAGTGCATTTTCGACCGTTTCCGACCCCACCCGCCTTTGACAATCTTCTCCTCTGAAGATACTTGCACTAGAGATCTGAAATTCATACTGAATGTAGCTGAGGTATTGTTTTCTTCAATTCCTAATTTTCAAAAACCTAAACTGGATTCTTTCTGTGCTGTGACCTTTCAAAGTTGACCAAAATCGAAAAATCGCGAACTTCAAGGACACATAGCTCAAAAACCAGACCATAGAATTGAATGATTTTTGTATGAGAGGTAGACATTGGCAAGTTCTTTAAGATAAAAGAATAAAATCGCTCGCGAACAGTCACTTCCGGTCACGAGGAAGGGTCAAACTTTGCATTTTGAAAAGAGGTATTTTGGTGGGTAAGATTGAAATCTCTTTAACAAACATGCTTGTGAAGGTCAAACATGCATGTCAAGGTCAAACAGTATGTGAAGGTCAAACAGTATGTGAAGGTCAAAGAGGAATCTTGAAGACCTAAGCACTGCCGCGGCAGTCCTAGTTAGGTCTTCAAGACAAAGTCTGGAAGACCTATTGTTTTTATCCGTTTTCTTCAAGTTCTTATTATTATTATTCTTTGTACAATTTTTGTGAACGAGCTACAGGTCAAACGGCTGCTCTAAATTCGCCCAAACTTTCACAGCTGATACCCCTTACCCTGGAATCGACATGCTAAGCTTTTGGGCAAAATCGACTTGTACATTAAAGGTCCAGTTCGAATTCAAAATCGAAAATTTAACATTGATTTTTTTTTCAAAATGCACTTAGAAACTTGAATTTTTTTTAAAAGAAGCGCAATGAAAAATAATGAAAAAAAGGAAATCAGGACAAATTCGTAGGTCACGTGGTTCGGCCGCCATCTTGCTTTTAGTGCAATTTTCACCGTTTTCCACCCCACCCGCCTTTGACAATCTTCTTCTCTGAAGATACTTGCACTACAGAGCTGAAATTCATACTGAATGTAGCTGAGGTATTGTTTTCTTGAATTCCTAATTTTGAAAGACCTAACCTTCATACTTTCTGTACTGTGACCATTCAAAGTTGACCAAAATCGCAAAATCGCCAACTTCAAGGGCACAAAGCTCAAAAACCAGACCTTAGAACTTAATGATTTTTGCATGAGAATTAGACATTACCATGGTCTTTCAGATAAAAGAATAAAATCGCTCGCGAACAGTCATTTCCGGTCACGAGGAAGGGTCAAACTTTGCATATGGAAAAGTGGTGTTTTGCTGGGTATGTTTGAACCCTCTTTAACAAACATGCATGTGAAGGTCAAACAGGCATGTGAAGGTCAAACAGTATGTGAAGGTCAAAGAGGAATCTTGAAGACCTAAGTACTGCCGCGGCAGTCCTAGTTAGGTCTTCAAGACAAAGTCGTGAAGACCTATTGTTTTTATCCGATTTCTTCAAGTTTATTATTATTATTAGGTCTTCAAGACGAAAGTCTGAAGACCTATTGTTATCGTCCGGATTATTATTATTATTATTATTTGGACGTTTTTTTGTTCCACCATTTCTGACCTCATTAGTGATACGATTTGCATGAAAATTTAAGGGGTTGTAGAGGGTCCCCTAACTTAGATTTGTGGCGAGCTAGAATTTTGAATTTCGATTTAATTTTCGAGTTATCTCCCCTTAAAGTCGAAAATTCAAGCCTCAATTTCTCAATAACTGAGTGAGATAATTTCATAAAACTTTCACCAAAATGTGGGCAACAACATTCTTCATCGATTAAGCACATAGCAGTTTTCGGCCGTATAAATAGTTTTTTTTCTATTTTCGAAAAACTGATTTTTTTGTGAAATTTTGCGGTTCTGATGGTACGCGTCTTTGAAAATCTTCTCCTCACAAACGGCAATACTTACAGACTAGTGTGATAGCTCGTTTGAAAGCTTAATTAGTGTGTAAAAAAGTTTTTTGGGCGAAATTTTAAATTTCGACCTGTGACTTGAGTTATCTGCCCTTGAAATTCGACATTTTTTTGAAGGGTCATTTTTCGTGTTACTTTCAAAGGTAGGTTACTCTGTAAGGAAATGTCAAATAAGAAAACTGTTTGATGCATTCTGTTCTACAATGATAGTTGAACAAATTCACTACAGATCATTATCATATAAAAGTTGATATTAAAGGAAATATGTGGACATGAAGAGACTTTTTACATTTTTCGGCGATTTTAACATTTTTCGAGGGTTATTTTACTTTGAGAATTTTAGTTTCAAAACTGCTACAGATAGAAATTTTATCGTTGATGTTTTGTGAAGCAGATGAATTGAGTAAACAGTAACAAATATGAACAAGTGGTGATAATTTTTTTTCTGTCCATGACCTGTCCTTGAATATTGCTGATTTTTGAAAATCATCATTTTTGGCACATTTCAAAGTTCCACAGTTACTTTACACAGAAACATATCTTTAAATTGATTGTATTTTTACATGCGCTATATCAGGCACAACTTTTGCTATGTTACACTTTATCATAAAAATGTTGATAGTTAAGGAGCTAGAAGGACCAACATGGAGTAGGGGTCTAAAAATCTTCAAATTTCAGTGTTTTCAATAAAGTTCCAAAATTCATTTCTCCATTACTATTTGAGTTATCAAAACACGACATACATCTTTGTATGTGGATAAACAAGCCCTCTTAGACAAAAAGTCATGTGAAGGTCAAACACTGTGTGAAGGTCAAAGAGGAATCTTGAAGACCTAAGTATTGACGCGTCAATCCTAGTTATTATTATTATTTGTACTTTTTTTGTTGAAACGATTCTGACCAAACGGCTGCTCCAATTTCACCCAAACTTGACATGGAGATACCTCCTAACCTGGAATCGACGTGCGAAGCTTTTGGGCAAAATCGGTTCATTCATTAAGGGTCCAGGTCGAATCCAAAATCGAAAATTTAACATTGATTTTTTTTTCAAAATGCACTTAGAGACTTACTTTTTTTTTTAAAAGAAGCGCAATGAAAAATAATGAAAAAAAGGAAATCAGGACAAATTCGTAGATCACGTGCTTTGGCCGCCATTTTGCTTTTAGTGCAATTTTCATGGTTTCCGACCCCACCCACCTTTGACAATCTTCTCCTCTGAAGATACTTGCACTAGAGAGCTGAAATTCATACTGAATGTAGCGGAAGTATTGTTTTCTTGAATTCATAAAGTTGTAAGACCTAACCTTAATACTTTTTGTGCTGTGACCTTTCAAAGTTGACCAAAATCTCAAAATCACCAATTTCAAGGGCAGATAACTCAAAAACCAGACCTTAGAACTTAATGATTTTTGCATGAGAGTTAGACATCAGCAAGGTCTTTAAGTTAAAAGAATAAAATCGCTCGCGAACAGTCACTTCCGGTCAGGAGGAAGGGTCAAACTTTGCATTTTAAAAAGTCATGTTTTGGTCAGTATGGTTTAAGCCTCTTTAACAAACATGCATGTGAAGGTCAAACATGCATGTGAAGGTCAAACAGTATGTCAAGGTCAAACAGGAATCTTGAAGACCTAAGTACTGCCGCGGCAGTCCTAGTTATTATTATTATTATTATTATTTGTACTTTTTTTGTTGAAACGATTCTGACCAAACGGCTGCTCCAATTTCACCCAAACTTGACATGGAGATACCTCTTAACCTGGAATCGACGTGCGAAGCTTTTGGGCAAAATCGGTTCATTCATTAAGGGTCCAGGTCGAATCCAAAATCGAAAATTTAACATTGATTTTTTTTTCAAAATGCACTTAGAGACTTAATTTTTTTTTTTAAAGAAGCGCAATGAAAAATAATGAAAAAAAGGAAATCAGGACAAATTCGTAAGTCACGTGCTTTGGCCGCCATTTTGCTTTTAGTGCAATTTTCATCGTTTCCGACCCTACCCACCTTTGACAATCTTCTCCTCTGAAGATACTTGCACTAGAGAGCTGAAATTAATACTGAATGTAGCTGAAGTATTGTTTTCCTGAATTCATAAAGTTGTAAGACCTAACCTTAATACTTTTTGTGCTGTGACCTTTCAAAGTTGACCAAAATCTCAAAATCACCAACTTCAAGGGCAGATAACTCAAAAACCAGACCTTAGAACTTAATGATTTTTGCATGAGAGTTACACATCAGCAAGGTCTTTAAGTTAAAAGAATAAAATCGCTCGCGAACAGTCACTTCCGGTCAGGAGGAAGGGTCAAACTTTGCATTTTAAAAAGTCATGTTTTGGTCAGTATGGTTAAAGCCTCTTTAACAAACATGCATGTGAAGGTCAAACATGCATGTGAAGGTCAAACAGTATGTCAAGGTCAAACAGGAATCTTGAAGACCTAAGTACTGCCGCGGCAGTCCTAGTTATTAGGTCTTCAAGACAAAGTCGTGAAGACCTATTGTTTTTATCCGATTTCTTCAAGTTTATTATTAGGTCTTCAAGACTACGTCTGGAAGACCTATTGTTATTATCCGGATTTTTATTCTTATTATTTGTACCGATTTTTGTGAGTGCGATTCTGACCTAACCAATCGATCGATTTTCATGAAACTTTCAGGACTGATAGAGTATCACGAGAACTGGCTATGCGAAGCTTTTGAATTTCGAATTTCAATTTGTGCTAGAGTTATCTCCCTTTGAAGTTGAAACTTCATACCTCAATTTCTCGAAAACTAAGAAACATAATCGCACAAAACTTTCACCAAAATGTGGGCATAAACATTCCCCATCAAATGAACACATAACCGTTTTCGGCCGTAATAATAGATTTTTTGCTATTTTAAAAAAACTGAAATTTTTGCGCAATTTCGCGATTTTGACAGTACTCGTCTTTGAAAATCTTCTTTTCAATAACGGCAAGACATACAGTAGTGTTTGATAGCTCAAATGAAAGCTAAAAGAACTGCCAAGAAAGTCTCGAGCCGTTTTTTGAAATTTTTATCTAGAACGTGAGTTATCTGCCCTTGAAAATGGACATTTTTTTAAAGCATCTTTTTTCATGTTACATTCAAAGGGACATTACTCTGTAAGAGAATGTCAAATAAGAAATCTGTTTGATGCATTCTGTTCCACAATGATTGTTGAACAAATTCACTACAGATTATTATTATATAAAAGTTGATTTTAAAGGAAATATGTGGACATAAAGAGATTTTTTACATTTTTCGGCGATTTTAACATCTTTCGAGGGTTATTTTACTTTGAGAATTTTAGTTTTAAAACTGTTACAGATAGAAATTTTATCATTGGTGTTTTGTGAAGCAGAGATAATGAGCAGACAGAAAAAAATATCAACAAGTCATGAAATTTTTTTTTCAGTCCATGACCGGTCCTTGAATATTGCGATTTTTGAAAAATCCTCATTTTTAGCACATTTCAAAGTTCCACAGTTTCTTTATTAAGAACGTTATCATTAAATTGATTGTATTTTCACATGCGCCATTCCAAGCACAACTTTAGCTATGTGGTACTTTATCATAAAAAATTTGATAGTTAAGGAGATAGAAGGACCAACATGGAGTAGGGGTAAAAAAATCGTCAAATTTCAGTGTTTTCTTTACTTTACAACGTTAAATCACATGTATCTCGAAAACGGTGAGAGATAATTTAACCAAATTTTTTTCTGCTACTAGGAATAATATTCTCTGAAGAATGGTGTCATAGCTGACATTCGCCACCATAGTGAATTTTTCTGAAAAATCTTTAACACTGAATGTCAAGTGGAATTTGGTCATTTTGAAAATGTATTAGCTACTATTTACCTCTTAGACAAAAAGTCATGTGAAGGTCAAACAGTATGTGAAGGTCAAAGAGGAATCTTGAAGACCTAAGTATTGACGCGTCAATCCTAGTTATTATTATTAGGTCTTCAAGACGAAAGTCTGAAGACCTATTGTTATCGTCCGGATTATTATTATTATTATTATTTGGACGTTTTTTTGTTCCACCATTTCTGACCTCATTAGTGATACGATTTGCATGAAAATTTAAGGGGTTGTAGAGGGTCCCCTAACTTAGATTTGTGGCGAGCTAGAATTTTGAATTTCGATTTAATTTTCGAGTTATCTCCCCTTAAAGTCGAAAATTCAAGCCTCAATTTCTCAATAACTGAGTGAGATAATTTCATAAAACTTTCACCAAAATGTGGGCAACAACATTCTTCATCGATTAAGCACATAGCAGTTTTCGGCCGTATAAATAGTTTTTTTTCTATTTTCGAAAAACTGATTTTTTTGTGAAATTTTGCGGTTCTGATGGTACGCGTCTTTGAAAATCTTCTCCTCACAAACGGCAATACTTACAGACTAGTGTGATAGCTCGTTTGAAAGCTTAATTAGTGTGTAAAAAAGTTTTTTGGGCGAAATTTTAAATTTCGACCTGTGACTTGAGTTATCTGCCCTTGAAATTCGACATTTTTTTGAAGGGTCATTTTTCGTGTTACTTTCAAAGGTAGGTTACTCTGTAAGGAAATGTCAAATAAGAAAACTGTTTGATGCATTCTGTTCTACAATGATAGTTGAACAAATTCACTACAGATCATTATCATATAAAAGTTGATATTAAAGGAAATATGTGGACATGAAGAGACTTTTTACATTTTTCGGCGATTTTAACATTTTTCGAGGGTTATTTTACTTTGAGAATTTTAGTTTCAAAACTGCTACAGATAGAAATTTTATCGTTGATGTTTTGTGAAGCAGATGAATTGAGTAAACAGTAACAAATATGAACAAGTGGTGATAATTTTTTTTCTGTCCATGACCTGTCCTTGAATATTGCTGATTTTTGAAAATCATCATTTTTGGCACATTTCAAAGTTCCACAGTTACTTTACACAGAAACATATCTTTAAATTGATTGTATTTTTACATGCGCTATATCAGGCACAACTTTTGCTATGTTACACTTTATCATAAAAATGTTGATAGTTAAGGAGCTAGAAGGACCAACATGGAGTAGGGGTCTAAAAATCTTCAAATTTCAGTGTTTTCAATAAAGTTCCAAAATTCATTTCTCCATTACTATTTGAGTTATCAAAACACGACATACATCTTTGTATGTGGATAAACAAGCCCTCTTAGACAAAAAGTCATGTGAAGGTCAAACACTGTGTGAAGGTCAAAGAGGAATCTTGAAGACCTAAGTATTGACGCGTCAATCCTAGTTATTATTATTATTTGTACTTTTTTTGTTGAAACGATTCTGACCAAACGGCTGCTCCAATTTCACCCAAACTTGACATGGAGATACCTCCTAACCTGGAATCGACGTGCGAAGCTTTTGGGCAAAATCGGTTCATTCATTAAGGGTCCAGGTCGAATCCAAAATCGAAAATTTAACATTGATTTTTTTTTCAAAATGCACTTAGAGACTTACTTTTTTTTTTAAAAGAAGCGCAATGAAAAATAATGAAAAAAAGGAAATCAGGACAAATTCGTAGATCACGTGCTTTGGCCGCCATTTTGCTTTTAGTGCAATTTTCATGGTTTCCGACCCCACCCACCTTTGACAATCTTCTCCTCTGAAGATACTTGCACTAGAGAGCTGAAATTCATACTGAATGTAGCGGAAGTATTGTTTTCTTGAATTCATAAAGTTGTAAGACCTAACCTTAATACTTTTTGTGCTGTGACCTTTCAAAGTTGACCAAAATCTCAAAATCACCAATTTCAAGGGCAGATAACTCAAAAACCAGACCTTAGAACTTAATGATTTTTGCATGAGAGTTAGACATCAGCAAGGTCTTTAAGTTAAAAGAATAAAATCGCTCGCGAACAGTCACTTCCGGTCAGGAGGAAGGGTCAAACTTTGCATTTTAAAAAGTCATGTTTTGGTCAGTATGGTTTAAGCCTCTTTAACAAACATGCATGTGAAGGTCAAACATGCATGTGAAGGTCAAACAGTATGTCAAGGTCAAACAGGAATCTTGAAGACCTAAGTACTGCCGCGGCAGTCCTAGTTATTAGGTCTTCAAGACAAAGTCTTAAGACCTATTGTTATTATCCGGATTTTTATTATTATTATTATTATTATTATTTGGACGTTTTGTTTTTTTTGTTCAGTCATTTCTGATCTTATTAATGAACCGATTTTCATGAAACTTTCAGGGATTGTAGAGTATTAATTAACCTAGCCATGCACGAGCCAGATTTTTTAATTTCGATTTTGGTTTTGAGTTATCTCCCCTTAAAGTCAAAACTTTAAACCTAAATAACTCGGTAACTGTGGGAGATAATTGCATAAAACTTTCACCAAAATGTGGGCAACATAATCTTGCATCGATTAAGGTCATAGCGGTTTTCGGCCGTAATGATAGATTTTTTGCTTTTTTCGAAAAACTGAAATTTTGGAGAATTTTCGCGGTTCTGACGGTACACGTCTTTGAAAATCTTCCTCTCACTAACGGCAATACATAAAACCTCTTGCGATAGCTTATCTGAAAGCCAGATGAACGCTGCAAAACAAAATCCCCCCAACTTGCCCTCTATTTTGAGCGGTTTTTGAGCTACAGTAATTTCAAAATTGATCTTTTGAAAAATTGGATTTTTGTGTGTCCACTTCAAAGGGCCACAACTCTATTAGGAAATGAAATTTTTCAAAATCTGTTTGTTGAATTCTGTTCTACAATGACTGTGCAACAATTTCGCTACAGATTATTGTTATATAAAAGTTGATATTTAAGGAAATAATTGGACATAAAGAGATTTTTTACATTTTTCGGCGATTTTAACATTTTTCGAGAATTTTCGCGGTTCTGACGGTACACGTCTTTGAAAATCTTCCTCTCACTAACGGCAATACATAAAACCTCTTGCGATAGCTTATCTGAAAGCCAGATGAACGCTGCAAAACAAAATCCCCCCAACTTGCCCTCTATTTTGAGCGGTTTTTGAGCTACAGTAATTTCAAAATTGATCTTTTGAAAAATTGGATTTTTGTGTGTCCACTTCAAAGGGCCACAACTCTATTAGGAAATGAAATTTTTCAAAATCTGTTTGTTGAATTCTGTTCTACAATGACTGTGCAACAATTTCGCTACAGATTATTGTTATATAAAAGTTGATATTTAAGGAAATAATTGGACATAAAGAGATTTTTTACATTTTTCGGCGATTTTAACATTTTTCGAGGGTTATTTTACTTTGAGAATTTTAGTTTAAAAACTAATAGAGATACAAAAGAAATCATTAATGTTTTGTAAAGTAGATGTAATGAGTAGTCAGAAAAAAAATTTCAACAAGTCATGATAAATTGTTTTCTGTCCTTGACCGGTCCTTGAATATTGCGATTTTGGGAAAATCCTCATTTTTAGCACATTTCAAGGTTCCACAGATTCTTTATCAAGAAAGATATCTTTAAATTGATTGTATTTTTACATGCGCTATTCGAAACACAACTTTTGCTATGTTGCACTTTATCATAAAAATGTTGATAGTTAAGGAGCTAGAGGGACAAACATGGAGTACGGGTCTAAAAATCTTCACATTTCAGTGTTTTCAATAAAGTTCCCAAGTTCATTACTCCCTTACTATTTAAGTTATCGAAACAAAACAAACATCTTTGTATGTGGATAAACAAGACCAACATTGTTTCTCATATACCTTATCAGTAAAATATCAATAGTAAAAGTGTTAGGTTTCATTACATTATACATGGGACTGAAACAGTCAACTTTACATTACAGCGTTTAATCACATGTAACTGGAAAACGGTGATAGTTAATTCAACCAACTTTTTTTCTGCTTCTAAGAATGATATTCTCTGAAGAATGATGTCATAGCTGACATTGGTCACCATGGTGAATTTTTCTGAAAAGTCTTTAACACTGAATATCAAGTGAAATTTGGTCATTTTCATAATGTATTAGTTACTTTTTACCTCTTAGACAAAAATCATGTGAAGGTCAAACACTGTGTGAAGGTCAAAGAGGAAGTCTTGAAGACCTAAGTATTGACGCGTCAATCCTAGTTACGTCTGAAGACCTATTGTTATTATCCGTGTTTTTATTATTATTTTTATTATTTGCACGTTTTTTGTGGCAAATATTCTGAAGAAACGGTTCAAACGAATTTCATGAAATTTTCAGGGATGGTAGCCCCTGTTGTGAACTCGTTTTGTGTTGAGCCCGATTTTTTAATTTCGATTTTGTTTTTGAGTTATCTCCCCTTCAAGGAAAAAACTTCAAACCATGATTTCTCGGTAACTATGGGAGATAATTTCATAAAACTTTCACCGAAATGTGGACAACAACATTTCCCATCGAATGCACTCTATGCCGTTTTCGGCCGTATAAATAGATTTTTTGCTATTTTCCAAAAACTGAAATTTTCTGAAATTTCGCGGTTCTGATGGTGCGTGTCTTTGAAAATCTTCTTCTCACAAACGGCAATACCTACAGACTAGTGTGATAGCTCGTTCGAAAGCTTAATGAGTGTGTGAAAAATTTATCTAAGCGAATTTTTAATTTCGACCTGTGACTCGAGTTATCTGCCCTTGAAGTTCGACATTTTTTTTAAGGGTCATTGTTCATGTTACGTTCAAAGGGACATTTCTCTGTAAGGAAATGTCAAAATTGAAATCTGTTTGATGCATTCTGTTCTACAATGATAGTTGAACAAATTCACTACAGATCATTATCATATAAAAGTTGATATGAAAGGAAATATGTGGACATAAAGAGATTTTTGACATGGGGTCTGAAACAGTCAACTTTACATTACAACCTTTACTCACATGTAACTGGAAAACGGTGATAGATAATTCAACCAAATTTTTTTCTGCTTCTAAGAATAATTTTCTCTGAAGAATGATGTCATAGCTGACATTTGCCACCATGATGAATTTTTCTGAAAAGTCTTTAACACTGAATATCAAGTGGAATTTGATCATTTTGATAATGTATTAGTTACTGTTTACCTCTTAGACAAAAAGTCATGTGAAGGTCAAACACTGTGTGAAGGTCAAAGAGGAATCTTGAAGACCTAAGTATTGACGCGTCAATCCTAGTTATTATTATTATTTGGACGTTTTTTGTTCAGAACTTTCTGACCTTATTAACGAGCCGATTTTCATGAAACTTTCAGGGATTGTAGAGTATACCCTGGAATAGACATGCGAAGCTTTTGAGCGAAATCGGTTCATTCATTAAAGGTCCAGTTCGAATCCAAACTCGAAAATTTAACATTGATTTTTTTTTCAAAATGCACTTAGAGACTTAAATTTTTTTTTTAAAGATGCGCAATGAAAAATGATGAAAAAAAGGGAATCAGGACAAATTCGTAGGTCACGTGGTTTGTCCGCCATCTTGCTTTTAGTGCATTTTCGACCGTTTCCGACCCCACCCGCCTTTGAGAGTCTTCTTCTCTGAAGATACTTGCACTAGAGAGCTGAAATTTATACTCAGTGTAGCTGAAGTATTGTACATGAAAGTGAAGACGTTGAATGGTTCTAACATTAATACTTTTTTTGCTGTGACCTTTCAAAGTTGACCAAAATCGAAAAATCGCCAACTTCAAGGGCAGATAACTCAAAAACCAGACCATAGAACTTAATGATTTTTGCATGAGAGTTTGACATGAGCAAGGTCTTCAGGATAAAAGAATAAAATCGATCGCGAACAGTGATTTCCGGTCACGAGGAAGGGTCAAAGTTTGCATTTTTGAAAACGGGTGTTTTGGTGGGTATG